>CM059428.1:168413976-168768976 GCA_030390025.1 Squalus acanthias | reverse complement strand
TCAGAATGCGTAGTTCAAAAATGCCACCAACAATAAAAGACAGGAAGAGGCCCCCTTTAAATAGCGCACCCCCCAGCCCCACAGCGATTGATAGCGTTCCAGTCTTCTGGTCGTTGGATGCGCCAGGCGGTAAGGCAGGGGGCGCCACTCAATTTCCGCTCCGGGGCGCCACAAGGGCGTTGCACCATGGAATTACGTCATAATCTGCGCGCGCAGGTGGTCGCAGCGGTAAGTTTTAGCGCCGCCGCACAATGTCAAGTTAAGTTCCCGAGCGGCGCAAACATCGCTGCGCCCGGGCGTTAGCGGCTTTGCGCCCCATTAGCGCCCTCTTAAGGCGCTAACGGGAGGCGCAACCAACTGAATTTTTACCCCTCTGGCTTTTGTGAAGGGTGAGCGGGTCCCCTGACCTCGCCTCACGTAAGAAGACATGTGCGCTGGATAGACTTTAACTATTCCTATCTCTAAAACTCCCATCATTTTACCTCTTTCTGTTAACAAAATTAAACTACAAACTTAACCTGATTTAAAACCTATAAACTTAAACTTATAAACTTATCCTAAACTTTCGCGGGCTTTTCTTCACAGGCTGTTGTCGGGAGCGACGAGACCGGAAGCGGACCAGGTGGGAAGCACCCAGGTGAACGGCATTTAAGGAGGGTGGTGGCTTAATCCCGAGTTCCTACAGAGTAGGAACCCCCACCCGCCCTCCTCCTCTAACCTACTAGTCTTTTAGCAGTCTAAAAACAGAGGTCACAAATTTTTTGGTCTCAGTTTCTTTTCAGCAGGGCAGGACGGTTACCGGGAGGAGCGGGAAGTCGGCGTAGGACCAAGGGGACACAAGACCGGGAAGTCAGTGAAAGACCAGGGAAGTAAGACTAACTGGTAAGTACTTTCCTCAAACCTTCCTAGAAAGTAAAACTAAAACTAGTGGGATTTGGTTAGTTTAAAAAGGAATAAGAGGAGTACAGTATACATTGTTCTAAGTAAGCTTCGGGAAAACAAAAGTCAATAAATAAACTAAAACTAGAAAATTAAAAAGTAATATAAGGGTTAAGTCATGGCAGTAGAGCTCGGACCTGTGTCATGCTCCTCCTGTAACATGTGGGAAATCAGGGACGCTTCCTGTGTCCCTGACAACCATGTGTGCGGGAAGTGTGTCCAGCTGCAGCTCATGTGGGACCGCATACATAGATAGATACATAGAAGATAGGAGCAGGAGTAGGCCATCCGGCCCTTCGAGCCTGCTCCGCCATTTAATGAGATCATGGCTGATCCTCCAATTCAGTATCCCGTCCCCGCCTTCTCTCCGTAACCCTTAACCCCTTTTGCCTGTAGAAATATATCTAATTCCCTCTTAAATATATTTAATGAGCTGGCGTACACTGCCCTCTGTGGCAATGAGTTCCACAGGTTCACCACCCTCTGAGTGAAGAAATTCCCCCTCATTTCTGTCCTAAATGGTTTAGCCCTTATCCTTAAATTATGTCCTCTAGTTCTGTTCTCACCCGCCAAGGGAAACATTCCTTCTGCATCTAGTCTGTCTAGACCTATCAGAATTTTATACACTTCTATGAGGTCCCCTCTCAATCTTCTAAACTCCAGTGTGTACATCCCTAAACTACATAGTCTCTCCTCATAGGTCAATCCCGCCATTCCTGGTATCAGCCTGGTGAATCGCCGCTGCACCCCCTCAATTTCTTCGCTCTCCATTTCGAGTGAGAAATCGATCATGTTATGATCGCTCTGACCCAAGGGTCCCCGTACAACAAGATTACTAATTAGTCCCTTCTCATTGCACAGTACCCAGTCCAATATAGCCTGTTCCCGACATATTGATCCAGATAACCATCCCTTAAACACTCAAGGAATTCCTCCTCCTCATTATTTTTACTGATTAGGCTAGTCCAATCTATATGTAAGTTAAAATCACCTATGATGACAGCTGTGCTCTTATTGCACGCTTCTCTAATTTCCCTCGTGATGCCCTCCCCAACCTCTATTTTACTATTTGGAGGCCTATATACCACTCCTATTAATGTTTTTCGCCCCTCGCTATTTCTTAGCTCCACCCATATAGATTCTGTATTAACTGAGTTAATATCCTTCCTTTCAATTGCATTTATCCCCTCTTTTACCAGCAATGCTACCCCTCCTCCCTTTCTTTTTTGTCGATCCTTCCTAAATACTGAATACCCCTGTATGTTAAGCTCCCAGCCCTGCTCACCCTGCAACCATGTTTCCGTAATCCCAATTAGATCATAATTATTAACCTCTATTTCCACAGCTAATTCATCTATCTTGTTCCTGATGCTTCTCGCATTAAGGTATAAAACCCTCAGGCTTTTTTTATGCTCACATTTTTTATGAATTAGTTTGGCCCTTTGTTTTTTGTTCCTCACCCTTTTACCATTTATTTCTGTCTGCCTTTCACTTTCCTCTATTTCACTACATAGGTTTCTAGCCCCCTGCCATACTAGTTTAAATGCTCCCGAACTGCTTTATCAAAAATTACCCCGAGAACATCAGTTCCATCTTTGCACAGGTGTAGACCGTCCCTTTTGTATAGGTCACATCTACCACAAAACTGGTTCCAATGCCTCAAAAATTAAAAACCCTCCCTCTTACACCACTGCTCAAGCCACGTATTTAGCCTAACTATCCTGTTCTTTGTACTGTTACTAGCACGTGGCACTGGTAGTAATCCAGAGATTACTACCTTCGAGGTCCTACTTTTTAGCTTTGCTCCTAACTCCCTAAATTCTACTTGTAGGACCTCTTCCCTTTTTTCAGCTACGTCGTTGGTACCAACATGTATCACGACAACTGGCTGTTCCCCCTCCCCCTCCAGAATGTTCTGCACCCGCGCCGAGACATCCTTGACCCTTGCACCAGGGAGGCAACATACCATCCTGGAGTCTCGGTCGCGACCACAGAAACCCCTATCTATTCCCCTTACAATCGAATCCCCTATTACTATAGCCCTGCCACTCTTTTTGCCTCCCTTCTTTGCAACAGAGCCAGTCATGGTGCCATGAGCCTGGCTGCTGGTGCCTTCCCCCGATGAGTCATCCCCCCCGACAACAGCACCTAAGGCGGTGAACCTGTTGCTAAGGGAGACAACCCCAGGGGATTTCTGCACTACCTTCCTGCCCTTGCTCTGCCTTTTGGTCACCCATGTACTATCTACGCTGGCCTTAACCTGTGGTGTGACCAACTCACTAAATGTGCTATCCACAACCCTCTCAGAATCGTGGATGCTCCAAAGTGAGTCCATCCGCAGCTCAAGGGCCGTCATGGGTCAGAGCGATCATAACATGATCGATTTCTCACTCGAAATGGAGAGCGAAGAAATTGACTCAGATACTAAGGTCCTGAATTTAAACAAGGGGAATTATGATGCCATTAGACGGGAACTGAGTAGGTCTGATTGGACAACGTTCCTGGGAGGACTGGAGGTAGATAAACAATGGCAAGCATTTAAAGATAGAATGACAAAATTGCAAAAATTGTTTATACCAATCTGGCATAAAAGGAAATCTAAAAAGGTGACTCAACCGTGGATAACAGGGGAAATTAGAGACAGCATAAAATCCAAAGATAGGGCGTATAAAATAGCCAAAAAAAGCGCCAGAGCGGAAGATTGGGAACAGTTTAAGATAGAGCAAAGGAGGACAAAGGGCTTAATCAAGAGGGGCAAAATAGCTTACGAAAGCAAGCTGGCGGAAAATATAAAAACTAACTCCAAAAGCTTTTATAAGTATATCAAGAGGAAAAGACTGGTGAAAACCAAAGTTGGCCCATTGCAGTCAGATACGGGGGAATATATAACGGGAAATAAAGAAATGGCAGACCAACTAAATGCATACTTTGGGTCAGTCTTTACGAAGGAAGACACAAAAAACCTCCCTGGGATATCGGGAAAAATAGGGACATTTGCAAAGGAGGAACTGACGCAAGTCAATATCTCTAAGGATATGGTGTTAAGGAAGCTAAAGGGATTGAAGGCGGACAAATCCCCAGGGCCTGATAACATGCATCCTAGGGTGCTGAAGGAGGTGGCCCTAGAGATAGCGGATGCACTAAGTATGATTTTTCAGAATTCATTAGACTCGGGAACAGTGCCCATGGATTGGAGGGTAGCTAACGTTACCCCACTATTCAAAAAGGGGGGGTAGGGAAAAAGCAGGTAATTACAGACCTGTAAGCCTTACATCAGTTGTGGGCAAAATGCTGGAGTCCATCATTAAGGATGAAATAGCGGAGCACTTAGCAAATGGGGACAGGATAGGACAGAGTCAACATGGATTTACAAAGGGTAAATCGTGCTTGACTAATCTATTGGAATTTTTTGAGGGAGTAACTGGTAAAATAGATGGGGGAGAGCCAGTAGATGTGGTGTACCTGGACTTCCAAAAGGCCTTCGATAAGGTCCCACATAAAAGATTAGCAGGGAAAATTGAAGCTCATGGGATAAAGGGGAAAGTATTGACGTGGATAGAGAACTGGCTGTCAGATAGAAAACAGAGAGTTGGAATAAACGGCTCATTTTCTGAATGGCAGGCAGTAACAAGTGGGGTACCACAGGGATCTGTCCTGGGTCCCCAGCTGTTCACAATTTACATTAATGACCTGGATCAGGGAGTCGGATGCAGCATTTCCAAATTTGCAGACGACACTAAACTAGGAGGGGGGGTGGGCTCAGAGGAGGAGACCAGGAAGCTCCAGAGCGATTTGGACAGACTGGGTGATTGGGCGGATAAATGGCAGATGCACTATAATGTGGACAAGTGCGAAGTTATCCACCTTGGGTGCAGGAACGGGAGGGCAAATTATTATTTAAATGGCAATAAATTGGGAGAGGGGGAAGTACAGAGAGACCTGGGTGTTCTTGTACACCAGTCACTGAAGGCGAGCATGCAGGTGCAACAGGCGATCAAGAAGGCAAACGGTATGCTGGCCTTCATAGCAAAAGGGTTGGAATACAGGAACAGGGATACCTTGCTGCAGCTGTACAGGGCACTGGTGAGACCACACCTCGAGTACTGTGTACAGTTTTGGTCGCCTCATCTGAGGAAAGATGTTCTTGCCATGGAGGGGGTGCAGCGGCGATTCACCAGGCTGATACCAGGAATGGCGGGATTGACCTATGAGGAGAGACTATGTAGTTTAGGGATGTACACACTGGAGTTTAGAAGATTGAGAGGGGATCAGCCATGATCTCATTAAATGGCGGAGCAGGCTCGAAGGGCCGGATGGCCTACTCCTGCTCCTATCTTCTATGTATCTATGTATCTATGTATATCACTCATCTTAATAACTGTACAGTGCCGCCCGTTCCCAGGGCGGCCTACTCAAAGTCTGTGAAGGCTGCCACAAGCTTTTCCCAATGGTGGGAGGGCACTGACCCCTCCCTTTGATCTGCCGCAGCCTGTCGCTGCTGCGCTGGGGCTGGGATCTCCCTGAGCTGCCTTGACCTTGAACTTACGTCTGGGGACATATGGGGGACTTACCCAAATCTTTCTGGGCTGGGGTTTCCGACTTGACCTACGGAGAACTCCCGGGGGCAGGAACTCCAGGACTGACGGACCGGGTTTCGAGACTTCCAGCGTGGCGACCCGTGGTCCCACCACAGTCGCTGGCTCCGCCTCCCCTGACTCCGCCTCCCTGAACTCGGGATCTGCAGCTTGTGGCACCGCCCTACTTGGCCCAGTAGGCGGCCCTTCACTCGCAGTCCCTACCTCCCTCGAGGGCAAGACGTTCAAGGCGGGCGGCTCGGGCTCTGAGGCTTCCATCGCCACGCCCTGTGGTCCCACCACAGCGGCTGGCTCCGCCTCCCCTAGCTCCGCCCCCCTGCGTTCGGGACCTGCAGCTTCGGCCTCCACCCTTTGTGGATCTCTATCTGCAGCCCCTGTCTCCCCTATACCTGAATCGGGGGCGACCCTTTCGTCCTCCGATTCCAGCTCCTCTTCGCTTGTGTCACTATCTTCGTTGAGCTCCTCGAGCTCTTCCTCATCTGACTCCCAACCCAAATAAAGGATCCTACATTTTTCTAGGATGTCCTCTCCCCTAACGCAAGCTGCTTTGCCTGCCTGTGTGCCCTGTGGCCCTACCTGGGGCTGCGAGTCCCCACTCGCAGGTTTGGCCCCTGTGGTAGGCCCTTGTGCACCCGGCTTATACAGTTAGCACTGATTTACGTGGAACCACTTAGTGCGCCGAGGTACCTTTACGGTGTATACCATGGGACTCGCCTTATCTACAATGCTGTAGGGTCCCATATACAGTGGTTCCAGACTCCCTACTCTGGCGTAGTTTCTGACCATGACCTGGTCTCCTACTTCCCACTCCCGCTTTTTGCGGGGTTCCAGCAACAGGCGATTGCCCTGATGCTGCCTTCCCATGTTCCCAGCCGCCTGCTCATAAACCTGCTTCAGGCGCTCCAAGAGGGTCTGGACGAACTTGTCCCTGCTTACCTCTTGGAGCTGACCCTCAGTGAGCACCGGCGCTAGCACATGGGTGGGGGTTCGCATGATCCTCCCAGTCATCACCTCGTGCGGGGAATACCCCGTACTTTTCAACTGACTGGCCCAGACCCCCATGAGGACTAAAGGCAGAACCTCCGCCCATTTTTGGGGCGAGTTCATAGTCTCTTTCCTCAATTTCTCCTTCAGGGTCCGGTTCATGCGTTCAACAATCCCGGATGCCTGGGGATTGTGCGCTACGTGCCATTTCCCTTCAATGCCCAAAAGCATGAGGGTGTTCTGCATCACCTGGCCGGTGAAATGACTCCCTTGGTCTGACTCCACAAAACGGGGAAGTCCCCACCGCGAGAACACTTCCCGGACCAAGATTTTTGCAGTACCCAGTGCCGTAGCTGTTCTACAGGGGAAGGCTTCCACCCATTTGGAAAACACATCCACCAAGACGAGGTAATATTTATAGCCTCCCTGGGTGGTGGGCAGGGGCCCTATATAGTCGATCTGTATCGACTGCCATGGTCCCTCTACCCTCCTGATGTGCCCCATGGGCACTTTCCTTTTCTGGGGGTCTGGGTTGTTTGCAGCGCACACGAGACAGCTTGCACAGAACTCGCAAACCTGCTCCCTGAGCCCCGGCCACCATCCCGCTTGCTCTACCCGTTGCCAGGTAACCTCGGGCCCGGGGTGCCCTGCCCCTGGTCCCTCGTGAGCCAACTGGAGGAATTCCCTCCTGTGCTGCTGCGGCACAACCCACTGCTCCTCGCGGAACAGCATGCCTTCCTTAACGGAGAGGGTTGCCGTACTGTACGGACCCTCTACCTGCTTGCCCTCAGCAATGGTTCTGAGAACTGCTTTTAGGGCGGGATCCTGGTTCTGGACGGTCTTAAGGTCTAGGGGCAATGCTACCCTGGTGTTCCCGGAATTCCCGTCCCTGCCTTGGATCGCTGCCACGGGTCTGGGCCCATAGGGGTCCCAGAAAGTGCCGTTACGGGCACCCTCCCTGGCTAGCGCATCCGCCTGCTGGTTGCCTTCCCCACGGGGCTCTGTGGTGGAGTGAGCCTTCACCTTATGGATGAAAATCTCCCCTTCCTCCCTTACTGCTGCTAGGATCTTTTCCAGCAAGGGCTTCACCGTTAAAGGTCGTCCGTCCGCGGAGGTGTATCCACGGCGGGACCAAATGGCCAGGTATTCCGTACACGAATTGCATGTGAACATACTGTCCGAGCAAATCGTGTATGGGGTTGTGAAAGTTTCTGGGTGGGTAACGACGTACACCACTGCAGACAGCTCAGCCTGCTGCGCGCTCATGGTGCTGGGGAGCTTAATCGCCAGGGCAAGGTTTGCCGCAGGGTCATAAACTCCGCACCCTGTGAGTCGTTCGCCAGCGGACACTGTGCTGGAACCATCAACATAAATTTCGCGCCCAGTGGGATGTATCCCGGCCCGCAAACCTATGTTGACTTCCCACACCCCTTCCACCGAACACTGGTGGGCTGTACCGGGGTATACCAAATTGGCCGCAAGCCTGGGCTCGCAAAGACCTTTAATCCTAAGATCCATCTGGGAAAGGAGAAGGGTCCAGCGCGCAATTCGCACGCTGCTTACGGTCCCATCCTTAATCCTCCCATCTAGAAGCATCTTAGTTGGTGTGTGATGGGTGAGGAGAGTGATGGGAGAGAGCCCTGTGAAGATCGCTGATCTTTTCACAGCCCAATGCGTGGCTAAAAGGTGCCTTTCGCAATTGGAGAAACTTCTCTCCACATCCGTTAACACCCTGGACGAATAGACAACCGGCCTCAGCTTGCCGTGGCGCTCTTGGAGCAGCACAGCGCTCAAGCTGTCTCCGCTGGCAGCTACCTCCAGGAAAAACTCCTTCCCCCCATCTATGGCCCCTAAAGCTGGCGCGGTCTGCAAATCCCTTTTTTACTTCTCGAAGGCTGCCTGGCAGCCCTCGTCCCAAGACCACTCCACTCCCTTATGGAGGAGTCGGAGCAGCGGCGCCGCTGTGGCCGCATAGTCTTCGATAAAATCCCTGCAGTAACCGGTCAGTCCCAAAAAGGACCTCACACCCCTTATGGTGTTGGGAATCGGTAACTCTTGCACCGACTCCCTCCTAGCCTTATCTATGGCTCTTTCCCCAGCGCGAATGGTCAGCCCCAGGAATTTTACTTCCTGCTGACCGATACGTGCTTTCTTAGGGCTCACTTTAAAACCCTTTCTCGCTAGCAGCTCCAATAACTCGGCCAGCAGTGGTCCATGCTCCTCCCTTGAGTCCGTAAATAGGAGCAAATCATCCACGTACTGCACTATCTGATTGGGCTGACTAAACTCCTTTAAACTTCCTGCCATACACTGATGGAAAATACTGGGGCTGTTGTGGAAACCCTGTGGCAGACAGTTCCATGTGTACTGTTGTCCTTTGAAAGTAAAGGCAAACTTGTACTGGTCCTCTCGCCGCAGCGGGATGGACCAAAAACCGTTCGAGATATCCAGCACCGTGAACGTGGTCGCGGACGCTGGGATACTCCCTATTAAGTCAGCAACTGCTGCTACCGTGGGCGCGCAGGCGGGAATGTTACTGTTAAGGACTCTGTAGTCCACCGTGGCCCTCCACGAATTATCCGGCTTCCTAACCGGCCATAATGGGGAGTTCACATGTGTGGCTATCGGCCTCAACACGCCCTGCTGCACCAAGGAGGACATTGCTGTCTCCATATCGGGTTCTGCTTCTTTGGGGAAGTTATACTGCTTTTGGGGCCGGGTCATGGGGTCCCCATCTACGCTGACCTCAAACCCGGTAACCCTCCCACAATCGTGCTTGTGGGTTGCAAACGCGTGCATATTATCTGACACGTACGTTTGCATGTCCGTTGGGACATCCGCGACCATAAGCCCGAGGTCGTAGCCTCCGGATGGCTTCATGGTACACAGGGCCCCTTTACCTTCCTCCCCCGGGATTAACAGTACCTCGCCTTTTCCACCCTTAGCTCCCCAGAGACAGTGATTCCTGAGGTCCACGAGGATCCCGTGCCCCGATAGGAGGTCTGATCCGAGGATGCCTCTCCCACCCCCCTCTTGCCATTTCATCAGTATGCACTTCCACGTGGTGTGGAGTGCTCCTAAATGAATGGATAGCGGAATGGAGAACGCGCCAGCCTGCTCTTTTCCCGTAAACCCCGCTAATGTATATGGGACCTTGGTAGATAGCGGTGAGTCAAAAGGGCTATCCGTATGAATCACGGTGCATGAAGCTCCCGTGTCCAACAAATAACTACCCTTCTGCTTCTCCACCTCCATCTCCACCAGGGGTCGCTTCCACGCATCATAGCTGAGCGGACACAGGTAGACGGGCTGTGCGGGCTCTAGTCATTGGGTACTGTTGGACGGGGCTGCGGCATCTGCGGGGCCGGTAGCAACTGCCACCCTTCCATGCGAAATCATGAGGGTGCGCATGGCTCCCAACATTGATTCTATCGCATCGGGATGGATGGGCACACCAGCTCCCCTATCAGAGACGGGCGCCTGGGCTTGGGCTGCGGGATTTTTATCCCTGGACTCCTTCCAAGGGTTCCTGCAGTTCTTGCGCCAATGCCCTGTCTTCCCACACCCGTAACAAGCATTACTGGCCTGCGGGACGCGATTTCCCTCCTGATGCCACTCCTTTTGAGCCGGGGCTGTGGGCCGCGCCTCATGCACCTTTCCCTTAAGGGGACGTGCTCCCGCACTCCTGGTATTTCGGTACCCTACCGTGAGTCGATTTAGGACCGACTCCTCTGTAGTGGCGGGGTTAGTGGGATCAAACCACGCTTTGGCCTGCTCCCTGACGGCTGGCAAACTGTTGGCTACTATACACCTGAGCCAATGAGTTAAACCGACGCCGTCCAAATAGGCGCGCGCTGGTGCGCCTGGGCAGCTACGCTGGTATACTGGCCACAGCCTGTCGGCGAAAACCTTCGGGGGTTCTCCCTCCATCTGCACTGTTTGTCCCAATCTAACGAACGAACCTTCATCGTCCGCTCCCAACAATTCCAGGACCTCGTCCCTCAATTCCCCATAGGTATTATTTCCCCTCTTGCTCTCGTCTGAGAGACACTGAAGGATCGAGCTGTCGAATGAGAACAACAGCATTTTTGCTTTTTCCCCATCGTCGCAGCCGTTAATGGCTGCGGTTTGCTCTACCTCCCTGAAATGTACGGAAGGGTCGTCTGACTCGGCCAGCTTCCGTACGTGACTGATCATAACCCTCAGCTGGTGTGAGCTGTGAGGCAACACAAGCTGGTTGAGGAGATCCCCCTGTGCCCCACCGTCTCTGTTCGGGCCCCTCTTGATACCCGTGACCGGACACAACGGTCCCGGCTTCACTTCTACCTCAGTGGGCTCTTCCTCTACTTCTACCACTTCCTTCCTCACCCAGGTTGCCGAATAGCTGCGTGGCGCGGAGGGCACAGTGGCAAATACCTCCTCTGCTTTGTTCGGTGGGGACTTCTGAAATTCCTCACCCACCAGCGGCTGGTGTGCTGACGGGCTGATAAGGCACACCATGCCATGCGCTTTGTTCAGGGCCTTTTTAAGGTTCCCTATCTCTCTTTGGCAGACACTGTGATCGGCCCCCTGATGTTTATCCTCGAGGGCCATCTTATATGCCGGAAATAAAAGGGGTCAGAGGATCTGGTAAGAGGGAGGAGCTGAGGGAAATCCTTATTAGTTGGGAAAAGGTATTGGGGAAATTGATGGGACTGAAGGCTGAAAAATCCCCGGGGCCTGATGGTCTGCATCCCAGAGTACTTAAGGAGGTGGCCTTGGAAATAGTGGATGCATTGACGATCATTTTCCAACATTCCTTAGACTCTGGATCAGTTCCGATGGAGTGGAGGGTGGCCAATGTAACCCCTCTTTTTAAAAAAGGAGGGAGGGAGAAAGCAGGGAATTATAGACCGGTCAGCCTGACATCGGTCGTGGGTAAAATGATGGAAGCAATTATTAAAGATGTCATAACAGACCATTTGGAAAGTGGCGACATGATAGGTCCAAGTCAGCATGGATTTGTGAAAGGGAAATCATGCTTGACAAATCTTCTGGAATTTTTTGAGGATGTTTCCAATAGGGTGGACAGGGGGGAACCAGTAGATGTGGTGTATTTGGACTTTCAGAAGGCCTTCGACAAGGTCCCACACAAGAGATTGGTGAGCAAAGTTAAAGCACATGGGATTGGGGGTAATGTGTTGACGTGGATTGAGAACTGGTTGGCACACAGGAAACAAAGAGTAGGAGTAAATGGGTACTTTTCAGAATGGCAGGCAGTGACCAGCGGGGTACCGCAGGGTTCGGTGCTGGGACCCCAGCTGTTTACATTATATATTAATGATTTGGACGAAGGGATTAAATGTAATATCTCCAAATTTGCGGATGACACTAAATTGGGAGGCAGTGTGAACAATGAGGAGGATGCTAGGAGGCTACAGAGTGACTTGGACAGGTTGGGTGAATGGGCAAATGTATGGCAGATGAAGTACAATGTGGATAAATGTGAGGTTATCCACTTTGGTGGTAAAAATAGAGAGGCGGACTATTACCTGAATGGTGGCAGATTAGGGAAAGGGGACGTGCAACGAGACCTGGGCGTCATGGTACATCAGTCACTGAAGGTGGGAATGCAAGTGCAGCAGGCAGTCAAGAAAGCAAACGGAATGATGGCCTTCATAGCAAGGGGATTTGAGTACAGGAGTAGGGAGGTGATGCTACAGTTGTACAGGGCCTTGGTGAGGCCACACCTGGAGTATTGTGCGCAGTTTTGGTCTCCTAACTTAAGGAAGGACATTCTTGCTATTGAGGGAGTGCAGCGAAGGTTCACTAGATTGATTCCTGGGATGGCCGGACTGACATATCAAGAAAGATTGGGTCAACTGAACTTGTATCCTCTGGAGTTCAGAAGAATGAGGGGGGATCTTATAGAGACATTTAAAATCCTGACTGGTTTAGACAAATTAGATGCGGGCAGAATGTTCCCAATGGTAGGGAAAACTAGAACCAGGGGTCACAGTCTAAGGATTAAGGGGAAGCCATTTAGGACTGAGCTGAGGAGGAACTTCTTCACCCAGAGAGTGGTGAATCTATGGAATTCTCTTCCACAGAAGGTTGTTGAGGCCAGTTCGCTAAATATATTCAAAAGGGAGTTAGATATAACACTCACAACTAAGGGGATCAAGGGGTATGGCGAGAAAGCAGGAATGGGGTACTGAGGTAGCATGTTCAGCCATGAACGCATTGAATGGCGGTGCAGGCTCGAAGGACCGAATGGTCTACTCCTGTACCTATTTTCTATGTTTCTATGTTTCTATATGCCGCCCTAACCCCCGTTAAGCTCTCTTCCTGGGCTTTTATTTGGGCAGCTAGGCGGGCACATCGTTCCTTTATTCTGCCCTCATTTAACTTTGCCTCAGTGACCTGGCACTCGAGGTAATCTATTTTCGCCTCATGGTGGTTGGCGACTAATTGGCGTTCTTGATGTAACGCATTTAAAGACGCGATGAGCTGCTGCCCCCCCGCGACCTTCTCGTCCATTTCCACCTCTAAACCCTTGATCTGCGCTGCCTGCGCTAAGATGACCTGGTCCGAAAGCTGGACTTGTCTTTTATAGCACATCAGCCAGACCGCTTTCTCTACTGTTCTTTTATGTTCCTTGCTATCTGTCCACCTCACGGCTGCCTCTAGTCACTTATCCATTTCTTAGTCAAATTCACTTTTCCAAACACATAATCTGCTATTCTCTCTTCCATGACATTTCGCCCATTCATACCAGGGTCTAACACATCATTTTCTCGCTGCTAGTGTCCCTTCGTGGTCGCCATTATCTGTAAGGGGTGACCTGCGGCTCTGTGCTTAGCCTGGGTGCTAGTGCGAGGTTAGGCCTTGTTGCCTGTTCTGGTCTCCAGCCAGCCTGGTAACACTAGACACCTGTGAGTGGTTTGACCCACTCGCCCTTACGGTTCTGACACTGGACTTAGGTGCGAGAGCAATAATGCAGAGAAAAACTCAGGTAGACCCGGTCGAATAGTGCGAAATGGAAAATCTTTATTGCATATTATTCAAGATTACGAGATACATGTCATAAGCACAGATTAATGACAGTACAATCTTACACACAGTTATGTAACTAATTTTAGGGAAACGAGGAGCGCATGTCACATCGTAAAAAGGGACACACATTATACTTATCCTTAAAACTTAAACCCTCCCCTATCAATACCTGTCCTAATCTAGATTTGTAGGATCGAGACTCATGCTCACCACTCGTGATAACTCGGAGAATTCCGAAACTCTGCTCGGATGTTTTTACCGCAGCACCTGACTATCCACGTGCTGATCAAGGGTCTCTGTACCCCACTTGTTTACTCGTTTCTGCTCCGGCTAGCAGGCTGGACCGTCTGCTGTCATGAAGATCTGTGTTGTCCTCGGAGTTCCGATACTACTCGAAAAAGAGTCTTCCTGTGCCCTCACCAGTTTGTAAAACTCAAAGAAGGGTCTTCCTGGGCAAGGAAGTGTTTATTCGACTTACAGGCGCGGTCGGGGCTTACTGACCGTGGCGATACGTATTGTCGTCTTCTTCTCTTCTCATCTCATCTCATCTCATCTCATCTCCTCTCGGGGCTTCGGTTCCAACACCGTTTACCGACTTCTCGGGATGGTGTGCCCGCTTCCAGGCCTCACAGCCCAGTTCTACACAGATCTTCGCGGCAAGCCACGAGGTTGATCCTAGCGGATCAGAGTCCAGAGCCGTCAGGCAAGAGAATAAAAGTTCAACAGTCTTCCAGCGAGTCAAAGCAGCAAGTGCAAGAAGAAGCAGAGACAGCAGTCAGCAGCAAGAGTAGCAAGAGCAGCCAGAGCAGCCAGCGCAGCCAGAGAGAGATGGACGGTTGTCCCTTACAGTTATAGTGCTGTAATTCCTTTTTTCCCGCCCAATCTTAATGTCTATCTTTTGTCAGGGTTTTGGCGCTCAAACTTCTTGTATAGGGTGATCTCCGTTTTTAATGGGTTTCGGTGATACTTGTAACTGTCTGAGTACCCGTTAATACTTCTCCCATTGTGGAACCGGCTAGTAGTCTCCCTGGAGGGGTTTTGGGGCTTCCAAATGCTTTCTGTAACTACCCGCAAACGGCTCTCTCATCGTAGAGTCGTGGGGATTTTGCATATCAATGTCTTTGGATGGGTTCTTGATCGCTCGGTACAATAGCCCTTATTCTCACCTGGGAGACCGATTCCAGTATTTATGTATAAAATGGAAACCCATCATGTCTTGTCAATTATCTCAAATGTGCTGAGTCCTGTACGATCTTGCACAAATGTTTATTGGAACGCCATCTTGTCTGCCCATTGAAAGTCTAGAACGTTCTGCCATGAGGCGTGGCGGCCATTTTACAGGCTGTTTGTGTCCGTTTTGAAACCTGACAGCATTCTGCTGAAATAAAGCTGTTTGTACGAAACTTTATGTCTCCTTCTTATTTTATAAAATCGCGATAATTTTGCGAATTCTACAGGTCAGCTGGGATGCTCTCTCCAAAACTCAAAATAAGGCAGTGTTAAAATGTGGCTATAAAAGTTTAGGAAATGCCCTCCGCTCCCTCGATGTCAAAGTTCCAATCTCACAGTTCAAAGTGCCTGAAGTACACAAAAAAACTTAACAAAGACTACCATTTTATGCTGCTTTTGCCCTGATCTGAAGCCAGCGATTTATAAGCCCTTGGCGATCCACAAGCTTCCCTCATCAAACAGAAATTAAACTCTAATCGCGTTACTGGAATGAGACTTTATTCTGTTCAAGGATCAAGCCCCATTAAACCTGCCTCCATCTCAGCAGCAGAATATTACGCTGCTCTAACAGCTGACTTAATACGAGCAACTCCACGGGAGACTGATAACGTGGCAATAAAGGCGTATGGAAAAAAAAATCACTTGGAAATGCCTTTTATAATGTTCCTTAACTGTGAAAAATAATTACACAGTGACGCACCCAAACAAGAATAGTTACAACAAAATGACATGGGTGTAAATTGTAAGGGGTTTTTGTCTCGGGCTTATTTGTAGGTCAGCCAGTTATGTTTTCCTGGACTGTGCTGCCCGCTGTGCGGTTGCGAATCGCTATCCCCTTATTAGTTCTGAGCCCAGTACTTATCGAGTGGCGATAAGGACAAACGAACAGACCCGTGGATTGGTGCGAGGAAAACCAATGTTTATTTACAAAAGTAAAACTACAGAGAAACAGTATCTTATGAAGACGGTTTTACACTTAACATGGGAGGAGAACGGACACATCGATAGCAATATCCCCATTAATTCCCACCCTTATGCCTAACTAAAATTGTCTTGCGACAGCCAGAAGAAGATAAATGCTCACCGGTGAAATGGATGGAAAAACCTGGCCCTGTGCTCTGTTTCTGCCGTCGACATGTGGCTGCGAAGTTTCTGCTCGTCTTCTTTCTGGGCTGCTAGCCGGCAGGCAGAGCGAACCGGGGTCCAGGCAGAGAGAGCGAACCGGGGTCCAGGCAGAGAGAGCGAGAGAATGGCTGGGTCTTCCCAGTTATACCCCTCCCGGTCGCCCTAATCTCCCTTCCGATCAGCTCATTTCTATTGTCTGATCTGGGCATGATGAATTTTAACAAAAGGTACTGGTCTCGGCCCATCATGTTAGATGGCCGGTATACCAGTTCTTCAACTGCTCCCCTATTGTTCGACAGGTTCGATGATTGTCCAGAACAGTTTCGTTGATGGGGCCAGCCCCGTCTCAATGTCCCCGCTGATTATTTGAGCAAACACCTTGAAAGCCTTATGCATAGACCTGATTGTAATGCATAAGGGAAGGTCCCGTCTGGTTTTGTGAACTTCCTGTTGCAGACATCGGAATACACAAGCTGATAGCTTCCCAGCGTCTGAAAAGCTCTTGGTCACAAGGTCTGGCCGTGGCCATTTTATGCCCTGGATTTTTATGCCACAGCGAAAAATCGCATAGACCTCCTCAGAAGGCAAACACGGGACACAACCAACAGGGTACCCTACGTCGTCCAGTACTTCCCCGGAGCGGAGAAACTACGCCATGTTCTTCGCAGCCTTCAACATGTCATCGATGATGACAAACACCTCGCTAAGGCCATCCCCACGCCTCCACTACTTGCCTTCAAACAGCCGCCTAACCTCAGAAGTACCATCGTTCGCAGCAAATTACCCAGCTTTCAGGATAACAGCGACCACGACACCACACAACCCTGCCATGGCAAACTCTGCAAGACATGCCAGATCATCAACACAGATACCACCATCACACGTGAGGACACTACCCACCAGGTACATGGTACATACTCATGTGACTCGGCCAACGTTGTCTACCTCATACGTTGCAGGAAAGAATGCACCGCGGCATGGTACATCGGCGAGACCATGCAGACACTGAGACAACGTATGAACGAGCACCGCGCAACAATCGCCAGGCAGGATTGTTACCTCCCAGTCGGGGAACACTTCAGCAGTCAAGGACATTCAGCCTCGGATCTGCGGATAAGCATTCTCCAAGGCAACCTTAGAAACACACGACAACGCAAAATCATCGAGCAGAAACTGATAGCCAAGTTCCGCACTCATGAAGACGGTCTCAATCGGGATCTTGGGTTTATGTCACGATACATGACGTGATCCGGACTCGAGTCGTCGTTAGCTTGTTCACAGATGTGATTCCCAGTAAAAAAAGTAAAAATTTTCCCAGTAAAAAAGTAAAAAAATGTTAAAGCTTTTCGTTTTACATACAGACGGCAGCTTTTGACACGTTAGAACCCCTGCGACTACACCCCATTGTCTCAGTTGTATCTTGCTATGTCTTTGATGTGGTACCTTCCTGGCTGACTTAATTAACTTTATCACACCTCGGCAGATAGTCAGGATGATTTAATTTATTGGTCTGCAATTGTAAAGTACACATTCTTTGTTTTCCATCTATATATGCTTTGGAGATTCTGTATCTAATTTACTTCACCTGAGGAAGGAGCAAATCGATAGCTCCGAAAGCTTGTGATTTCAAATAAAACTGTTGGACTATAACCTGGTGTTGTGCGACCTCTCAATTTTTTTAAAACTCAGTCAGACCAGGGTTCCTTATTAATAAGTCCAACAAAAAAATCTTCAGGTGGGGAACACATGAAATTTTGCGAATCCTTTCAAAATGTCCATGTGAACTTCTCCCTGTCCTTGGATGACTTCAGTTTAACAGATCACAATAACCCTGAGCTTCCGGTCGCCTGTCACTTTAATTCCCCGCTTCACTCCCACTCTGATCGCTCTGTCCTCGGCCTATTACACTGTTCCAATGAAGCTCAACGTAAGCTCGAGGAACAACACCTCATCTTTCCATTAGGCACTTTACAGCCTTCTGGACTCAACATTGAGTTCAACAATTTCAAACTTTAACCCCTGCCCCCATTTTTCATGCTGTATGATTTTGCCATTCCCATCTGCAACATTTTATCTTTCCTGCCTCTTACCTGAGCACAGTATATTCCTTCAATTCCTTCCTCCCCTCCCACCGCCCCCTCCCCCCCCTCCCTGTCTCTGCACCGGCTTAATATCTGTGACATCTCCAGCTTTTTCCAGTTCTGACGAAGCGTCCCAGACCTGAAACGTTAACTCTGTTTCTCTCTCCACGGATGCTGCCTGGCCTGCTGAGTGTTTCCAGCGTTTTCTGTTTGTTAACCAAAATTAGTGTTGTTTTTAAATATAATTAGAGCTTGAATTTTAATGTAGAGCTAATTTTCAAACTTTCCTCCATTTTTAGTGGCATAACCTTTCAGCGCAAGTTACGTTCATCAGTTAAGTGTCAGCTTGGCTCAATTGCTGTTGATGTGACCATTGATTCAGAAGACTATGGGTTTTCACTACACTATGAGATCTAATTGGTCTTAGGTGGTGATGCATAATGGGCGAAAGCAAATCGCCCATCCCGCATTGCACCCCACCTGATTTTCTTCCCATTGACTTGCTGAATGATACAATTTTAAAGGGGGTTGCGGAAACAGAGAGACCTGGGGGTGGATGTACACAAATATTTGAAGGTGGCAGGACAAGTTGAGAAGGCTGTTAAAAAAGCATACGGGATCTTGGGCTTTATAAATAAGAATGGCAATGGAACCCTGTGTGAGAACCTCTCTGGATACGTCGAGGGCATTCTGAAACCCATCGTACAGGGAACCCCCAGCTTCTGTCGCGACACTACAGACTTCTTACAGAAACTCAGCACCCACGGACCAGTTGAACCAGGAACACTCCTTGCCACGATGGACGTATCAGCACTCTACACCAGTATCCCCCACGATGACGGCATCGCTGCAACAGCCTCAGTACTCAACACCAACAACAGCCAATCTCCAGACGCCATCCTACAACTCATCCGCTTCATCCTTGACCACAATGTCTTCACCTTCGACAACCATTTTTTTACCCAAACACACGGAACAGCCATGGGGACCAAATTCGCACCCCAGTACGCCAACATCTTCATGCACAAGTTCGAGCAAGACTTCTTCGCTGCACAGGACCTCCAGCCAACGCTGTACACCAGATACATCGACGACATTTTCTTCCTTTGGACCCATGGCGAAGGATCACTGAAAAGACTACACGATAACATAAACAAGTTCCATCCCACCATCAAACTCACCATGGACTACTCCTCAGAATCGGTTTCATTCCTGGACACACGAATCTCCATCAAAGACGGACACCTCAGCACTTCACTCTACCGCAAGCCCACGGACAACCTCACGATGCTCCACTTCTCCAGCTTCCACCCTAACCATGTTAAAGAAGCCATCCCCTATGGACAAGCCCTGCGAATACACAGGATCTGCTCAGACGAGGAGGAACGCGATGGACACCTACGGATGCTGAAAAACGCCCTCGTAAGAACGGGATATGACGCTCGACTCATTGATCGACAGTTCCGACGGGCCACAGCGAAAAATCGCATAGACCTCCTCAGAAGGCAAACACGGGACACAACCAACAGGGTACCCTACGTCGTCCAGTACTTCCCCGGAGCGGAGAAACTACGCATGTTCTTCGCAGCCTTCAACATGTCATCGATGACGACAAACACCTCGCTAAGGCCATCCCCACGCCTCCACTACTTGCCTTCAAACAGCCGCCTAACCTCAGAAGTACCATCGTTCGCAGCAAATTACCCAGCTTCCAGGATAACAGCGACCACGACACCACACAACCCTGCCACGGCAAACTCTGCAAGACATGCCAGATCATCAACACAGATACCACCATCACACGTGAGGACACTAACCACCAGGTACATGGTACATACTCATGTGACTCGGCCAACGTTGTCTACCTCATACGTTGCAGGAAAGAATGCACCGCGGCATGGTACATCGGCGAGACCATGCAGACACTGAGACAACGTATGAACGAGCACCGCGCAACAATCGCCAGGCAGGATTGTTACCTCCCAGTCGGGGAACACTTCAGCAGTCAAGGACATTCAGCCTCGGATCTGCGGGTAAGCGTTCTCCAAGGCAACCTTAGAAACACACGACAACGCAAAATCATCGAGCAGAAACTGATAGCCAAGTTCCACACTCATGAAGACGGTCTCAACCGGGATCTTGGGTTTATGTCACGATACATGACGTGATCCGGACTCGAGTCGTCGTTGGCTTGTTCACAGATGTGATTCCCAGTAAAAAAGTAAAAATTTTAAAGCTTTTCGTTTTACATACAGACGGCAGCTTTTGACACGTTAGAACCCCTGCGACTACACCTCATTGTCTCAGTTGTATCTTGCTATGTCTTTGATGTGGTACCTTCCGTGCTGACCTTATTAACTTTATCACACCTCGGCAGATAGTCAGGATGATTTAATTTAGTGGTCTGCAATTGTAAGGTACACATGCTTTGTTCTCTATCTATATATGCTTTGGCGATTCTGTATCTATTTACTTCACCTGAGGAAGGGGCAATCGATAGCTCCGAAAGCTTGTGATTTCAAATAAAACTGTTGGACTATAACCTGGTGTTGTGCGACCTCTCAATTTTATAAATAGAGGCATAGAGTACAAAAGCACAGACGTTATGCTATACCTTGTAAGACAGTGGTTAGTCCTCAGCTGGAGTCTTGTGTCCAATTCTGGGCACCGCACTTTAGGAAGGATGTCAAGGCCTTGGAGAGGATGCAGAAGAGATTTACTAGAATGGTACCAGGGAGGAGGGACTTCAGTTGTGTGGAGAGACTGGAGAAGCTGGAGTTGTTCTCCTTAGATCAGGAAAGGTTAAGAGGAGATTTAATTGAGGTGTTCAAAATTCTGAAGTGTTTTGATAAGAATGGATAAGGAGAAACTGTTTCCACTTGCAGAAGGAATGGTAACCAGAGAACACAGATTTAAGATAATTGGTAAAAGAACCAGAGGGGGAGCTGAGGAGAATTGTTTTTACGCAGCGAGTTGTTGTGATCTGGAATGCGCTGCCTGAAAGGGCGGTGGAGGCAGATTCAATAGTAACTTTCAAAAGGGAATTGGATAAATAGTTGAAAAGGAAACATTTGCAGGGCTATGGGGAAAGAGCAGGGGGGAGTGGGACTAATTGGAGAGCTCTTTCAAAGAGCCGGCACAGGCACGATGGGCCGAATGGCCTCCTTCTGTGCTGTAAGATTCTATGATCTCTCACCCTTCAAAGGCCTACCCTCTTTATCTGTTGTTTTTGGCCCCCTCGGTTAATCCCTTCCCCCCCTAATCCTGATCAGGTTCTCCCATAAAGCATCAGGGGTCACTGAATTACACGAAATACACAATACACAGGCATGTTTGTTGGTGCTTCTCGTAATGTGTAACCTGGAGTACGGTTGCATACCACTATGAGGCTGATGAGGTGCCTATATATATTCGCCTGAAACCCCCTAGCCACTTTTCATTTAAATTTAATCGGGTGAGAATGTTTATTGTTCATGTTATCGCTTGACAAGAAATTCACGCAGTCATAGTTTCACCACTTCCCCCTCACCCCCACTCCCCTCCTGCATTGGAGGCAGTTCAGAGAAGGTTCACGAGGTTGATTCCTGGGATGGAAGGGTTGTCTTATGAGGAAAGGTTGAGCAGGTTGGGCCTATACTCATTGGAGTTTAGAAGAATGAGAGGTGATCTTATTGAAACATATAAGATTCTGAGGGGGTTGGACAGGGTAGATGTTGAGAGGATGCTTCCCCTCGTGCGGTAATCTAGAACGAGGGGGCATAGTCTCAGAATAAGGGGTCGCCCATTTAAGACGGAGATGAGGAGGAATTTCTTCTCTCAGAGGGTCGTGAATCTTTGGAATTCTCTACCCCAGAGAGCTGTGGAGCTGAGTCATTGAATATATTCCAGGCTGAGATAGACAGATTTTTGAGCAACAGGGGAGTCCAGTGTTATGGGGAGCGGGCAGGAAAGTGGAGTTGAGGCCAAAGTCGGATCAGCCATGATCTTATTGAATGGCGGAGCAGGCTCGAAGGGCCGAATGGCCAGCTCCTGCTCCTATTTCTTATGTTCTTATGATTAGATGCGGATTTCAGAGACCCCATCAAATAGGATTAAAATCACCTTCAAAGGTCTTTTATTTAAAATTCTTTTGTTAATTTATTAAACCACCTCTCAGATATCTCCACCAATCTGGAGTGAAACTATCTAACTTTACTGGCACAGTTAAAAAAGAATCCATTCGATTTTTGCATAAAACAAGGAAAAGAAAGACTTGCATTTCTCCAGCACCTTTCACCACCTCAGGACGTCCCAAAGCGCTTTACAGCCAATGAAGTACTTTTAGAAGTGTAGTCACTGTTGTAATGTAGGAAACGCGGCAGCCAATTTGCGCACAGCAAGCTCCCACAAACAGCAATGTGATAATGACCAGATAATGTTTTTTTTTTAGTGATGTCGATTGAGGGATAAATATTGGCCAGGACACCGGGGAGAACTCCCCAGCTCTTCTTCAAAATTGTGGCCGTGGGATCTTTTACGTCCACCTGAGAGGGGCAGACGGGGCCTCGGTTTAACGTCTCATCTGAAAGACGGCACCTCCGACCGTGCGGCACTCCCTCAGCACTGCACTGGGAATGTCAGCCTAGATTTTGTGCTCAAGTCTCTGGAGTGGAACCCACTATCTTCTGACTCAGAGAGCGAGAGTGCTACCCACTGAGCCACTAAGGGGAACAATGCACCTTGAAGGAACAGGACCTTTAAAGAAACTTAAATTTTTGTAGTCTGTCCTATAGCTAAAGGGCGTATAAATTAACTTACATAAAACACGCAATAAACTCAACACAAATTGAGTATCTAAAACAAAAGCAAACCTTTCTTTTACAAGAACTGCTGATGTAACCAAAAGAAATGTCAAAACCCCAAATGTTACGGCCATTTACCATTAGCTTTTGTACAGGTAAACTCAAATATATTAAGTAAAAAATCCTGGCTAATTTACAAAGTTTAATTCAATCGTTTTCTTGGCTCTAAAAGGCATCGATATATTTTCGGCATCAACTCCAGACGTTCGATTGAAACATTACAAAAAAATGTACAAATAAATAACACGGCAATTTCAGATCTTCCTTCCCAGTGCAAACGTCTCCTAAATGCTGCTGCATTTGTGGGTGTGGAGGATCCCTCAGGAGGGAGGGGTACAAGCAATGAGTTCTGGGCAAAGGTGTTGTTAATAACGCAGCTCCTCTTGTGCAATGACCAGCGCTTCGAACCTGTATCCCGGCGCCTCATCTTGTGTTAGCAGGGTCTGAAAGCAAGAGCAATGTGCAGAGTTAGAACGCTAGTCAGCGACCGCGTGCATGGAGTGCGGCGGCCCTCGTTACCCGTTAGCAATGCAACGATTGTTAGCGAGCTGGGCTTTAGAAAGGAAGAACTTGCATTTCTGTAGCGCCTTTCACCACCTCAGGATCCCAAAGCGCGTTACAACAACAACAGCTTGTATTTATATAGCTCCTTTAACGTAGTAAAATGTCGCAAGGCACTTCACAGGAGTGTTGTAAGACAAAAAATTTGACACTGAGCCACATTTGGAGATATTAGGGCAGGTGACCAAAAACTTGGTCAAAGAGGTAGGTTTTAAGGAGCGTCTTAAAGGAGGAGAGAGAGGTAGCGAGGCGGAGAGGTTTAGGCAGGGAATTCCAGAGCTTAGGGCTCAGGCAGCCGAAGGCAGGGCCGCCAATGGTTGAGCGATTATAATCAGGGATGTTCAAGAAAGCAGAATTAGAGGAGCGCAGATATCTCGGGAGGGGGCGGGGATTGTGGGGCTGGAGGAGATTACAGAGATAGGGAGGAGCGAGGCCATGGAGTGATTTGAAAACAAGGATGAGAATTTTGAAATCGAAGCGCTGCTTAACCGGGAGCCAATGTAGGTCAGTGAGCACAGCCTTACAGTCGATGAAGAACTTTTGAAGTGTAGTCACTGTTGTAATGATGAGGGTAGTGCAGTTGATGTAGTCTACATGGACTTCAGTAAGGCTTTTGACAAAGTCTCGCATGGGAGACTGGTCAAGAAGGTAAGAGCCCATGGGATCCAGGGCAATTTGGCACATTGGATCCAAAATTGGCTTAGTGGCAGGAGGCAGAGGGTGATGGCCGAAGGTTATTTTTGTGAATGGAAGCCGGTGTCCTGTGGTGTACCGCAGGGATTGGTGCTGGGTCCTTTGCTGTTTGTAGTGTACATTAATGATTTAGATATGAATGTAGGAGGTATGATCAGTAAGTTCGCAGATGACATGGAAATTGGTGGAGTGGTAAATAGCGAGGAGGGAAGCCTCAGGCTACAGGACGATATAGATGGGTTGGTCAGATGGGCAGAACAGTGGCAAATGGAATTTAACCCTGAAAAGTGTGAGGTGATGCTGTTTGGGAGGATTAACAAGGCAAGGGAATACACAATGAATGGTAGGACCCTAGGAAGGACAGAGGATCAGAGGGACCTTGGTGTGCATGTACATAGATCCCTGAAGGCAGCAGGACAGGTAGATAAGGTGGTTAAAAAGGCATATGGGATACTTGCCTTCATTAGCCGAGGCATAGAATATAAAAGCAGGGAGGTTATGATGGAGCTGTACAAAACGCTAGTTAGGCCACAGCTGGAATACTGTGTGCAGTTCTGGTCGCCACACTATAGGAAGGATGTGATTGCATTGGAGAGGGTGCAGAGGAGATTCACCAGGATGTTACCTGGGCTGGAACACTTCAGCTATGAACGGAGACTGGACAGGCTGGGGTTGTTTTCATTAGAGCAGAGAAGGCTGAGGGAGGACCTGATTGAGGTGTACAAAATTATGAGGGGCATAGTTAGGGTAGATAGAAAGGAACTTTTCCCCTTAGTAGAGGGTTCAATAACCAGGGGGCATAGTTTCAAGGTAAGGGGCAGGAGGTTTAGAGGGGATTTGAGGAAATACTTTTTCACCCAGAGGGTGGTTGGAATTTGGAACTCACTGCCTGAAAGGGTGGTGGGGCAGGAACCCTCACAACATTCAAGAAGCATTTAGATGAGCACTTGAAACGCCATAGCATACAAGGCTATGGACCAAGTGCTGGAAAATGGGATTAGAATAGATAGGGCTTGATGGCCGGCGCGGACACGATGGGCCGAAGGGCCTCTTTCTGTGCTGTATGACTCTATGACAGATTTTTGAACGATAAGGGAGTCAAACATTACGGGGAGCGGGCAGGGAAGTGGAGTTGAGGCCAAGATCAGATCAGTTATGATCGTATTGAATGGCGGAGCAGGCTCGAGGGGCCGAATGACCTACTCCTGCTCCTACGTCTTGTGTTCTTATGTTCTTATGAGCCCACCTATCCACTGTATTCCCTTGTTGCATTTCTAATAACCCTGAATCCCATTTGTTGATAAAAACCTGTCTAGTTCCTTCTCGAAACACATTCAGGTTTCTTGTTCCATTATCCCGTGCTTTTAAAATCATCTAGCTGTTTGATTTAGGTGCCTGCCTGGCTCAATGGTAGCACGTACTCTAAGCTGACACTTCAGTGCCGTACTGAGGGAGTGCTGCACTGTCGGAGGTGCTGTCTTTCGGATGAGATGTTAAACCCAGGCTCCGTCTGTCCTCGCAGGTGGACGTAAAAGATCCCGTGGCTACTATTTCGAAGAAGGGTAGGGGAGTTCTCCTGGGCCAACATTTATCCCTCAACCAACATCACTAAAAAAACAGATTATCTGGTCATTATTTCATTGCTATTTGTGGGAGCTTGCTGTGCGCAAATTGCCTGCTGCGTTTCCTACATTGCAGCAGCGATTACACTTTAAGAAAGTGCTTCATTGGCTGTACAGTGCTTTGGGATGTCCTGATGTTGTGAAAGGTCTATCAATGCAAGTTCTGGATGCACCACTGAGAAATTGGAGGGCGTAAATCAAAATTGCCTTGTTTATCTGGTATCAACATTGGAAAGTTGGTCTTTGCTAAATTCAGCACCAATCTTTCAGTCGGTCCTTTATCCTTCAACATTGTCCTTGTAATGACCAGACCCTAAACTATTCACCCATTTTTGACGGCAGCACATGGATTGGATCTCGCAGTGCAATACCCTCACTGTTTAAAAAAAATATCAATTTGTTTGTGTTTCTAGGTGTCACATGTGCGCATGTTTGCCTATCAAGCTCCAATAGCTCACGTTTGCAGATAGAAGACGATGGGGTAATAAAACCAAGTAATTTAATGTCGGGAGCAGGATAAGAAACAAAAAGGAGAATAAATCTCAGGATTATCATCCATGGGTCATTTCTCACCTTGAAGGAGGAGCTGGCTTGACATCTGTTGCGAGGGCGGATTGAAGGTTATCGTCAGCAGCTGTCCAGTGAAGGTGCAGTGTTACTTGTGTCCATTGCTTCTTTCTTAGTATTACTATTTGGCATCTCATTCTACTCTCTAAAGTGCCTCGGGGCACTAACCATGTGAACAGTGTGTTATAAACCCAGGTTATCTGGTGAGAATTCTGGCGCTAAACCGGGAAGGTGGTTCCCAAAATAGTCATTCTCAATGTCAATTGAAAATGAAAGTTCTTTAAACTTCCGGGGAGCGAAGGGTTAACACTGTGCTGATTGGTTGTGAGTCCTAACACCTGTGATTGAAAGAAGATCCAATTGTTTCTTGGCAAGCCGTGTGGCAATGAGAGTTTGGGAGTTAAGTACTTCCAAAATAAAGCCTATTATATCCCGAGTTAATTACTGTGCCATTAATGTGCAGCCATTCTGTTTGTTAAAGTGTTATTTAGACCCACTTGTGCCTCAGTAGTCAGTGATTGTTCAACAGGTTTCACATTCTGCACGTGTGTGTCTTGGTGCCACACCCACAATTATCAACGCGTGCTATTCTTATTTTATTTTGTCGTGGTATATAAATGGCGCGAATCACACAACGTGGGTCGCCATCTCTGGTTGGACGTATTCCTGGAGCTTTCATCACGTGACCTGCTGGATCCAACCGCCATTTTACCCCGTCTCCAATATTTTTATAAATGAACGAAAGTGGCCAAAGAAAATGGGAAAAAAAATCACTTTCTTTAATGCCCTGTTGACTTTTATCCCAGGTTTACTCACAACTGCAATTGGGAATAGTAGCATAGTGGTTATGTTACTCAGACTACCAATCCAGGGATCAGACTTAGATTAAACAATCTGTGAGACATGAGTTCAAATCCCACCACTGGCAGCTGGGGAATTTAAATTCAGTCACAAATAAATCTGGAATAAAAAGCTAGCATCAGTAATGATGACCATGAAACTATTGGATTGTGTTAAAATCCCACCTTGTTCACTAATGTCTTTAGGGAAGGAAACCTGCCGTCCTTACCCGGTCTGGCCTATATGTGACTCCTGAACCACAACAATGTGGTTGACTCTTTAACCGCCCTCTGAAATGGCCCAGCAAGTCGCTCAGTTGTACCAAACCGCTCCTGTGGGAGTCCCTTCACCTCACGGACTGCCGCGGCTCACCACCACCTTCTCGAGGGCAATTAGGGATGGCCAATAAATGCTGGCCTTGCCAGCGACGCCCACATCACATGAACGAATAAAAAAAATCCCGGAGATTAAGTTCCTGGAGACTCCAGGACATCCTGCAGAGTTGGAAACTCAGCACACGACTCTGCCTCTCAGTACATGCCAAGAATAAGCCCAATCCAGGTTTTACTGACAGGGGATTTGACGATTTAGTTGTTGGAACTTTGGGGATCACATGACAGAATTCCACCAATTTATAATTCCATCCACTGTAACTTTCAGAAGGGAATTGGGTAAATACTTGAAAAGGAAAAAAATTGCTGGGCTACGGGGAAAGAGCGGGAGAGTGGGGCTAATTGGAGAGCAAACGTGTGCAACATGTGGTGAGGGTGGGGTCACTACAGCTCTTTAAAGGGGATCTTGACCATTCCCTGAGAGGACATTGCCAGTTACAGCGAGAGTCAGTGGTTAGTTTAGATTGTCATGTGTTGTATGTTTGTATGAGCAGACTGGGGAATCAATCTGGGTCCAGCCTAGTGTGTGGCTCAGAGAGTTCACCCAGTCAGTGACTGAGCCCAGGGACAATCCCCAGTCTGCAATCCCCCATGGCAGAACTCATCTCTTATCCTTTCTGTTCCCTTCAATGATCCATGCACAAATCAGGAGACACACAGTAAGTTTGTTCATTTTCAATCCACATTTATTTTCAGATGTTAAACTTCTCACATTTCAGTTATTGAAACATGACTTGTAATATACAAAATATCACGGACAGGAAAAGACTCTCTTGGTCCATCCAGCCTTGTCCATCGCAATATATAGACCCCCCACCCCACCCAAGACCATGTGATCTCCTGGGAGAGGCGAAAAACCAGACATAAAAACCCAGGCCAATTTGGGAAAAAAATCTGGGAAATTCCTCTCCGACCCCCTTAGGCGATCGAAACTCGTCCAGGAGATCATTCTAGCCCAAATATTCTAAGACAATTACTTTCCCACTTCAACTCTGCTAACATCAATTGAACACAGTCCTCAGAGCCTGGTCTTCAACAATCTCCAGTCTAGTTCTGTACCAAACTTTTCTTTAAAGTGCTAACTGTGACACCGTTTAATTTGCTGGGAACATCCGTTCCTAAACATTGACAGGCCAAATTGGGGGGTGGAATGTGGCTCTAATTACCGGGATGCATCGGCACAATTTGCCTGGGGAAAATCTCTTAAGGCATGACCTCCCCTGTTAAGACATTTTGTTAAGACGTCCTAACTTTGAAGGGCACACCCACTTGTTTTTCCCCTCCCTCCCCGACTCCCGTGCAGTCTTAACTTTTAGCACGCCCCAGAACCCAGTTTGTTGACACCCAAAGACAACCCAGAACGAGGAAAAGACATACCAACACTCCCCACTAGACCCAAGAGACAACCAGGTGGGTGGCAAATGCCGCGTCACTTGAAGAATGAAGAGGAGCTTACAAGGGAACAGCTGACACGGGAACAGCTGACAAAGGTGCTGTGATCTTCATTCAGGCATTCTGCACACACTGCTGGCGACTAACCAAGTAGTACTGAGGATGAGGAGGGTGGAGGTACTTGTATGGGAACAGAGGCTTCAATGACCAGGACAGACACAATAAAGTGAGCATCACCCATGAGTGCCGCACTGCTGGTATACCCTAATCTGACGGGCATTCCATCTCAACTGCCAGGCCATCAATCAGAAGCTGGCAGGATCCAAATCCAGATCCTGACGGTTCAGCTTACTGTTTGGATCTGGCGCTGGCACCCGTGAATAACACCCACTTTGATCTATTTGTCCTGGGAGCCGGAGAGTCTGTTCGCTTGCAGGTACGGTCCGCCCTTCTCACCCTGAGTACCAGTTGGACAGTGTCCAGCAGTGTGTGGAGGATGTCAGAATGAAAAATTCCCTAAAAAAAGGTAGGGTCCTCTATACTCTAAAACTGACTTGGATTTCTCCCATGGGCTCCTGAAATCAAAGTGTGTATTCAACACCCGGGTGTCCCTGAAGCACGGTTTGTGAGGTAACCAAAGGGTTAACCAGAACCACCACCTGCTGCAATTTCCTGGAGCATCCTGGAAATCAGGCAACCCCGAGCAACAGAATCCAGAAACAAAAGAACGCAAGACTGTCGGGCCTCCGCCCTGACTGCCTGAGGTCCTCCAGCAGATTGGTGATTATCCGGTGATGCGAGCAAGTCGATCGACCTGGTTATCCCCTCCAAGAACTGAAGATGTTCTGGACTACCTCAGTGTGGATCATCCACTAGTTAGGGTGGACGACAGAGCAGCTGAGTGTGCCGACTGTTGTGTTGTCCTCCCCGGGCCAAATGTGGCACCAAGAGTGTCACCCCGTCGTTCAAGCACCAATGGGAAGCAATGCGTTATCCTGACAGAGGGACCCAGGAAGGAGAGTCCCACCCTGTTTGTTGACTTACCGGACCCTTGTCATATTGTCTGTCTGCAGACACACTGACTTACCCCGCACCGAGTCTGAAAGTGGAAATGTCCTCTTTTACCGTTCACACCCCGAGCCTGTTGAAATGCCAAGTGAAATCACTGGCCGAGAAGACCATTCATCCTGAATGTGGCTCCCACGCATATGTCAAAGCATTAGCTGAAGAGCCTGATGGCTGTAGCACCAACCCCTGGAGAACACTGTGCTCCCAGGACCACCAGCTCTAGTTCAGATCCTGCGACAAAGGAGACCTGTGGAAACATTACTGGCAGAGTGATGGTCACCCAGAAGCTTCAACTGGAGAAATATCCCCAACAGTTGAGCCTTCTGGATGACTATCACTCGCTCTCAGTGTGGATGGTAGAAGACCTGCCAGTATTGCCCACTAGTAGATGATTCCTCTGATGGTCAAACCAAAGCACATTATGAAAAACATGGAGGCTCAAGATGCAAATGCAGAGGATACTCACTACTTCTGGTCTCCTGGACCCAAGCATCCAGAGTGATCCACTTCCACAGGGAAGTACTGGAAATAGCCTACCCACACAACTCTGAGGTGGGCTATCCAGGCATGATCACTGCTGGGGGAGGTGGAGCTGGACATGGTCTCGAAGGTTACTTGTTGCGAACTACCTGCATTCCAGGTCCTAATCTGGAATGACGGGCTAGCAAGATACAAAGGACATCCTGCTCCGGATAAAGCCTTGAATAGGCTGGTGGAGGTGAATGGATTAGTGGTGGTGAGTGGATGGTGGTGATGAATGGATTGGTGATGGTGAGTGCGTTGGTGATAGTGGATAGGTGATGAGTGGATTGGTGTTGGCGAGTGGAAGGGGCCTATAGATGGGGTGGGCTAAGCTACAAAGTGAGCAGTGCCCCCCACCCTTGTGTGAGAATTCGGGAATGCCTGAAGGTTCTGCTACAGCAGCTCCTCCACTTGCTCGCCAAAGAAGCCTTCGGCACCAATGGGCATCTGCAGTACCTGAAGGATCCCCAAGGTGTGAGGACAAACTGAGTGGTGATGCAAGATCCACTGGATGATAGATCCTGCTCCTCCATTGAGAGCACCCACACAGCCTGCTGCTGCAGCAGATGCTCTCTGAAGGTGGTCCTCTCTGGCAGGGATTGCTCCCTCAACTCACCTGCTGGTCAGTGAAGCCAGCCCCAGTGGATTTGGTGGCAGGGAATTCGGGATATGCGCCAAACCCTGCAGGAAGGTCTAGTTTCCTGGGCAGTTCCCTTCCTTCTGAGGCTTTCACAACTGAAGTTCGCCAGCTGTACCAGCGAACCTTAAGTTGTGAGGCAGGGTGGCGGGGCTGTCTACCTTGGCCATAACTGGGGCGCGCCTATCAATTCCGCCCAAACCGCCTTGGAAATTGGGAGGGGGAATCCAACAAAGGTCGATGCCTGAGGCCTTTGCAAGACCCCAGGTAAAGACTCAACCCCCACAAGTAATGGGACTTCCGGAACTCACAGTTTCAGACTCGAAGTCACCCTTGTTTTGAATACATGGAAAAGCCTCAACGCACGGAAGCCGTGGTCGACTCAGGCTCCCAGTTTGGTTTCTGGAGCGCACGCACCCTCCCTGGGAGTGCCTCTCGAGTGTCGTAGGCAGCGGCTGAAGGTGGGTCCACAGTGGTGGGTGGGAGCCACAGATCTATAAATAGAGATCTGCGGCTGCACTCACCAAAGTGGACATCACCCGCAGCATAGGTGACCCTGTGTAGGGTCGAGTCCACCGAGGGTGATGCCCCCAAATGAGTTGACGCCAACTGGAGACCAATGTCCCGGGGCTGCGTTGGTGTCACCAGAGGGGACGGATGCCTCTGGTGAAGGACACACCAACAGTAGCTGTCGGCGCTTGGGGGAACCAGCCTGATTCTGGCACCAGTAGGCACGGACACCTCCGAACCAGCTGGTGCCAGAGGAGGACTCTTCCTCTATCCTGGGAGGCCTCGGTACAAGTGGTACCGGGGTTCCACCCGATGTTGTTGACTGGGATGGATTGGCTTTAACCAGCTCGTCCCACTCCACACCATCGGGGCAACAACCGGAGCGTCCACCCTTGAGACTTTCCTGTTCAGTCCCAACACTTGGACCACCGGTCGACATCGGTCGGAGATGACTGGGCCCTATCCAGTGCCAGTGCAGTTAACCCCGAGCAATGCCGATCTGAGCCTGGAGTTGGAGCAGGGTTGGTGCTTGATGCCGATGCGGGGACCTGAGGGCTGGACGTGAAGGTCCAGCCCAGGGGAGAACTAGGGAGGAGGGAGAGGGGCGTGGGAAATTTTTAAAAATGGGAAAGAAACATGCCAGAAGGGAAAGAGTTGGTTTAACACCATCTCCAGTCATTGGCTGCACATTTAACTGGATCTGTTATTGGCCGTCAAATAAAGAAATTAAAAGATGTACAGTTGATACTAAAGAAATGGATGGGACACGGAGGGATGGGCGTGAGGGGGATTTCAGTGTCGCTGCTCGCTCCTTTGTGGTATCTCTGCTGCTCGCAGTGATGCGATTTTGCTCAGTTGTCTTTGTAGTTTTGATACTCACAACTTTAGTCTGTTGGTAGTTTGATGAAACCGTCCATTTCCTCTCACTCATCCTGACACCAACCGTGTACCTGTGGCAGAAGAAGAAATTACACAAAAATCACTGGATTGCAACAAGGACAATGACAGACATTTTATCGCTCCCCTCGTATAGTAAACCAGATAACCTGTAACGGTATTTATCAAATTCCCTTTAAAAGTCAACACCTGGGCCAGTGTCGAGCTGTGTGGGCAGGTACCAAGCTCGGTCAAGGCAGCTCCAGTGGCATTACGGCCCAGGAGGAACATTCTTCGAGTCTTAACCCTGAGCTCTCAGTACCGGTGAACACTTTGAGAAACTGATTATTCAATTGTTCTCTCTCCCTGTCAGCCTCTCCTCTTATTTAGTCCTGTTCATTCAACACCAATCAACGCTTTCAAGAGGGACGCTCTCGACTTTTTAAATGGTCGGGCTGAGCTGTCCTACAGACTATCCCCGGGTCCAGGACAAGCTGATCAGAACAACCAGCGTGTACTGACCTGGTTTCAGCTTCCAGGATTGGAGCCTTTATATCTGCACGGATTTTGCTGTTACTCACTCTGACTTTCACGGGGGGAATGATACAAGCTGGAACTACAGCTCCAAACACAGTTAGTCACAGTCAGTAAATAGTTGTCTACATTTACAGAGCAGGGAGTGAGCATTAGACCAGGTAAGGCCTCAGAGCGTCGGCGGGAGTTTCAGCGGCGGCAGTGGGCCTATAAAAGGCTCCAGAGACCAGGTAAGGCCTCAGAGCGTCGGCGGGAGTTTCAGCGGCGGCAGTGGGCCTATAAAAGGCTCCAGAGACCAGGTAAGGCGTACCAGTCTCCGAACTCAGAGGGAAAAATAATCGAAGTGTGACGTCACCAAAAAGCAGGTAAGTGATTGGTTGGTGAGTATTTCTCTCTTTTTAAGCTTAAATTCTGTGGGTTAAATTTCTAGGGTCTCTGTGGTGTAGTGGGGACAGTTGGTAAATAAAGCGCCCTAGAGTATATCTGTAACTGGGGTATTGAATACATTTTTAATTTAATTAAAGGACTAGGTCATGGCAGGTGAGATCAGCCCCGTGTTATGCTCCTCTTGCTCCATGTGGGAATTCAGGGATGCTGCCAGTGTCCCTGGGGACCATGTGTGCGAGAAATGCATCCAGCTGCAGCTACTTGTAGACCGCATTGCGGCGCTCGAGCTGCGGGTGGATGAGTTTTGGAGCATACGCGATGCTGAGAGGGTCGTGGATAACACGTTTAGTGAGTTGGTCACGCCGCAGGGTAGGGCTGCACAGGCAGAAGGGAAATGGGTGACCATCAGGCGGAGCAGCAGAGGCAGGCAGGAAGTACAGGGGACCCCTGCGGTCATCCCCCTTTCAAACAGGTATACCGATTTGGATACTGTTGAGGGGGATGACTCACCAGGGGAGAGCGGCAGCAGCCAACTTCCTGGCACCAGGGTTGCTTCTGCTGCTCAGAAAGGGAGGAAAAAGAGTGGGAGAGCAATAGTGGTAGGGGATTCTATCGTAAGGGGAACAGATAGGCGTTTCTGTGGCAGTAAACGTGACTCCAGGATGGTATGTTGCCTCCCTGGGGCCAGGGTCATGGATGTCACTGAGCGGCTACAGGGCATTCTTAAGGGGGAGGGTGAGCAGGCAGAGGTCGTGGTTCACATTGGGACCAACGACATAGGTAGGAAGGGGGATGAGGTCCTGCATCAAGAATATCCTTGCGGGGAGGTTTGCTAGCACTGTTGGTGGGGTGGTTAAACTAACTTGGCAGGGGGATGGGATACAGAGTGGAGCTACAATAGGGGGTGATGTACAGTCAAATATAGAGAAAAAAACAAGTCAGCTTGGAAGACAGGGCAAACATGTAAGAGCAAGGCTGGAAGGCATCTATTTTAATGCAAGGAGTCTAGCGAATAAGGTGGATGAATTGAAGGTGTTGATAAACACATGGGAGTATGATATTGTTGCTATCACGGAGACATGGTTGAGGGAGGGGCAAGACTGGCAGCTCAATATTCCGGGGTACAGAATCTTCAGGCGAGACAGAGGGGGAGGTATAAGAGGAGGGGGTGTCGCAATATTAATTAAGGAATCAATTACTGCCATAAGGAGGGATGATATATTAGCAGGTTCCTCCAATGAGGCTATATGGGTGGAGCTTAAAAACAAAAAGGGGGCAAGCACTTTGCTGGGAGCGTACTATAGGCCCCCAAACAGTCAGGGGGAGATAGAGGAACAGATATGTTGGCAAATCTCAGAGAAATGTGCAAATAATAGGGTAATAATAATGGGGGATTTCAACTTCCCCAATATTAACTGGGATAGTCAGAGTGTGAAAGGCTTAGAGGGTTCAAAATTCTTAAAGTGCATCCAGGAGAGCTTTTTGAGCCAGCATGTAGAAAGTCCTACAAGAGAGAAACCGCCAACTTATATACAGGTAAAAAAAAACTTACCCAGCAACCACTGCGACCCGCACTATTAAAGCAATCACCCTCTATAGCTTTTTAGCCTCGCTGCTCCACTCACTTCTCGCCCAGGTCCGCCGCTGTAAAAGAGGGGCCTACCTGGATACCGCAGGCTTTTATAGCCTCGCTGCTCCACTCATATTTATCTAGTTTATAAAGCTATTGTGATGTGTCATCTCAGTGTGATGCGCAGTGTGAGGGTGAGGCTTGTTCTGTGATGTCACGGTTTGACCCGTCCAATTAAAATAGCCTGTTTCCTAGTTGGTTTTTCAATATACTGATCTAGAAAACTATCTTGCCTACATGCCATGAATTCGTCCTCCACACTATTACTGCAAATTTGGTTTACCCAGTCTATATGTAGATTAAAGTCCCCCATGATTACTGTATTAACCTTGTTACATGCACCTCTAATTTCCTGATTTATACTCTGCCCTACATTACAACTAATATTTGGGGGCCTATAAACAAATCCCACCAATGTTTTCTGCCCCTTGCTGTTTCTTAGCTCCACCCAAACGGATTTTACTTCTTGATGTTCGGAGCTAAGATCCTGTCTCTCTACTGTTTTTATCCCATCCTTTATTATCAGGGCTACCCCTCCTCCTTTTCCATTTTGCCTATCTCTTCTAAAAGTTAAGTATCCTGGATATTTCTATCTTCTACATCAACTCCACTTTCCCGCTTATCCCCATATCACTTGATTCCCTTAGTGTCCATAAATCCATCATTACAACAGTGACTACACTCCAAAAGTACTTCATTGGCTTAAAGCGCTCTGAGACGTCCGGTGGTCGTGAAAGGCGCAAGTCTTTCTTTATTAATCTGAGCCTTGAATATACTCAAAGATTCAGCATCCACAGCCGTTTGGGGTAGAGAATTCCAAAGATTCACAACCCACTGAGTGAAGAAATTCCTCCTCATCTCAGTCCTAAATGGCCGACCCCTTATCCTGAGACTGTGGCCCCTAGTTCTAGACTCTCCAGCCAGGGGAAACAACCTCTCAGCATCTTCTCTGTCAAGCCCTCTAAGAGTTTTATACATTTCAATGAGGTGAAGATTGCTAGTGTCTGTGATATATGTGGGTAGAACAATTGAAGGACAGAGACATGATGAGCTGTTCGTCAAGGTACTTGTTTAGTAGGCCAGAGCGAACTGAGCATGCTCAGACTGAACCATGTGGTACACCATGTGATAATACATTACACTGCTTTCCCCTTAAAAAAAAGTTGTTGTATTCCCCTCTCAAATACAACAAAACGTTGGTCTCACCTTTCCCAGCATTACGTGTACCACATAACAAAAACGCCTGGCTTTTTTTTCTTTTAAATAAACTGCAAATCCAGTTTAATAACACGTTTGCGGAGCCTTCCTGATCTCCTTTCTGAAGGTTTTGGTGTTGAACCAATTTTCTGGCTGTTTTGTTTTGGTTCCGAACTCAAAGAAGTAGGTCCCACCACTCTGTTTCCCCACTTGATACAGCCTTGCTCACAAGACAATTCAGTACGACGGTTATGGAATGGTTTCAATTCTGTGTCCAGACACTGATCAGTCCATCCATTCAAGGTGTTTTCATACACTCTTTTCAGTACTGAGTCTTTTTGAGTCTCATCTGCAATCTCAGTTGCATTCACAGGAAAGTCTTTGTCAACTGCACCTAGCGTGAAAATCTCACCTTCACTCCCAACACACGAGTCCTCATGTGGCAACCTGGACAAGGCATCTGCGATTGCGTTTTGCTTTGAAGTGCGATATTCAATCGTGTAGTCATATTGTGACAACAACACTGCCCAACGTTGCATTCTTGATGCGGCCATTGCAGGGATGGCAGATTTGGGCCCCAATATTGCCAGGAGCAGTTTGTGATCGGTTATCGGGGTAAACTTTCTGCTGATAAGGAACTGTTGGAATTTCTTGATTCCAAACACTATGACGAGTGCTTCCTTTTCAATTTGCGCGTAGATTCTTTCGCTCTTTGTGAGGGTTCACGATGCGAACGCGATTGGTTTCTCTTGGCCGTCATCCATTACGTGGCTTATGACAGCACCCACACCACAGCTAGAAGCATCACACGCTAACTTAAGCTCACACTCTGTGTCATAGTGCACAAGTAGAGCATCGCTAGAGAGACTTCTCTTACCAGCATCGTAAGCTTCCTGTTGCGCTTTCGTCCACTTCCACTGGACATCTTTCTTGATGAGCTCGTGCAATGGAACTAACATGGTCGCTAACTCAGGTAAGAAACGTGTGTAGTACTGGACCATTCCAAGGAAAGATCTTAACTCAGACACGTTCTGTGGCTTTGGAGCATTGATGACAGCATCAACCTTTTCCTTAGCAAAATACTGCGGATGCTGGAAATCCGAAATAACAACAGAAAACGCTGGAAAAACTCAGCAGGCCAGGCAGCATCCGCGGAGAGAGAAACAGAGTTAACGTTTCAGGTCGAAGACCTTTTGTCTGACCAAAGGTCTTGGACCTGAATCGTTAACTCTCTTTCTCTCTCCACGGATGCTGCCTGGCCTGCTGAGTTTTTCCAGCGTTTTCTGTTGTTATTTCAACCTTTTCCTTCACTGGTTGCAAGCTATTTGCATCAACTTTCAGACCAAGGTACACAAACTTGGGCTGCACAAAAGCACATTTGCTCCTTTTCAATTTGACATTGTGGGAATTCAACCTTTGAAGCAATAAATCTAACACTTCTAGATTTTCTTCCTCGCTGCTTGTTGCGATCAGCACATCGTCTTGATTGCATAAGCAATTTGGAACTGCTTGCAAAATCTTATCCATCGTAGCCTGGAAGATTTTGGGGGAGGACTTTACACCATACGGCAGCTTGGTGTATGAGTACAGTCCCTTGTGTGTGTTGATGGTGAGATACTGTTGACTCTCTTTGTCAACATTCAGCTGAGCATAAGCATGTGACAGGTCAAGCTTGGAGAAAACCTTTGACCCAGAGAGTGCTGCATACAAACCTTGCGATGTAGGTAACGGGTACTGCTCATCGTCAACTGCTGGGTTGATAGTAACTTTGTAGTCACCACACAAGTGTTCCGTCTTGTCTGCTTTGGGCACTACCACAATCGGGATAGCCCATTCACTTTTGTCAGGTTTTACAGCACTCCGTTCTCTCTCAGTTTCTCTAGCTCTTCCTCCACCTGACTTTTCAACGCATAGGGGACCAGCCTTGCCTTACAATAGACAGGCTTCACATTGGGCTTGATGCGGATATGTGCGTCATACCCAGTGATGCCCTCATAACTGTTGGAGAACATGCTTTTATACTTGTTCAGCATTGTGTCGAGTCACTTCTTTGAAGCATCTACACTGAAGATGTTTCTCCAGTCCAGTTTTAACTTTTTCAACCAGTCTTTGCCCATGAGGTTTGGCCTGTTGTTGTAGCTCACTACAGTAATAGGCAGCTTTACTGACTGGCCATTGTGCTGAACTGTACATTCCATTTGTCCACATGTCGCTAGGATTTCTCCGGAGTAGGTTTTTAACTCTACGGTACTCTTTGGAAGTGGTATTTGATTAAACTCACTCTCATATGTATCCTTACTCATAATAGAGCAGTCTGCCACCGTGTCGATGCACATATCAATATATTCGTCATTGCTCAAAGGTTTTGTACAGAAGTCTTTCTCATGACTGTTAGCGTTGCCATTAGTGGCATTGATACTGTAGATGCCTAGTTCATCAACATCAGGTATGTTCACTTCAATATTGTGAACTCCTCCCTTTTGTTGTCATTGCTTTGCATTGCCACTGGAATGGTTCTTACTTCCTGCTTCAGATCTAGCTCTGCAATCTGTTGAAATATGGCCTTGCAGTGAAAACACGTTGCATTTCTGTATTGGCAGGACTGTGGTGAGTGATTTCCATTGCAGCGATAACAATTCACTGAACTGCTCTCACCGACATGCTTTGGACTGGGTCTCACAGCTTTCGGTTTGGCGATAGCTTTGTGACTGTAGACCTCAGCTGCACTAGTCACTTGAGTTGAACGGAGCTCCCTAGCGTTCTTAGACGCCATCTGCATAGATAGGGCAATTTTGCATGCTATGTCAAACGTTAGGTTCAGTGTGTTCAGTAACTTGGACTGTGGGTGCTCATCCACCAGTCCACACACAAACTTATCTCGCAACGCACGATCCAAAAATGTGCTGAAGTTACAATGCAAAGACAGGTTTTTAAGAGCTACAATGTACTCACTGATGGTTTCACTTTGTTTTTGGTTTCTGGTATCAAACTTATAGCTCTCTGCTATTTCTAATGGCTTTAGGTCGAAATGGTCCTCGAGTTTCTCAACAATGTCTTAAAACGACGCATCCTTCGCTTTCCCTGGCGCGAGTAGGTTTGTCAACGTTCCGTAGACCTCTGGCCCAATCTCTGTTAGAACATTTGCTTTTTTACATTCACGAATTAGTTTATTTTGAGCTTGAACATTCTCATTGGCACCTTCGGTCTCAATAATATTATTGGCCCTAAAAAACATCTCCATCCACTCAATGTAAGAACTGAATGGTTCGCGAGCTCGGTCACACATGCCGAGGCTTCCGATGAATCCCGTAGGTGCGGCCATGATTGTCCCGATCCCGTTGAACAGTGACTCAGCCGCTACCTGTGTACCTGTGAGAATCAACACCGCTGTTGCTGTGTATACATACACACGAAGGTGAAGAACAGACAATTCTGCATCAGCATTAACGGTAAAACATCACAAAAATTCAGTTTAGGTGTCACAAATTCACCTTAAACTTTTCCACTAGAGGGTCAAACACTGTGTCCTTCCATGATCCCTAAAAATGTCTTTGGGATCCCATCCTCGTCGCTAAAAATGTAATATATGTGGGTAGAACAAATGAAGGTCAGAGACAGGATGAGCTGCGAGTCCATGTGCTTGTTTACTAGGCCCGAGCGAACTGAGCGTGCTCAGACTAAACCATGTGACTAACCATGTGATAATACATTACAGTATCATTGATGGTCGTGGATTAATGGCACTCAGGGAGGGCGAGAAAACGGCACAAAATGGGAGAGGATTAACCACTCATTTCCATTAGGACTGCTAATTGTCTCAAAGTAGTCTTTACAAGGTGGTCCCTTAACCTGGTCATTTGTCTTGCTGATATTAGCAGATGAACGTTCACAGTGTCTGAGTGTGTGTGTGTGTCTGAGTGTGTGAGTGTGAGTGTGTGTGTGAGTGTGTATGAGTGTGTGTGTGTGTGTGTGTGTGTGAGTGCGTGTGTGTGTGAGTGAGTGTGAGAGAGAGTGTGTGTCTGTGTGAGAGAGTGCGTGTGTGTGAGTGAGTGTGAGTGTGTGTATGTGAGAGAGTGTGTCTGTGTGTGTGTGTGTGTGAGTGTGTGTATGTGTCTGTGTGCGTGTGTGTGTGTGAGTGAGTGTGAGTATGTGTGTGTGAGAGAGAGAGTGTGTATGTGTCTGTGTGTGTGTGTGAGTGAGTGTGAGCGAGTGTGTACATACGAACATACGAATTAGGAGCAGGAGTAGGCCACTCGGCCCTTCGAGCCTGCTCTGCCATTCAATAAAATCATGGCTGATCTGATTACTCCACATTCCCGCCTACTCCCGATAACCTTTCACCCCCTTGCTTATCAAGAATCTATCTACCTCTGCCTTAAAAATATTCAAAGACTCTGCTTCCACCGCCCTGTGAGGAAGAGAGTTCCAAGGACTCACGACTCTCTGTGAGAAAAAAATTCTCCTCATCTCTGTCTTAAATGGGCGACCCCTTATTTTTAAACAGTGACCCCTAGTTCTAGATTCTCCCACAAGAGGAAACATCCTCTCCACATCCACCCTGTCCAGACCCCTCAGGATCTTATATATTTCAATCAAGTCACCCCTTACTCTTCTAAACTCCAGCGGATACAAGCCTAGCCTGTCCAACCTTTCCTCATAAGACAACCCGCTCATTCCAGGTATTAGTCTTGCGCCACATGAACACTCTCGACCTCTCTCTTCAGCAGCACCGACGCACTCTATCTCAAAGCTGTCCGGGTCCACAGTTCCATTTCATCCTTAGACTCATCTGACGCTTCAACAAAAAACTTTTCTTCTTCCTTTCCGATGTCAAGGATCGCAAGCTTCAACAACTCTTGGACACTAACACCCCCTCCGGAACCTTCTTCCCCTTCACTTTCCTCTGACCCCCCTTCTCCCAATCTCACCCCCTGCCGCGTTTTCACTATCCCCTCTGACCTTCCCCTCTCTGACCCCGAACGATCAGTCCTCAGCAAAGGCCTGAGCTTCATGCCCTTACGCCCCCACCTCAATGAATTTCGAGCTCGGCACGACACTGAGCTCTTTTTCCGCCGCCTTCGTCTCCGTGCCCACTTCTTTGGCCAGGAGTCTTCCCCCTGCATGGCTGACCCTTTCTCCCGCTTTCAGAATTCTCGTTCCACCTGGACCCCGCCCTCTGGCCTCTTACCCTCTCTAGGTCTTTTCATTGCTAACTGCCGCCGTGACATCGTCCATCTCCATTTCTCTGCTCCCCTCACTCACTCCAACCTACTCCCTCTGAACTTGCAGCACTCCATTCTCTCCGATCCAACCCCGACATTGTCATTAAAACTGCTGACAATGGTGGTGCTGTTGTTGTTTGGCGAACCAACCTCTACCTAGCGGAAGTTGAACGCCAACTCTCCGACACCTCCTCCTACCTCCACCTGGACCATGACCCCACTACCGAACATCAAGCCACCGTTTCCAAGACTGTCACTGACCTCATCTCCTCTGGAGATCTTCCCCCCACGGCCGCCAACCTCATAGTTCCCCAACCCCGCACAGCCCGCTTCTACCTCCTTCCCAAGATCCACAAACAGGACTGCCCCGGTAGACCCATCGTTTCAGCCTGCTCTTGCCCCACGGAACTTATCTTTTCCTATCTCGACTCTATTTTTTCTCCCCTTGTCCAGTCCCTTCCCACCTACATCCGCGACTCTTCCGACGCCCTCCGCCACTTTAACAGTTTCCAGTTTCCTGGCCCCAACCGCCTCCTTTTCACCATGGACGTACAATCCCTCTACACCTCCATCCCCCACCAGGATGGCCTGAGGGCGCTCCGCTTCTTCCTTGAACAGAGGCCCAACCAGTCCCCATCCACCGCCACCTTCCTCCGCCTGGCTGAACTTGTTCTCACATTGAACAACTTCTCCTTTGACTCCACCCATTTCCTCCAAATCAAAGGTGTTGCTATGGGAACCTGCATGGGTCCTAGCTATGCCTGCCTTTTCGTGGGATATGTGGAACACTCTTTGTTCCAGTCCTACTCGGATCCCCTCCCTCACCTCTTTTTCCGGTACACTGATGACTGTATCGGTGCCGTTTCCTGCTCTCGCCCTGAACTAGACAATTTCATTCACTTTGCCTCCAATTTCCACCCTTCCCTCACCTTCACATGGTCCATCTCTGACTCTTCCCTTCCCTTCCTCGACTTCTCCGTCTCCATCTCTGGGGATAGGTTATTGACCAACATTCACTACAAGCCCACTGACTCCCACAGCTACCTGGACTACACTTCCTCCTACCCCGCCTCCTGTAAGGACTCTATTCCCTTCTCCCAGTTTCTCCGTCTCCGCCGCATCTGCTCCGACAATGCCACCTTCCATACCAGTGCTTCCGACATGTCTTCCTTTTTCCTCAACCGAGGAGTCCCCTCTACCGCGGTCGACACGGCCCTCGATCGTGTCCGTTCTATCTCCCGCACTTCTGCCCTCACCCCGGCCCCTCCCTCCCGGAACCACGATAGAGTTCCCCTTGTCCTCACCTTTCACCCCACCAGCCTCCACATTCAACGGATCATCCTCCGCCATTTCCGCCACCTCCAACGTGATCCCACCACCAAACGTATCTTCCCCTCACCTCCCCTTTCAGCATTCCGTAGGGACCGCTCCCTCCGTAACACCCTGGTCCACTCCTCTATCACCCCCAGCACCCCTTCCCCCTCGCCCGGCACCTTCCCGTGCAAGCGCAGGAGATGCAACACCTGTCCTTTTACCTCCTCCCTTCCCACTGTCCAGGGCCCCAAACACCCCTTCCAGGTGAAACAGCGATTTACTTGTACTTCTTGCAATCTAGTATACTGTATTCGCTGCTCACGATGTGGTCTCCTCTACATTGGGGAGACCAAACGCAGATTGGGTGACCGCTTTGCGGAACACCTCCGTTCAGTCCGTAAGGGTGACCCCGAGCTTCCGGTCGCCTGTCACTTTAATTCAGCGCTCCACTCCCACTCAGACCTCACCGTCCTCGGCCTCGTGCATTGTTCCACGGAAGCTCAGCGTAAGCTCGAGGAACAGCACCTCATCTTTCGTTTAGGCACTTTACAGCCTTCCGGACTCAATAACGAGTTCAACAATTTCAGATCATAACCCCGGCCCCCACCACATATATATACATTTTATCCACTCTTTTGGTCCGTGCCTTTTTCCTTTTTTTTCTCTCTCTCCCCCTACGGCAGCTGTCTCTCATTCTGCCAGCATTTCACATTTCACCTTTTGTTTCTTAACATGTCCCATTACCATCTCGTCTTGCCTTGAGCATCTCTTAATGTCTCTACTTACCATAGTTATTCCTCCCCCCAGCCTCCCCCTTGCATTTTTATCTGTTTCATTTCCTGCTCTTTTCTCAGTTCTGATGAAGGGTTTCGACCTGAAACGTTAACTCTGTTTCTCTCTCCACGGATGTTGCCTAGCCTGCTGAGTTTTTCCAGCATTTTCTGTTGTTGTTTCAATTTTCCAGCATCTGCAGTATTTTGCTATCGTATTAGTCTAGTAAACCTTCTCTGAACTGCTTCCAATGCATTTACATCCTTCCTTAAATAAAGAGACCAATACTGTACACAGTACTCCAGATGTGGTCTCACCAATGCCCTGTATAACTGAAGCATAACCTCCCTACTTTTGTATTCAATTCCCCTCGCAATAAATGATAACATTCTATTAGCTTTCCTAATTACTTGCTGTACCTGCACACTAACCTTTTGCGATTCACGCACTCGGACACCCAGATCCCTCTGCATCTCAGAGCTCTGCAATCTTTCACCATTTAGATAATGGCCCGAAAATTAGACCTAATACGCGAGAGTACGCACTGTGTACTCTCGCGTTTTAGGTCTCCAATTGCCGGTTTCCAGCATGCACTGCGCATGCGCGGGAAACCGGCACTTCGTGAATTCAAAAGGGGGCTTTGAACGCGCAGGTAAGCATGGAAGATTTTACACATAAAGAAAGGAGGCGTAAGACCCTCTTTTAACAAGGTAAGTAGTTAATTAAGTATTATTTCAAATTTTTTTCAACAGGTTTATCTTTTTTAGAGACTTTAAAGAAAGGTAAGTTTATTTTTATAACTTTTAAAAAGATTTTAAATTTTTTCAAAAATTTAATTTTTTGTTTAAAGTGGTTAATTTATTTAACTATACTTATTTTATTAATGTGATGGCTTTTTTTTTAAATTTAATTGAGGTTTAGCTGTTCTTTTGGGGGGGTATATTATTCATAGCTTTGACAGGTCTTCCTGTCAAAACTATGAATGAAAGATGGTGTGCTGCCATTGGCTCTAACTGAATCACGTGATCCCAGAGCTCGCATGAACTAACTGCGTCTCTGGGTCACTCAAGCACTGCACAGCTGCAGCCTTGAAACTAAAGTTCGTGTGGGCCCGGAGGAAAAAGGTAGGCACGGAGTGAGATATCGCGGGGAAGCCTTACCCCCGCGTCAACACTCAACTGCTGAAATTCATCCAACTAAAACCATCCAATTTACCAGTACAGAGCCTTTGGTAAGCTTCTCACTGCTTGTTCAGCCAGGACCGCACCAGCCAGTAGAGTATCTTCTTGAAGAGTTATCTGAACTGAGTTGAAAGAAACCTATCCACCAGTAGCAGGGCTACCCTCAATGGTCTTTAATTGAATCAGACTGCCTGGTTAATCATCAAGTGTTGCCGTCCCATCTTGTACCTTCCCTCCACCCCCTCAGGTTTCTAGCATCTGCAGTATTTTGCTTTTGTTTTCCTCAGATTAAGGGCCTGGATTAAGCTGTTGGTGATGAGTGAACATGGTACATGGCACTGCACTCATGTTTACAACATCAAGATGGAGGGGTTAGATGAAGTGCCACATAATAAGCTTGCTAGCAAAGTTGAAACCCATGGAATAAAAGGGACAGTGGCAACATGGATACAAAATTGGCTAAGTGACAGAGTAGTGGTGAACAGTTGTTTTTCAGACTGGAGGAAGGTATATAGTGTTCCCCAGGGGTCGGTACTAGGACTACTGCTTTTCTTGATATATATTAATGACTTAGACTTGGGTATACAGGGCACAATTTCTAAATTTGCATGTGACACAAAACTTGGAAGTATAGTGAACAGTGAGGATAGTGGTAGACTTAAAGAAGACAGACAGGCTGGTGGAATGGACGGACAAGTGGCAGATGAAGTTTAACGCAGAAAAGGGGTATATGTGCACAAATCGTTGAAGGTGGCAGGGCAGGTTGAGAAAGTGGTTAAAAATGCATATGGGATCCTGGGCTTCATAAATAGAGGCATAGAGTACAAAGACAAGGAAGTTATGATGAACCTTTATAAAACACTGGTTCGGCCTCAACTGGAGTATTGTGTCCAGGTCTGGGCACCGCACTTTAGGAAGGATGTGAAAGCCTTAGAGAGGATGCAGAAAAGATTTAGAAGAATGGTTCCAAGGATGAGGGACTTCAGTTATGTGGATTGAATTGAGAAGCTGGGGTTGTCCTCCTTAGAGCAGAGAAGGTTGAGAGGAGATTTGATAGAGGTGTTCAAAATCATGAGGGGTCTAGACAGAGTAGAGCGAAGCTGTTCCCATTGGCGGAAGGGTTGAGAACTAGAGGGCTCAGATTTAAAGTGATTGGCAGAAGAACCAAAGGCAACACAAGGAAAAACTTTTTTACGTAGCGACTGATTAGGATCTGTAATTCACTGCCTGAAAGGGTGGTGGAGGCAGATTCAATTGTGGCTTTCAAAAGGGAATTGGATAAGTACCTGAAGGAAAATAATTTGCAGGGCTACGGGGAAAGGGAGGGGGAATGGGACTGGCTGAAGTGCTCTTGCAAAGAGCCTCGACGGGCCGAATGGCCTCCCTCTGTGTTGTAACCATTCTATGATTCCATGATTAATGTACCAGAGCTGCCATTTTTTATTCCAGACGAGAATGCAGCACTGAGGATGGGGAAGTGTGACGCTACCGACGCATGCTGGCTTTGAGTGCTTTTGAGGAGTATGGTGCATGAGGCACAGAGCTGACAGAGGAAGAAAAGAAAGACTGGCATCGGCAGCTAAGGGGAAAAAAGGAAAATACCCACACCTGCCGGAAGAGACAAAGATAATGAGAGGAAAGAAAGGAAAAGAGAGACGCAGAATATAGAGATGCAGAAAAGGAAACAAAAATAAAGAATGGAAATAGGTGTGGGGAGAAATGGATGGATAGACTTAAGATAGTTAACTGTTCTAGTCACTAGGATGATCGTCAATGTCATTTCTATGAGATTTCCCCCCAACATATTTTTGACTGTCTCTGCAAAGACCCCAGAATTTTTACCTTCATAACCTTAGCTAGAAGTCCATTCCATGTATTAATCAGATTTTGGGTGTAAAAGTGCTTTCCGACACTTGTGCTGAACTTGCCTTTTACCAGTTTGTACCTTTGATCCCTTGTCCTTCAGTTATAGCTTAACTTGAAATAATTCTCAAGATTAACCTTTTCTATTTACATTAGCTTTGTTTTACATAGGGTGCCTTATTGCTTGCCTTTAAAAACTTGAAGTATCCAAGTTTTTCTAACCTTCCCTCTAATTCACTCAGATACTGGGATCCGCCTCAAAGTCCTTCCGTGCGCTGTTTCCAGGGCTTGGATGTTTTCTTTGTCTCAGTGATTAGAACCACAAGCAGTATTCAAGGTGCAGCTTGACTGGAGCACAATACAGGTTTAGCATGATGCCTAAGGCTTAAGAGTTAATTCCGTGACCCATGCACTTTATCAACGAGAATCAAGCCCTATCTTGAACCTGCATTCTCTTTGTATATGGCTTCCCCACTGGGAACATGGAACTAATTCTATGCCTGTGTTGTCTTATAGAAACCATTTTAGCCACATAGAATCATACAACGCAGGAGGCCATTCGGCCCATCGTGTCTGTGCGAGCTCTTTGAAAGAGCTGTCCAAATAGTCCCACTCCCTGCTCTTTCCCCAGCCTTGCAAATTTTTCCTGATTTCCTTTATCATCTCTAATCAACCCTAACATAATTAGTTAATAACTCCATTATTGTTGTATCATGCGACTACCAGGATGGTAGAAGGTGAACCAGATGGATCTTGGGCTTTTTTCGTCTAGTAATTGCTGTTTTATGTGCTTATGAAATCTTTCACTAGTTTCTTTTGTGTTCCCTGCTCGTCATTCCTCCGACCCTCTTTTAGCTTGTCAAATCTAATTTTTTCCCATCTATTTTCTATGTTTGCCTTGATTTGCTTTTATATTATTTGCCTTCTTTTTCAATGTAATTTCTCTGCTGATCTCAGGAGCTCCAACTGTTGCTGCACGCTCTTTAATTCCTATGGGACTATCTCGAACCTGCACCCCTCTCATCTCCTGTTTGAACTTTTCCCGATGTTCGTGTACTGTTTTATTTTAATTTCCATATTTATTGGCCTTGATTCACCTGAGGGGGACTGGGGAGATCGTGGCTCCGGGTGCGGGTCCCCACCGGCGCAGAGCTGGCTTCATCCTGCTCAGTAGCCGGTGATTGACCGGCGTCCTGGCTTCGGGTGGCCATCCCGCGGGGAGCACTCTGTTCCCCGGGTTGATCCAGCGGAGTAGCTGGCAGATCCCTTGATGTCCTGGGTAGGGCGTCATCCTCGGAGTATCGGCGTCGTTAATACGGATCTCTTTATCGATTGGGTCCGTGGGACCGGTTGGGCAGGGAGCCAGATCCCGAAGTGAAACTGTGGACTCCCGGCCATCAGGGTACCGCACGTACGCGTATGTAGGATTTACATCCGTTAGTTCCACCTCGTTGATGAGGGGATCACTCTTGGAGGATCGGACGAATCTTCGGAGCAGCACGGAGCCAGGAGCTGCCAACCATGATGGTAGGGACTTCCCATGAGTGGAGTGACGCTGGAACCCAAAGAATCGTTCGTGAGGAGTAACATTGGTGGATGTAGAAAGAAGAGACCTGATGGAATGCAACGCGTCAGGGAGCATAGTTTCCCACTGCTGGTCTGGTAGATTGCGTGACCTCAGTGCAAGACAAACAGTGTTCCAAATGATAGCATTGTATCTCTCAACCTGTCCGTTTCCAATAGGATGATACGGTGTCGTTTTACTTATGGTGATGCCCCGTTGGGAAAGATAACTTTTGAGTTCGCTTGACATGAAGGAGGGACCCCGATCAGAGTGGATGAAATTGGCCGTACCGTAAAGGGAAAAGACCTGATCGAGGCATTTGATCACTGTGGAAGTAAGCATATTGGGACAGGGGAAAGCAAAGGGAAAGCGTGAATATTCGTCCACCATAGTAAGCAAGTAGGTGTTTCGTGTTGAGGAAGCCAATGGCCCTTTAAAGTCAATGCTGAGTCGCTGCATAGGCTGTGTAGCGTGTATGAGCGAGCCATCCGACGGACGGAAGAATTGCGGTTTTAATTCCGCGCAAATTCTACAAGTGGAGCATGTTCTTTTCACGTCTTCCGTAGAAAATGGGAGATTTTTAGATCGCACAAATTGCAACATACGGGTAACGAAAGGATGGCATAAGTCAGTATGAAGATCCGCAAGCGTCGAAGTTGACATGGAAGAGCAGAATGCACGCGTGAGGGTATCCGGGGCCACATTCTCCTTGCCGGGTCGATACTGTATGGTGTAGCCAAAGGCGGCCAATTCCATCCTCCAGAGCTGTATTTTGTTATTCTTGATTTTAGTGCGTTTCCAGTTATCCAGCATAAAGGCCACCGAGCGCTGATCGGTTATGAGCATGAAATGGCGACGGGCGAGAAAATGACTCCATTTACGTACTGCTTCGATGATAGCCGTAGCCTCCTTCTCGACAGGAGGATAATGGAGCTCACTACCCTGCAAAGTTCTGGACAGAAATGCAACGGGTCGACCGCCTTGATTCAAGGTAGCCGAGATCGCCACCTCCGATGCATCGCACTCGACCACTAAAAGGAGATTTTCATCGATGGAATGAAGCGCGGCTTTTTCCAGTTGTTGCTTGAGGAGGTCAAAAGCTGAAATAGCCCTCGCCTCCAACGGAAATGACTTTGCGTGAAGCAGGGGCTGGATCTTATCGGAAAAGTGAGGTATCCACTTCGCATAATAGGCGAACATGCCGAGGGCCCAACGAAGAGAGCTGAGATACGTAGGAGGAGGGAGCTCCTGAAGCGGACGAAGTCGCTCTGGATCCGGTTTGATGACACCATTGCCCACCCAGTAGCCAAGGATGTTGACTGATGGTACTGATTTCACAGATTTGGACTCATTTAAGGTTAAGTTGCGACGACGGAGAACGTCAAGAAATCTCTGGAGGTTGGCATCATGCTCCTTCTGGTCATGACCAGCAATGGTGATATTATCCAGATATGGAAAAGTGTCTGTTAAGTTCTCCTGTTTGACTAGGCTATCCATTGCCCGTTGAAAGACGGCCACCCCATTGGTGACCCCGAATGGAAGGCGACGAAACTGGTAAAGCTGACCATTGGCCTCAAAAGCCGTATACTTTTTGTCAGAGTCCTTTAACGGTACTTGATGGTATGCGCTCTTTAAGTCAAAAGTTGAAAATACCTTGTAGTTATAGCAAGGTTACTGACCATGTCATCGATGCGTGGTAGTGGGTAGGCATCCAGGTCGGTATACTGGTTAATAGTTTGCGAGTAATCGATGCAAAGACGTTTCTTGTGTTGCTTCAGAGGATTTTTAACAACGACGACTTGAGCCCGCCAGGAAGATGAACATGGCTCAATGATACCGTCAGCTAGAAGGCGAGAGATCTCTGACTCGATAAAGGATAGGTCATCTTGGCTGAAACGTCGTGATTTAGTGGCTATGGGCTTACATCGGGGGGAAAGATTGGCAAACAAGGAGGGCTCGTCGAGCGAAGCCGCCGAAAGTGCACAAAACGGTATTTTGGAAATAGTAAGCTCTGGCCTTGATCCTCCAAACTCGAAAGTGAGTCTTTCGTGTTGTTTCTGGAAATCCTGTCCCAGGAGCACATCACTGCATAGGCTTTTGAGCATCCCGAGCCGGGTAGAGAAATAAGTGCGGCCATTGAGAATAAGGTCGACAAGACAAAAGCCGGGAGAGTTAGTGGTCAGTGTCGTCAGAGCCATTGCAATTTCCCTGTCCGAGGGGTAAATACGCAGTTTTAACTTACTGACAGCCTGCTCACTGATGAAGCGGTCAGAGCTGCATGAGTCAATTAATGCACTCAAAATGTGTCCATTTACCGAAACCTTCGTGGCTGCATGGGACAGGCTTTGGGGAAAAACAGCTGTGATGAGAGGAGGGGCAGTTTTATCATTGACAGCTGTAACATTAGTAGTGGCTCTTGGGGGAGGAGCAGTTTTATAGATGACAGCTGTAACATTAGTAGTGGCTCTTAGGGGAGGAGCAGTTTTATAGGGAGCAGCTGTAACCCTTGAAGAGGCTCTTGACTGACATACTTTCGAGAAGTGGCCTTTCTTACTGCAATGATTGCAGATTGCATTACGAGCAGGACAAAATTTCCTATAATGAAATGCACCTCCACAGAAGAAATACTTACTTTTAGATTGCCAAGATGCCGCTAGGGTAGGGTCGTCATCAGCTAGGATAGAGTTGTCATCAGTGAGGGCTTCCCCCTGAGGCTTATCGGAGGAGTCACTAAAAGTGATAGCAGCAGCCTGTGCACGTGGTAAAAGATAGGCATCTGTATTTTTTTTGCCAAGTCCAGAGAATATACCTGGTCATAGGCAGCTTGTAACTCGAGGGTTTTATTCTCCAGCAGATGCTGGCGTATGGAGGGAGACGCAATTCCAGTAATAAAAGAATCACGAATTTACTCCTCCTGGTACTGCTCAGCTGAGACAGCCTTGAGATTACAATCTTTGCTGAGCCTGCAAAGCTTTTGAAGGAATTCGTCAAGTGATACCCCGGGTTGTTGTCGAGTTGTGGCCAGTAGATGCTGAGCAAAAATTTCGTTTGGGGCCTTAACATATAGTTGCTGTAGTATTCGGATAGCGGAGTCATAGTTTACACAGTCTTCGATATAGTCAAACACATAAGGGGATACATAATTGGCAAGTATCTCGAACTTATCAGGAACATTCTCACCACATGCCCTGAGGTAGTTGCTGAAGGTACGATACCAGTGTTTCCATACCTTAGCAGTTGTAGGTGAATTTGGGTCCAGGTCAAGACGAGCAGGTCGGAGTAGTTTCTCCATGATGGATTGATTACTATATCTGGTTCCCTTCTACCGTTTGAGTCATAGCCGTCTGTTCCCAAAACTACTCAGAGCGTGGAGAGGGTCCAGTTAATTAAATTGACGTAAGAAAACTACTAGGCACATGGTCTAAGTGTTAAACAAAGCTTTAATCAACTGTTTTTCAACATGGAGATCTAGTTGTGTCCTTCACTAGTTCCTGTTGAGGAATGTCCTAAGCAAGCTGGGCCCATGCCCGAGTATTTATACTCTCCCTGGATAGCGCCACCAGCAGGCCACCCAGTATTACTTCATACATGAATGACAAGATTCAACAGCAAAATACTGCGGATGCTGGAAATCCAAAACAACAACAGAAAACGCTGGAAAATCACTTGCCATGTAGGGAGTGCAAAGATTCACCAGACTGATTTCTGGAATGGGGGGATTGTCCTATGAGCAGAGATTGAGTACATTAGGCCTATATTCTCTAGCGTTTAGAAGAATGAGAGGTGATCTCATTGAAACATACAAAATTCTTACAGGGCTTGACAGGGTAGATGCAGGGAGGATGTTTCCCCTGGCTGGGGAGTCGAGAACCAGGGGTCACAGTCTCAGAATAAGGGGTCGGCCATTTAGGACTGAGATGAGGAGAAGTTTCTTCACTCAGAGGGTGGTGAATCTTTGGAATTCTCTACCTCAGACGGCTGTGGAGGCTCAGTCGTTGAGTATATTCAAGACAGAGATCGATAGATTTTTGAATATTAAGGGAATCAAGGGTATATGGGGATAGTGCAGGAAAGTGGAGATGAGGTAGAAGATCAGCCATGATCTTACTGAATGGCGGAGCAGGCTTGAAGGGCCAAACGGCCTGCTCCTATTTCTGATATTACAGCATAAAAGGGGAAGTTCTCGTCAATTCACAAATTTCTCAAAGACTGCCGTCTGCGGGGTCTTCAACAGCGCGCCCTGTGGAGGAGCAGGGAATCACTGACGGCAACTTCTGGATTTCTGCGTTTAACTGCGCATATGCGGACGCCAGAAGTTGCTGTCAGTTTCACAGGGTAATGATGGCGAACGCTGAGTTTTGCCGTCATTACAACCGCATAATCCGGGCTATTGGTATCATCAGCCTATAATTCTGTCTGTTTCCTCCTAATATGCTGCCCCAAAAAGCTGTAGAAGCTACATCATTACATAAATTTCAAACAGAAATAGACAGTTTCCTAGAAGTAAAGGGAATTAAGGGTTACGGGGAGCGGGCAGGAATTTGGACGAGTCTAGGTTCGGATCGGTCATGGCCCTGTGGATAGCGTAGCGAGCCCAGGGGCCGTGTAGCCTGATCCTGCTCCTATTTCGTGTGTCCAATTCTGTTAGGTTCAGGAGATGGTTCTGTGATAGTAGATTGGCGGTTAGGATCAGATCAGCCATGATCTTATTGAATGGCGGAGCAGGCTCGAGGGGCCAATTGGCATACTCCTGCTCCTATTTCTTATGTTCTTATTTCACAGATAACCTTCCTTGACTTGATGAATTTGGCCACAAAGGGTAGAACTATCTGTTGAAGGCGAGTGAGCATATCCCTACTTTGTTTGATTAGAGAATAATGTAAGTGGGCTGGCTAACTCCACACTCTCCACTTGAGCTGCTGCAAAAATGCTATCACTCAAACCAGAACCTGCAGTATAAGTTCACTATAATGTATATGAACATTACTTCTCTATATTCATGTGTTTCAAGTATTTACAATATAATCTACTAGTGATCGTCTGTAACAGTAAAATCTTGTTGGTCTGACCAGAGTAATTACTGGCTAGTCCAATTTTAATATTGAAAACTAAAAAGTAGATGTCAAAACACTACAGCATCATGGATGTAATACATTGTGTTACATAACAGTTTATAAATATTTTTATTTATCTTGGTTTGGAACTTTAACAAATTGGAACTTAAATTATCTCCAATAATGTGAAACAAAATCATCTTTCCTTTGCAACTTTTCGAAAAAGCTGCAGTTTATTGAAAATGCATTAGATCATGGAATATGATAATACCCCATATCCTACATCAAAACAGAACATTAAAGACGGAAAGCCAAATTGGTATAAAATTTCAGACGGCTTATTATAAAGCTTCAAACGTTTGTTGTTGTCAATCTCACCATGAGCCCCTATGAGATTACACTGTAGAACAAACCATTCTGGAATCGAGGGGACGATAAGCACAATACTGGGAAGTCTCTCAAAAGGGCTCGGAGTTTCTTTGTAATTTAACAGATACCAGAAATTCTAATAAAGCCCCCATCTAGTGCACATAGTGCAGGACACTGTCCACGAAAGTGTGGTAAACGAAGTCCAATATCCTTCCCCCAAAGTTAGTGGTATTTTCGACAGGGTGCTTTGGAGATGCTGTCCCTTTCATCGCGGTCTGTAACGCTATCTCTTGCGCAAATGTCACCCATCTATTTTAGATTTTCGGCTGAGTAAAGCAAAGTACGTCAACGATTTAGCATTCGAGACAGACCGGGGTATAAGGCAAAATCGAAAACTGCTGCAGGGGACTGGGGGGAGATACAGTCTCAGCCAATGACTTTCACAAACTTTCATCCGATCTTTTGAAATCCGTTTTTTGGACAAAGTATCTGGATGTGTGATTTAGATCTTGGAATCCACACTCTTATACACCCCGATACGTGACTTTTATATTTGAAATCGCTTTTTATGTTCTTCGTGATTTCCACTCTTTTGAAAACAGGTAAGTCTTTTTCACAGATCTTTTAACAATTCAGTAATAAATGCGTGCTACATTGGAACAGACATATATATATAAGCTAGTTTAAAAAATACGTCAAAGTGGGATGTAATATATTTCCATTATTTACTGAAAATTGCAATGATAGAAAACAAACTCTAAACTTGTTAGCTATACTTTTTGATCAACATAAATAGTTGTGCATGATATTGCTAATAGTATTCTGCATGTATTGTCAAGGAGTAGTTCTACAAATGGACATGTATGAGAGATAAGTGGGGACAGCTGATTCTATTTTGGGACGTTGCTGTAACTCGGGCGGGGGGGGGAGGGAGGGTGATGATTGACGACTTTTCTGCGACCTCAAAATGAAACAGCATTCTGAATTATACTAGAAAGACCAGTTCTCATGACCTTCAAAGTCTAAGACTGTCTCCGTTTCTCTTCTTTTTCCCCCCCCCGGGTTCAAGATCAAGGATGGATTTCGGCGGCGCCCCGAGGTTTTTAACCCGGCCGAAAACCTTCGCCGTCTCGACCGGCAAGGATGCGACGCTGGCCTGTCAGATCATCGGCAACCCGGTGCCGCTGGTGGTGTGGGAAAGGGGCAGCGTGCCGATCAAGCCGGGCGGCAGGTTCAAGACGGCGGAGGACGGCGACCTGTACCGGCTGACCATCTGCGAGCTGTCGGCGGGGGACAGCGGACAGTACATCTGCCGGGCCAACAACACGGTGGGCGAAGCGTACGCGGCGGTCACCCTGCGGGTTGGCGCCGAGCGGGAGGCTGGCGGCGGAGGCGTCGAGTGCGTGCCTTACTTCACGCTCCAGCCGCGCTCCCTCCGGGTCTGCCTGGGCGACGACGCCAGCTTCTGCTGCCGGGTGGAGGGAAAGCCGACGCCGACCGTCCGCTGGGAGAAAGACGGCAGGAGCGTGGGCCGGACCGGCGGCAGCGACAACGACGACGATGAAGACCGAAACAACAACCGCTACGCGGTGGAGTCGGCCGGCGACGGCAGCGCCCTCAAAATCAACTGCGTCAGGTTTTCCGACGGCGGCACCTTGGTGTGCCGGGCCCTCAGCCCGGCGGGCGAGAGCCAGGCGGTGGCCGCCCTCGTCGTCCTCTCGCCCCCGGGTGAGGCGGCGCTGTCCCCCCAGTCTTGCACCAAGACGTCACTGCTGTCTCACCTGCAGCAGAGGCGCGAACAGATCCGAGGCTCGGATATTCCTTCCTGGGGCGCGGCGGACGCCTCCATCTCGACGTCGTCCGGCGTCGGGCTCGCCGGCCGGCACCTCTCGCGAGATTACGAAAAGGCGGGAAGCTACGGCCCGGCGCGCTCGCCTTACGCGCCGATCGGCGGCGGTGGCGCAGGCGCAGTGGCGGGCGGGGCCGCGAGCGCGGCGGTTGCTTGGGCCCGCACTTGCACCGTGACCGAAGGCAAACACGCCAAGCTCAGCTGCCAGGTGACGGGCAAACCCAGGCCGCAGATCCTGTGGAAGCGAGACGGCGAGCTCATCAGCGCAGGCCGCCGGCACGTCATCTTCGACGACGACGAGGACAACTTCGTGCTGAGGATCCTCTACTGCAAGCAGAGCGACAACGGGCGCTACACCTGCACCGCTTCCAACTTGGCCGGGCAGACCTACAGCTCGGTGCTGGTCATCGTCAAAGGTAAATCGGCATTTCATTATAAATTCTACTTTTTGATTATTAATAAGAAAGCGAGAAGTTGCACTTAAATCGCGCTTTTCACGACCTCGCCGTTGAAGTGAAGTGTTGTAATGTTGGAAACGCGGCAGCCAATCTGCCACAAACAGCAATGTGATAATCTGTTTTAGTGATGTTGATTGAGGGATAAATATTGGCCAGGACACCGGGGAGATCTCCTCCGCTCTTCGAAATAGTGTTGAGGGATCTTTCACGCCCACCGGGGCCTCGGTTTAAAGTCTCATCTGAAAGATGGCACCTCTGACAGTGCAGCACTCCCCTAGTACTGCACTGGCATGTCGGCCTAGATTTTGTGCACAAGTCTCTGGAGTGGGACTTGAACCCACAACCTTCTGATTTAGAAGCGAGAGTGCTACTCACTGAGCCACGGCTAATACCTTAATTATACATTTAGTTCAGGGTGAGCCACAAACTGTAACTAAAGCAAGAGTCAACAGTCGGGTTCTATCTATTTCTAAGGCAACATGGCTTGAACATATGGATAATATCAAAAAGAAGGATGGGAAAGGACCATTTGGCTCATCAAGCTTGCCCTGTCCAGACATGATGCAGCCTTGTGCACCATCAATCCCTCTAACTCACTCCTGGTAGGGGCAAAAAAATTAAAATTGTGGCCAATTTAGGGAGAAGCACTACAAAATCCCCCTCTGACTTTTTTAAGCAATCAAGCAAATCTCCCAAGAATAACTCCTAAATTAAAATTTATTGAAAACCGGAAAAACCTCAGTATTATTGCCTCCATATTATGAGACACAGAGGTGAGTTGAAAAATAGGACTTACATTTTCAAAAATCTTAGGCGTTTTGGAGAATCTACTCAAAACCTGGGTGGTCCATTCCAATTAGATGCGTGCTAACCCTATACAAATCTGGCATATCATCTGTGAGATCTACCTCCTGCTCCTTCAACCCATTCCCACTAAACTCATCACCTAACTTCCCTCCCTGGCCCCCATGCCAGTTGACTCTAAGTGGCTCCCTCTCATGATGCACTGTTGCTCTCCCTTTCAAAACCTGTGTCATTAGCCTAATTTCTCAAAAATCTCAACCCCTTTGTCTTTGGAAACTAATAACCCATCTCCAACCTCCCTTTCTGTTCAAAGTCCTTGAATGTGTTGTTGTTTCTCAGATCCGTGCCCATCTCTACTGCAACTCCCTGTTTTGAATCGTCCAATCAGGTTTCCTCTCCCTTCCACAGTACCGAAGCATACCTAACCAAAGTTATTGGAGGAGAGTCTAGAACTAGGGGTCATAGTCTCAGCATAAGGGGTCGCCATTTAGGACTGATGAGAAATTTCTTCACTGAGGGTTGTGAATCTTTGGAATTCTCTACCCCAGAGGGTTGTTGATGCTCAGTCATTGAGTATATTCAAGGCTGAGATTGATAGATTTTTGCACTCTTAAGGGAATGAAGGGATATGGGGATAGTGTGGGAAAGTGGAGTTGAGGTTGAAGAGCAGCCATGATTGTATTGAATGGCGGAGCAGGCTCGACGGTCTGTGTGGCTTACTCCTCCTGTTTCTTCTGTTCTTATGAAGATCCTTTAGTGTGATTGTAATCTCTGTAGCCTTCGACATGGTTGACCGCACCATAGTCCTCCAATGCTTCTTCTCCTTTGTCCAGCTCAGTAGGACTGCTCTTACTACACTCCACTCTTATTTACTCATTTGTAGCCAGAGCATCTCTAGCAATGGCTTCTCTTCCCACGTTTGCACTGCTGTAAGAGGAGCCCCTGCAGGGATCCCTCCTTGGCTCTCTCTTCCTCATCTGCATGCTGCCCTTTGGTGACATCATCGGCACACGTGTGCTGATGACACCCAGCTCTAACTCTCTTTACCACCTCTCTCATCCCATCCGCTATCCCGGTGCTTGTCTGACATCCAGTTTTTGATGAGCTGCAATTTCATCCAACTAAGTATTAGGAAGACTAAAGTCAGGGGCTTTGATCCATACTACAAACTCCGAACTTTTGCCACCGACTCCATCCCCCTCTCTAACCACTGTTTAAGATTCAACTAGACTGCTCGCAACCTCGGTTACCTATTTGACCTGAACTGAGTTCCAACCCCATATGCTTTCCATTAAAAACACTACCTACTTGTATCTACATATTGAATCCGCCCATACGGCGGATTCTCTACAGCTGAAACCCTGAACCATGCTTTTGTCACCTCTAGACTTGATTACTCCAACATTTCCTGGCTAGTCTCCCATCCTCCACTCTGCGTAAACTTCAGCTCAACTAAAACTTTGCTGCTCATATCTTATTCTGTACCAAGTTCCGCTTACCCATCATGCCTCGCCTCGCTGATCAACATTGCCTGAATGCCTCAAGTTTAAAATTCTCATCCTCATGTTTAAATTCTTTCATGTTCTCGACCCTCCCTATCTCTGTAACCTCCTGCAACACTACAAACCCTGCAACCCTGTTGTTGTTATAGCCTGATAGACAGATCAACTTTATACCTTACAAGTCTGCTGATCTAGCTAAGAAAGATTGTGGGCTGTGATGGCTGTGCTGGCTCCTAATTTCTAGTATCGCGGGAAAATTTCCTAACTCGACTGCTCCATGGTTTTGCCTGGAGCAATGGATTTGGGGGGTTTGCACACAACACTAGAGTCGGAAGCCAGTACAGTTGATCAGGGTACATCCAGATGCTTGTAAAATGTATAGCATGTATAAACGGTGGAACAGAATTTTCAATATAATTCTGACTAAAGCCCAGTATTTTCCTTCCGTGTAACTCAATAACAGAAAAAGGGTTAAAAAAGGAAAGAATTAAAAAGTTCTGTGCTTTGGTTCCCAGTGTTCCATGACCAAAAAATTAGAATTGTGTCCTGAACTAATATACGGGAGGAAGTGTCCTCTCACAAGGAAGATTTCCAATGCTTACCCCTGTACTCCAAATGTCATCCTTATCCTTCCCAAAAAAAATATACTGTATGTAGGAAAAAGAGTTTTAGGAATAATTTATGAAAAAGATGCACTTTTGACCCAGAAGGGTTCGGATGTTATAAACCCACGAAATGAAGCAGGATTATTGTTATGACTACAAACTAGCCTTTTTTTTAAAAAAAAAGAACAGTGTTTATTTAAAAACATTACTTACAAAATAATCACTGAAGAATTAAATTTGTGACGCCAGCATTGTATATAATTAGTGCTTTAATCGAAAGTAATTATAGTAATGTTTGTATGTATCAGATTTTAAAATTACTATGTTTTAATTTTTTGCTGAAAACTCTCATGGGAACATAGGGGTAAATTGTCTGCTTTTGCACTGCTGATGTGGAGTATCGCATGCTAGAAATCATATTGCAATATTGGGCACAGAGGAGAATGAACCCATTGCACAGCCTACCTGATTTTCCATCCATTCATTTAAATGGACGGAAAATTGGATGGATTGCGTAATAGGTGTGCTATTCTGCGTGCCTAATATTCTGGTATGCACTCCCGGCTTGTGCCAGACGCTCATAAATGGAACGTCATTCCTCTACTTGCTTTGAAACAGTAAATCTTCTGGTCTTCAAGAAATAGTTCAAAAGGGCCATTTATTGAAATTAATCAGTTCAGTTTACCACCAGTTTTATTCTCTGCCTACAGTTAGAGAATATTTTCCCCCAAGCATTAATATCTGCATAAAATGTTCTAATTTTAATTGTAATTGTATTTTAGTCTGCGATGACACTTTGCTTCCGTGAATGCCTGAGATATTTGGCAAGCTCAAGGAGTCTGTATCACAATAATATTTGGTATCTGTTGTCATACTGAATTTTTAAAATTGTTTCCAATAGAAATGTGTTGCAAATTGAATTCCAGATCAATTAAGAAACAAAAGTAAATATGATAAAACATTTGGACACTCCTTGTCTATGTAGTTAATCTCTTCCTAATTGGAGTAAGTGAAGGTAATTTCAATGATTTGCTACACTGCAGATGCACAATATTAGAACTGCCATGCACAGTGAAATTATTTTTATTGTGTGACTTCTAATTTGAGAAATGGGAAAAATAAAACTAGTTTGTTTCATAACTGTGCTTCAAATGTTTAGCTGTTTGAATTATTAATAATTATTTCCCATTGGGTGAATGGTTGTCAGAGTTTGTGGCTACTGTATTAGACATGGGGCCAGGAGTTTATATTCTGAGCTTGACAAATATATTTTACATAACATATATCCCAAAATACCTATATTTTTGTCAGTTAAAAGCTACAGGGTTGGTAATTTCATTTTGGTTGTGTTTGTAAACAGAAGATTACTTATTAGAACTTTTTAACTTTTAATTGAAAAGTGCTTTTAAAAAGAAGTGTTTTTGTTTGGGTATTGAATCTATCTTGTTTTATGTAAAAACGCACAGTGCATTAGTTAACACAATAAGATAAAGCGGTTAACAACTGTGTTAAAATAATCCAGAAAGGAATTTTTTGCAAACCAGTGCACTACCAAAGGAAATTAGTCCCTAGAGTAGGACTATGAAAATGTGAACAGCTATTGCCGTTTGCTAACAAGTTTTTTGTGTGTACATGAAAATAGCAATGAAGCATTGTAATGTTTTGGTACATTGGCTCATAGTTTGCAGTTAAAATTATGACGAGGCTAATAGCGCTCGCTGTTATTTATGCGCAAATGCTACAGCAACTTCAGGTGAGGGCAGATGCGAGGTTAAACTCGTAAATCCAAATGTTTGTGTCCGAGTTGCGTCGCTCTGCCGTTAGCTTCACGAAAATAGCATCTCACTGTCTGCCTTACCATTGAAATACATTGAAAGGCGTGTAGATATGAACTAAGCTCGACACTGAAAGCTAAGTCAGTAGCAAAATACTGCGGATGCTGGAAATCTGAAATAACAACAGAAAATGCTGGAAACACTCAGCAGGCCAGGCAGCATCCGTGGAGAGAGAAACAGAGTTAACGTTTCAGGTCTGCCCCTTCGTCAGAACTGGAAAAAGTTAGGGATGTAACAGGTTTTAAGCAGGTGTCCAGGGCCCCAAACACCCCTTCCAGGTGAAACAGCGATTTACTTGTACTTCTTGCAATTTAGTATACTGTATTCGCTGCTCACGATGCGGTCTCCTCTACATTGGGGAGACCAAACGCAGATTGGGTGACCGCTTTGCGGAACACCTCTGTTCAGTCCGTAAGGGTGACCCTGAGCTTCCGGTCGCTTGTCATTTTAATTCTCCGCTCCACTCCCACTCTGACCTCTCTGTCCTCGGCCTCTTGCACTGTTCCAATGAAGCTCAACTTAAGCTCGAGGAACAGCACCTCATCTTTCGATTAGGCACTTTACAGCCTTCTGGACTCAACATTGAGTTCAACAATTTCAGACTATAACCCCTGCCCCCATTTTTTCAGGCAGCAGCTGTTGATGATTCTGCCACCCCCATTTGCAACATTTAATCTCTCCTGCCTTCCACCCTATCACAGACCGTCCCTTTTGTTCCTTCCTCCTCCCCTTGTCCATCTCAGTCTAAGTACCCTTTTAACGACATGATAAGTATTAATTACTGCCAGTCAAGCTCTCTGGCACTGAAACTTAAAATTACAAGCATGGAGTCTCATTCCTTCAGGTTTTGTTGGAGATTTTAAGAATGTCAAATTTTAAATTAAATGTTTTTTTACCTTTCCTTTCTATTTTTTTTCTGTCTCTCATAATCCAATCTTTCTTTCTCTTTATTTCTCTTTGTGTATATGATTTGACATTGAATTCACCCACTCTAATTTATGCTTCCTTCTCAGTACTTGCGCTGTTAATTTCACACTCCTTCAATCTGATTGGTTAAGGAGATACACAGTTGTTTGCCCTGTTCACTCACATCCCAGATGCCCAGTTTCCCTTGTTGCGATGTTGTCACCTCACACATAAGAACATAAGAAATAGGAGCAGGATTGGGCCACTTGGCCCCTCGAGCCTGCTCCGCCATTCAATAAGATCATGGCTGATTTTGGGCTCAAAGCCACTTCCCTGCCCGCTCCCCATAACCCTTCACTCCCTTATCTTGCAAAAATCTGTCTATCTCCACCTTAAATGTATTTAATGACCCAGCCTCCACAGCTCTCTGGGGCAGAGAATTGCACAGATTTACGACCCTCTGAGAGAAGAAATTCCTCCTCTCAGTTCTAAAAGGGCGATCCTTTATTCTAAAACTGTGCCCCCGAGTTCTAGATTTCCCCACGAGGGGAAACATCCTCTCTGCATCTACCTTGTCGAGCCCCCGCAGTATCTTATATGTTTCAATAAGATCACCTCTCATTCTTCTAAATTCCAAGGAGTATAGGCCCAGCCTGCTCAACCTTTCCTCATAAGTCAACCCCCTCATCTCTGGAATTAACCTAGTGAATCGTCTCTGAACTGCCTCCAATGCAAGTATATCCTTCCTTAAATAAGGAGACCAAAACTGTATGCAGTACTCAAGGTGTGGTCTCGCCAATACCCTGTACAGTTGTAGCAGGACTTCCCTTCTTTTATACTCCAACCCCTTTGAAATAAAGGCCAACATTCCATTTGCCTTTTTGATTACTTGCTGTACCTGCATGCTAACTTTTTGTGTTCCATGTACAAGGACCCCCAGGTCCCTCTGAACTGTAGTAGCATTTTGTAATCTCTCTCCATTTAAATAATTATTTGCTTTTTTATTTTTCCTGCCAAAGTGTATAACCTCGCACTTTCCCACATTATACTCCATCTGCCAAATGTTTGCCCACTCACTTAGCCTGTCTATCCCTTTGCAGGTTCTCTGAGTCCTCTGCACAACTTGCTTTCCCACCCATCTTTGTATCATCCGCAAACTTGGCTACATTACACTCGGTCCCTTCATCCAAGTTATTAATGTAGATTGTAAATAGTTGAGGCCCCAGCACCGTTCCCTGTGGCACCCCACTAGTTACCGTTTGCCAACCGGAAAACGACCCATTTATCCTGACTCTCTGCTTTCTGTTAGTTAGCCAATTCTCTATCCATGCTAATATATTACCCCCAATTCCGTGAGCTCTTATCTTATGCAGTAACCTTTTATGTGGCACCTTATCGAATGCCTTCTGGAAATCCAAATACACCACATCTACTGGTTCACCTTTGTCCACCCTGCTCGTTACATCCTCAAAGAACTCCAGCAAATTTGTTAAACATGATTTTCCTTTCATAAAACCATGCTGACTCTGCCTGACTGCATTATGATTTTCTAAATGCCCTGCTACTGCTTCCTTAATGAAGGACTCCAGCATTTTCCCAATGACAGATGTTAGGCTAACTGGTCTATAGTTTCCTGCTTTCTGTCTCCCTCCTTTCTTAAATAGGGGTGTTACATTTGCGGTTTTCCAATCCGCTGGGACCTCTCCAGAGTCCAGGGAATTTTGGTATATTGCAACCAATGCATCCGCTATCTCTGCAGCCACTTCTTTTAAGACCCTGGGATGCAGGCCATCTGGTCCAGGGGACTTGTCGTCTTTTAGTCCCATTATTTTACCAAATACTATTTCCCTAGTGATAGTGATTGTCTTTAGTTCCTCTCATAATTCATCTTCTCTCTTTTTATTATTTTTTTAGTCATCCTTTGCAGGTTTTTAAACATTTCCCAATCCTCTGCTCTCCCACTAATCTTGGCAAGATTGTATGCCTTCGTTTTCAATTTGATACCATCCTTTACTTCCTTAGTTAGCCACGGATGGTGCTCCCTTCTCTTATATTCCAGTGAGAAAGAAAGATTTTATTTTTGTTGAGAGTTATGAAATATCTCCTTAAATGTCCACCACTGCATTTCAACTGTCTTACCCTTTAATTTATGTTTCCAGTCCACTTTAGCCAGTTCTGCCCTCATGTCATTGTAATTGCCTTTGTTTAAGATCAGGACACTGGTTTGAGATACAACTTCTCACCCTCCAACTGAATTTGAAATTCAACCATGCTATGATCACTCTTTCCTGGAGGATCCTTTACTATGAGATCATTTATTAATTCTGTTTAATTACACAGTAACAGATCCAAGATAGCCTGCTCCCTGGTTGGTTCCATTACATACTGTTCTGGGAAACCATCCCGGATGCACTCTGTGAACTCCTCCTCAAGACTACCATGGCCAATTTGATTTGTCCAATCAATATGGAGATTAAAATCACCCATGATTATTACCGTACCTTTTTTACAGGCCTCCATTATTTGTTGATTTATACTCTGTCCAACAGTATTGCTACTGTTCGGGGGCCTGTAGACTACGCCGACCAGAGACTTTTTCCCTTTATTATTTTTTATTTCCACCCAAACCGATTCTACATCTTGATCTTCTGATCCAATATCACTTCTCACCACTGCACTGATCCCATCCTTTACCAACAAAGCCACCCCACCTCCCTTTCCTTTCTGTCTGTCCTTCCGAATTGTCAGATACCCTGGAATATTCAGTTCCCAGCCCTGATCACCTTGCAACCACGTCTCTATAATGGCGATCAGATCATACCCATTTGTATCTATTTGTGCTGTCAACTCATCTATCTTGTTACGAATGCTGCGTGCATTCAGATATAGAGCTTTTAACTTTGTCTTTTTACCATTTCTCCTTGTTTTGGCCCCATTTTCTGTTGCACTCTTATTTTTAAACATTCTGTCCCTTCCTGTCACACTCTGGTTATTATTTCCCCCATCTCTATCCTGCTCTATTGTTTTCTCATTTCTCATTGACTTTTTAAATTCCCGCTCACCTGGATCCTCCCCCCCTCCCCACCCACTAGTTTTAGTTTAAAGCCCTCTCTACAGCCCTAGTTATTCGATTCGCCAGGACTCTAGCCCCAGCATGGTTCAAGTGAAGCCCGTCCAAACGGAACAGCTCCCTTTTATCCCAGTACTGGTGCCAGTGCCCCACAAATCAAAACCCATTTCTCCCACACCAGTCTTTGAGCCACTCGTTCATTTCTCTGATCTTATTTACCCTATGCAAATTCGCTCGTGGCTCAGGTAGTAATCCAGAGATTATTACCTTTGTGGTTCTGCTTTTTAATTTAGCCCCTAGCTGCTCATACTCTCTCAGCAGAACCTCTTTCTTTGTCCTACCTATGTCATTGGTGCCTTCGTGGACCATGACAACTGGATCCTCCCCCTTCCACTCCAAGTTCCTCTTCAACCCAGAGGAGATGTCCTTAACCCTGGCACCGGGCAGGCAACACAGCCTTCGGGACTCATGCTCTCGGCTGCAGAGAACAGTATCTATCCCCCTAACTATACTGTCCCCTATCACTACAACATTTCTTTTTACTCCCCCCACTTGAATGGCTCCCTGTACCACGGTGCTGTGCACTTTCAGCAACTTGGCACGCAAAAATTTAAAAAACCTAAATGTGCCAGAGCAAGGCTGTCTAATGGCACATGCTGTTAGATGCCCTGCCACAGCAAATTATGGCTCAATGTATTACAACTAAGCTTTCACATTTCATCTAAATCAGTGGTGCTAAAAATAATGGGCCGAAAATTGATCCCGGGACGCAAGAGTACGCACTGCGTACTCTCGCGTATTCCCACTCCAATTGCCGGTTTTCTGCATGCCCTGCGCATGCGCTGAAAACCGGCAATTGCTCTTCTGAAAAGGGGGCGGGTCCTCGGTGCATCGCGTGCGCGCTACAGGCTGCGCGCACGCTGTGCACTTCATGCTTTGGACGCGCAGGTAAGTACGGAAGATTTTGGAAATGTAAAAAGGAGGAGTAAGACCCACTTTTAAGAAGGTAAGTAGTGAATTAAGTATTTTTTTGAATTTTTTTTAACAGGTATATCTTTTTTAGAGACTTTAAAGACAGGTAAGTTTATTTTTATAACTTTTTAAAAGATTTTAAATTTTTTCAAAAATTTAATTTTTTATTTAAAATGGTTAATTTAATTAACTATACTTATTTTATTAATGTGATGGTTTTTTTTTTTAATTTAATTGAGGTTTAGCTGTTATTTTGGGGGGTGTAAGATTCATAGATTTCACAGCCGTGCTGTGAAACTTATGAATGGAAGATGGTGTGCTGCCATTGGCTCTAACTGAGTCACGTGATCCTACAGCTCGCACGAATTCACTACGCCGCTGGGATACGCAAGCACTGCCCAGCTGATCTCTAGAACATGAAGTTTGTGCGAGCTGGATCTGAAAAAGCACAAGCGAGGTGAGAGATCGCGGGAAAGCCTTACCCCCGCGGGAACAGAGCGAGATCAATTTCTGGGCCAATAGCTATATCAGCTAGCACATTATTTGGTAGAACCCATGGATGTGATTTTCATCTTGCTATCTTTACACCTAAAAATAGGGCAATAGTGCGACCAGAATTATGTGGGCCAGAGAACTTATCGCTGGTTGTCCGCCCGTTGTGATTTTCAGGTGGACTTTGATTTAGGTGACCAGAGCTACCATTGGAAACAGGCAGGAGCCAAATGATTATATGCAAATAAATGTTGTCAAGACCCAACTGCTAATTTGTGACCCCACCACAAACTATGGGCGGTATAAGTTGGGGTTGGCCATTTCCAGTGATATTTTAAGAGATTCTCAACTGCTATCAGGTGAAATGCTGGATTTGTGCAGGATAGTTCAATCTTTTGAGGAGGCCACTAACATGGTGGATAAGGGAGTGTTTATGGACGTTGTCTATATGGACAACAGCAACTTCTATTCATATAGCGCCTTTAACATAGTAAAACATCCCAAGGCGTATTATAAGACACAAAATTTGACACTGAGCCACATAAGGAGAAATTGGGGCAGATGTCCAAAAGCTTGGTCAAAGAGGTAGATTTTAAGGAGCGTCTTAAAGGAGGAAAGAGAGATAGAGAGGCGGCGATGTTTAGGGAGGGAATTCCAGAGCTTAGGGCCTAGTCAACAGAAGGCACGGCCACCAATGGTTGAGTGATTATAATCAGGGATGGTCAAGAGGGCAGAATTAGAGGAGTGCAGATATCTCTGGGGTTGTGGGGCTGGAGGTGATTACAGAGATAGGGAGGGGCGAGGCTATGGAGGGATTTGAAAACAAGGATGAGAATTTTGAAATCGAGGCGTTGCTTAACCGGGAACCATTGTATGTCAGCGAGCACAGGGGTGATGGTTGAACGGGTTTTGGTGCGAGTTTGGACATGGGCAGCCGAGTTTTGGATGACCTCAAGTTTACGTAGGGTAGAACGTGGGAGGCCAGCCAGGAGTGCGTTGGAATAGTCAAGTCTAGAGGTAACAAAGGCATGGATGAGGGTTTCAGCAGTGGATGAGCTGAGGCAAGGGCGGAGACGGGTGGTGTTATAGAGGTGGAAATAGGCGGTCTTAAGTATGTTGCGAATGTGTGGTCGGAAGCTCATTTCACGGTCAAATATGACACCAAGGTTGCGAACAGTGTGGTTCAGCCTCAGACAGATGTTCGGGAGAGGCATGGAGTCAGTGGCTAGGGAACGGAGTTTGTGGTGGGGAACGAAAACAATGGCTTCAGTCTTCCCAATATTTAATTGGAGAAAATTTCTGCTCATCCAGAACTGGATGTCGGACAAGCAGTCTGAGAATTTAGAGACCCTGGAGGTGTCGAGAGAAGTGGTGGTGAGGTAGAGCTGGGTGTTGTCAACGTACATGTGGAAACTGACGCTGTGTTTTCTGATGTTGTCACCAAGGGGCAGCATGTAGATGAGAAATAGGAGAGGGCAAAGGATAGATCCTTGGGGGACACCAGAGGTAACGATGCGGGAGTGGGAAGAGAAGCCGTTGCAGGTGATTCCCTGGCTACGATTAGATAGATGAGAATGGAACCAGGCGAGTGCAGTCCCACCCAACTGGACGACGGTGGAGAGGCGATGGAGGAGGATGGAGTGGTCAACCGTGTCAAAGGCTGCAGACAAGTCAAGAAGAACGAGGAGGGATAGTTTACCTTTGTCACAGTCACAAAGGATGTCATTTGTGACTTTGATAAGAGCTGTTTCGGTACTGTGGCGGGGCGGAAACCTGACTGGAGGGATTCAAATATGGAGTTGCGGGAAAGATATACATAGATTTAGGAGGTGACAACATGTTCAAGGACTTTGGAGAGAAAAGGAAGGTTGGAGATGGGGTGGTCGTTTGCAAGGTCAAGGGTTGTTTTTTTGAGGAGAAGGGTGACGACGGCAGATTTGAGGGAGAGGGGGACAGTACCTGAGGAGAGAGAACCGTTAACAATGTCAGCTAACATGGGAGCCAGAAAAGGTAGTTGGGTGGTCAGCAGTTTGGTGGGAATAGACAAGATGAGTACGGAGAGGTCATGAGGGGAGATCAGACTTCCAGAAAGCATTTGATGAGGTTCCGCACAAGAGTTTATTAGCAAAAATAATAGTGCACAGAATTGTAGGTAACCTTGTGACATGGGTTGGTTATTGGTGTGCTGATCTGCATGCCTAATATTCTGGTATGTACTCCCTCGTATACAGACAGAGAGTAAGGATAAAGGGAATGTACTCTGATTGGCAGAATCTGACTAGTGGTATTCCCCAGGGATCTGTGCTGGGACCTCAGCTTTCACCAGATATATCAATGACTTGGATGAAGGAATAGAGAGTTGTATATCCAAGTTCACAGATGACACCAAGTTAGGAGACACATAGGGCTGGATTTTGATACTGGGGCGGGTTGGGGTCGTGTCATCCGCATTTCGTGTTATCCACCCGCCTGCAATTGGATGTGGGAGATTGATGCAATTTTCACTTAATTGGGCAATTGAGTTCCAACATGTGGGAACCCATGAACCAATTAGTGGTTTCAGTCTGAAAGTCGCCTCTGATGATGTCATCATTGCAGGTCAGAGACTGCCCCTGGTCTCAGAGATTGCCTGGCCTTGAGAGAGAGAATTTTTTTTGCAACCAAGTCTTTCCAGAGATCAAGACATTCAATGCAGCAGCATCAGAGGCGACTTTCAGACCTAATACTACTACTACCTTCATCACAATACTACTACTACCTTCATCACATCTCCGTTGTAATAGTGGACCTGCAGCTGATAGTCAGCTATCCACTTGTGCTCCCGCCAGGTTTCACTGGCGTGTTTCACATCAGGCGTACTTCACGTCGGAAAAGGGTTAAACTAGCTAAAATGTTTCAAAATGGCATTACAGAGCCAATTTAGGGCTTGTTAAGGGCTTTAATGGCCTCTCCCGCCTCTTGGAGGCGGGATGGAGTCGGGAACCCCGCGACCGATTTTGTCAAAATTGCGAAGAGGCGGGATGGGGTCGGGACCCCCGAATCTGCAACTTTAACCCCCCACATGCCTCCAAACCCGACTCCACGGGTCATTGAAAATCCAGCCCATAAGTTGTGTTAATGGGAGCAGGAAGGTACAAAGGGACATGGACATGTTAGTGGGCAAAACTGGCAGATTGAATTTGATTATAGGAAAGTGTGAAGTTATTCACTTTGGATCCAAGAAAGACAAATTGGAATATTTTCATAATGGCGAGAGACTAGGAACTGTGGAGGAGTAAAGGGATTTGGGTGTCCATGTACATCTAGTGCACAGGTACAAAAAGTAATTCAATATATTGGCCTTTATGTCAAGGGGGCTGGAAAACAAAGGGGAGGAAGCTATGCTTCAGTTGTATAGAGCCTTGGTCAGACACCTGGAGTACTGCATTCAGTATTGGGAACCACACATCAGGAAGGAAATACTGGGATTGGAAGATGTACAGCGTAGATTGACCAGAATTATACCAGGACAAAGGGTTAAATTATGAGGGTAGTTGTTGCATAAACGTGGTTTGTATTCCCTTGAGTTTACAAGGTTGATGGATTATCTAATTGAGGTGTTTAAAATGAAAAGGGATTTGATAGGGTACATATAAAGAAACTATTTACTCTTGTGGGGAATCCAGAACAAGTGGGCACAATCTTAAAATTAGAGCTAGGCCATTCAGGATATCAGGAGGCACTTTTTTACACAACGGGTAGTGGAAATCTGGAACTCTCGCTCCGAAAAGGTTGTGTATGCTACATCAATTGACATTTTCAAGACTGATAGTGATAGATTTTTGTTAGGTAGGGGTATTAAGGGATATGGATCACAGGTGGGTAAATTGAGTTTGTAAGAGCTGTAGCTGCAGGAAGAGCAAATAGAAGGAAGCTACTTGAAGGAATCCTGACTCTTCCAATAGAGTTTATAGGCCCAGGACAACATACCTACAGTTCTCAATAGAGCAGTGCATAAGGAGGTTACGCTTCTCCAGAGAGGTTGTGACAGAGTTATATCACCTTCTGCAATGAGTCCTGCAACTAGCTGCCACAGCTAGCACAGCATTGCCTGTTGCAGTCAAGTTCACTGGACCTTGAACTTCTTTGCCTCCGATGGCTACCACAGGCATTATCAGTAACATCATTCAGTTTGCAGTTTGTGATTGCATTAATCAGGTGACTGATGCAAACACTTTTATCACTTTTGCCACAGACAACCAAAAGCAGCAAGATAGGGCTCAGTGAGTTATACAGATTGCAGGTTTCTCCCAGCCCAGTCCATTGCGTCATTGATGGCACCTACATCATCCTCCAGGCTCCTTTAGATGATCCCAGTGCCTCATGGACTGCAAGAGCTTCCACTGCATTAATGTCCAACTGGTGTGTGATCACAAACAGCACATGACACATTTGTGCTTGCTTTCCTGACAATGACACACCAATCCTCCACCGCCCCCTCCCCCCCTCTTTCTGCTGCACAGCAAATGAGAAGCTAGCTGTTTGGGGTCAAGAGCTATCCTTGCACATATGGCTCATGACTCCTCTCAGCAATCCATGTTCGGTGGCCAAACTGCGCTACAAGTCCCGTTCACTCATCACCCCAGTGCTCGCTGACCTACATTGGCTCCTGGTCTGGTAACCTTGATTTTAAAATTCTCATCCTTGTTTTCAAATTCCTCCATAACACTGATATGTGGGAGAGAACACTGTAGGAGATCCGTGGTCCAACTAAAGCCGCAGTTCCTGCTCACTTGTGCTTGGTAAGTCATTCAGTACACTCTCCTATAACTCGCTATACTACGAGGGGTGCTGATTTCTGTACTGGTGCTTGGAAGGACGAGATCAAGTGGCAGTGCATCTTTGGGAGGGTTCTCCCCCTCAGTCTTTGTGCCTGCAAGGTCAAGAAGTGTGATTGACCGAGATAAAGGGGAGCAGGAAAAGAGTTGGTATGTACTAGCAAGGGTTGTTGTACTGTGTGTGATAGAAGGAGAAAAGGAAAGGTAGATGCCCAAACACCCTGCTGTGCATGGCCTTCATCTTTGCTATCTGCAGTGCTGTGTGCCCTCTCCCTGCCAATGATGTTAACGACAGCCTCTTCTATTGGTGTCAGGATCTGTATAGAGGTAGGACCTCTTCCTATTCTCGAAGTCTCCCTTCTGTTGTATGCCAGTTTCTGCAAGAAATTGGAACTGGGTTAGTGTGTGCTTTGTTGAAGAGTTTTGAGGAAGTATTAGGCTGCTTAGCATAGAGTGTGTCTTGAGGGGATGAAGCAGCAAGTGTGGTCAAGAGGGGGAAATTTTTGTAAGGGCAGCAGCATCTTTTGAGGGTGCGAGTGCAAGCAGAAGGAGGTACAGTGAACTGTCCATTGTGATAGAGGGAGAGGCATGAAAAGCAGAGGAGGCAATGATTGATAGTTCTGGGGCTAAAGTAGAGTTGTGCAGGACTGCGCAGAGAGTAAGAGAGATGTGATGGGATGCCTTACCTTAGCACTCCTGGTAAGGTCATTCAGTCCTTTTCCTGCACTACAGCCAGGTTCTAGGAACAATACTTGTGGCATTTACTTGCTCTGCCAGCTCTCTCCACTGCTGCCGTTCACCCATTACCCCTGGGCTCGCTGACCTACATTGGCTCTTGGTCCGGCAACCCCTCGATTTTTAAAATGCTCATCCTTCTTTTCAAATCTTTCCATGGCTTTGCCTCTCCCTATCTCTGTAACCTCCTCTAGCCCTACAACCTTCCGAGATCTCTGCGCTCCTCCAATTCTGGCCTCTTGCGCGTTCCCAGTTTACATCGCTCCACCATTGGCGACTGTGCCTTCAGCTGCCTAGGCCCTAAACTCTAGAATTCCCTCGCTAAACCTCTCCACCTCTCTACCTCTCTCTTCTCCTTTAAGGCTCTCCTTAAAACCTACTTCTACCTCAAAGTTATTGGTCACCTGTCCTAATATCTCCTTATGACTCGGTGTCAAATTTTGTTTGATAGCGTTCCTGTGAAGTGCTTTGGGATGTTTTACTATGTTAAAGGTGCTATATAAATGCAAGTTGTTGTTGCTGCTGAAATTTATCAGGGTGTCCATTGGAGGGGGAAGAGGACCTTCTTTTGAGCTACTTACCTGGAGTATGATCACCTACACTGCTGCATCAGAGAATCTGGGAGCCCTGGTTGAAGTCATGCTGCATTGCTATTCCAGAATATTGGTGTCCACTATCCACTATCGAAAAGTATAAAAGTTAAAGGGCTGCAGGCTGTGAATGATAATTGGGCAGCTATGCTGGATTTCCCGTACTTCCAATAGGTGAGCCAGCTACAGGGAGGGTGATTAGTGCTGGCAGCTCTACAACTGCGTTTATATTAGACCTGGCCACGTTAATGGCTTCCGTTGACTGCTTTGGAGACCCAACCCACCGCTTGCCCAATTTACACTACACACGAAAATCGACCCATGAAGTTTAGAATAAATTTACAAAACGATTATTCTTTGTGATTTAGACTTTCAAAATTAAATCTTTCCTTATTCACTCTACCATAACCTTTCATTATTTCTAAGGGCAGCCTGCCTAAATTGGTCATCCTAAAAACGGCGAGCTGCCCGATTGTCATCCAGACACTGAAAACAGGCCTAAACAAATTTCTATCCCTGTATTTCCCTCCCTCTCTCCTAGCAGGAATGAGGTGGTAAGGCTTAATGCAGTAAGGTAGGTTAACATTTCCTCCAAGTTTATTTAGGCTAGGGTACTCTGGAAGAAGGTATGCGGGGAGAGTAGCAATCAGATATTTAAAGTAGTGATGCAATATTTAGTGTGGATTTCAACCAGCTGCTGCACAACAACTTAAGACCTGTATGTTATAATGTACATTTTTTCCCTGTCTGGACCTCCTGAAGGAATCGTGTACAGTTATGGTTGTCCATAGTGTCTTGAAATGAGGCATTGTATCTGAATTCAGATAGTCAGGCTTCCTTGAAGGAAAAAAGATGAATATAGCAGGCAGCAGCTGTTGAGGTTAAGAGAGTGACAGCTATCAGCAATGGCATTTAAGTAGATTCCAGCCAGTGAGTAAGCTGTTCCAGTTACTAAAGAAAATTTTAACCTCAGCACCTGTGCTGATTTGTCTGGCCCATGAAGATACTATTGTTCAAGACATGGAAAGAATCACTAAAGGGTTAAATGTAGTACTTTAACAAATGTAGGCTGAGAGAGAGAGACATGTTTAAATTAAGGTATATGAACAATATTGTGTCACCAGAAGTGATCGCTTGGCTATTGTTTAGTTAGTCTCACTTTTGTTTAAAACACTTTGGCTACAATGATTGAGGAGTTTCTAAAAATCTGGTTCTGGAATTTGAGGAAGCAATAACTTTGACATCCAGCAACAATGGAAGTCAGATTGAGTACTTTGTTTCCTCTCATGGGCACCCAGCAGTCTTTCTCTCCTTTGCTGTATCTCATCTAAGAGCAGGAGCATGAAGGTCAGATCATTGAAATTATGTGCCCTTCTTTTCTGCCTTCCAGTGCCCTGTTCCCTTTTTTGAGTGTCTGTGCAGGTCCTCCACTTGAAGACATGCTTTAAAAGTGGCCCACATTACACGTGAACCATCCATTACAGCTAACTGACAGTCAGCTCACTGTGCCAAACACTCTGCTACTTACCTGCTGCTCCCAACCTGCTGCAATTTTCAGCTATTCTTGACTTCTTAAATACTGCAGTCTTAATTGTCAGCCCGCCCCACTGAGCACTAATGCTGTGTAAAACGGGAGTTGTTCTACTGAAACACCAATGGATATTTAAAAAACCACTGACTGCAATTTATGGCGGAGTCAGTGCTTATTAACACTATTGGGAGCATGTCCTGGCTCAGGGATGGAACACAGTTGTAAATGGCCCTATTTGAACTGTGGGCTCATAATGCTTACTTCAGTTAGTCCTGTGGGATATTTTATGCCCATTTGAATAACCAGGTGCAACCTCAGTTTAACATTCATCTGAAAGACAGTATCTCCTACAATGCAGTGCTTCCTCAGAAATGAAATTGCTACCAGTGAGCCAAGCTGATGCATTGCATTGTTATAAAGTGTATTCGTCTCCTGTTACCTTGGGTAATCTGGGGAGGTCATTGAACTTTCTCTAGCAATTAATTACTATACAAGGGTTGGTAGCGGTAGCATTGACTGGCAAGTGATCTTTTTCCACTGTGCTGGACTATTCCTTTGTTTGGCCTCCTTCCCTTGGCATGAAATAACTGCTCCCTCCTTTCCTTTATTTGGGTCAAAAAAACTTCCACAGAGGAGTTGAAAACTTGGAGCTCTCTGTAGCACCCTCTCAGTCGTGCTTCTTTTGGTCTCATTATTCCAAGTCTGATCCTGAGGAGGCTCAAAGGTGGAGAGAGAAGTGGAGAGGCGGAGGGGTTTAAGGAGGAAATTTCAGAGCATGGGGCCTAAGCAGCTAAAGGCATGGCCGCCAATGGTGGGTGAAGGGAGGAGGAATGCACTTCGTGGGGGAGTGGCTTTGCACGGCTGGAGGAGATTATAGAGATAGAGGGTTGAACCCATGAAGGGATTTTAAACACGAGGATGAGAACTTTAAATTTGAGGTGTTGGGGGTCCGGGAGCCAATGTAGGTCAGCAGGGACAGGGATGATGGTGCGGGATAGGAGGGTGCAGGATAGGAGATTGATGTTATGGAGGTAGAAGTAGGTGGTCTTTGTGATGGATAAGATATTGACTCGGAAGCTCAGCTTAGGGTCGATTAGCACACTGAGCTTGCAAACAGTTTCGTTCAGCCTGAGAAAGTGGTCAGAAAGGGAACTCCAGCACAGACATTACAGGGTAAAAACGTAGTGGAAATATATTCTGCCTTAGAGTTCACCCAGAAAATTGCCGGTATGCTGCTTTTAAGCCCTAAACGCGCCAAAGTAAATTCAGGCCATGATGTCTAATGTGGAATGGCCTAGTGTGGTGCAGTTATTCTTTACTGTTTTCGCCTTTAGTTTTGGTTTGGCCCAAACTAAATTCACAAATGACATCCTCTGTGACTGTGATCATGGTGCGTTATCCCTCCTCGTCCTCCTCCTCAATGTCTCGGCAGCCTTTCCTACATTACAACAGTGACTACACCTCAAAAAAAACAGTACTTCATTGGCGGTAAAGCGCTTTGGGACGTCCGGTGGTCGTGAAAGGCGCTATGTAAATGCAAGTCTTTCTTTTCTTTGATATAGTCAAGGATCTATCCTTGGTTCCCTCATCTATATCTGGTCCTTGGTCGTGGACGTGGAATCAGGTTCCACCTGTACGCTGATGATACCCAGCTCTACATCTCCACCTTACCCTCTGTTGTCAAGTTACTTGTCCGATATCCAGTTGTGGTTGAGCTGCAGTTAAACATTGGAAAGACTGAAGCCATTGTCTTTGTCTGCCACCACAAACTCTATACCCTTGTCAGCAATTTCAGTCCCTTCCCCAGCCACTGTCTCAGGCTGAACCAGCCTGTTCTCAACCTAGGCATACTATTCGACCTTGATCAGAGCTTCTGACTCCATATCCTTTCCGTCGCAAACACTGCCTAATTCCACCTCTATCATCATCTGCCTGGGCCCCTACCTTAGCCCATCTGATGCTGAAACTCTCATCCATGTCTTTGTCACCTGCAGACTTCACTATTCCAATGCTATTCTAACCACACTCCCATCTTCCACTCTCTTTAAACTTCAGCTCATCCAAAACTCTTCTGCCTGTGTCCTCTCCAGCACCAAGTCCTTTTCATTGCTGACCCATATTGACTTCCAGCTCCCCCGCCTCACTCTTGTACTTAAGTCCCTTCATGCCCTTATCCATCCCTATTTCTGTAACATTCTCCAACAATACAACTCCCGCCTGATCGCTTCGTTCCTTAGACCCTGGCATCTTGTGCATTCCCCTTCATCACTCCACTTTCCTCTCCTTTAAGAACCTCCTTAAAACCCATCTCTTTGAACAAGCTTTTGGTCATTCCTCGTATAGTTGTCTTCTTTAGCTTGGCACCCATTTCTTTCATTATGCTTCTGTGAAACGTTTTGGAAATTGTTTTTTTAAAAAGTGCTATACAATTGTAAATTGTTGTTCGATTCAGTTGTTTTATTCATAATGTCCAATAAGGATGATGCAGTTGCTGTTAGTAAGCATTTTGTTCAATCCAGTCTGATGAAGGGTACTCACCCAAACATCATAACCTCTTTTCTCTTTAAAGATACTGAATGGCCTACTATTTATTTCCAACATTTTCTCTCTTTTCTGTTTAATCCAAGTTTTTAAAAACTAGAATACCACTTTAGAAACGAAAAAGTAAAGCGTAATGAATAATAACTATGCTAAAATTCTCAAGTTTATGATTATGTTCTATTCCAGAACCAAGAATATCCTTTAAGACCAAACTGAAAGATGTTGAAGTTGTGGAGAAGGAAACAGCAACCCTCCAGTGTGAAGTTCCTATTCCTGCCGTACAGGCCAGTTGGTTCTTGGAGGAAACTGAGATAGCTGAGAGCATGAAATATAAAATAGAAGAGGAAGGCACCCTTAGAAAACTTACTATCAAAAATGTTACTACTGATGACGATGCTGTCTACATCTGTGAAATGAAAGAAGGCAGCAGAACAGTTGGAGAGTTGACAGTAAAAGGTAGGATTCATATGGTGCCTTAATTGCATTGATGTGTTTGAATGCTAAACACCTTAAATCTCTTGGTTTAAATTACTAGCCAAATATTTCCAACTCGTTTGAAGTAATGGATCCATTATTTATGTTATGTTCAAAGAATTCTATTCCTAAATCTGGGTGCTCTTACAAGTTACTCCTCAAAATAATAGGGTTCACAGCATTTATGAGTAGGCGGTCACAGATTTATTAAGTATATGATAATTATTGACAATATTTAAACATTCACTGAACAGCAGAATTTACAACAAAACCTTGCAAGTTCACTGGAGAATCCAATCAATATCAATAACTTTAGTTTTGCAACTCCCTTTTGGTATAGTTTCACCCTGATTGATTTGTCAATCAAATCATTAGACTAAAGACAATTATCAAATGTCTTCTAACAAACTGCGAGGATCTTACTTTCTTATCACCCTAGGCTATATCCCTTTGAGAGATGTAGCCTTTGTAAGGTTGTTCTTGTATGTAGCCGTTTACACACAAAGTCAATTCTTTCACAATTAGGTGTTGTGCTTCATGAATTAATTGGAACTATCACTTCTTAGCTTGATAGTTAAAACATTTAGGGAGTTATTTTGGTGAAAGGGTGAAAACAGGCACTAAATGGGTGCTGTGCTAATAAGACATGCCTGTTTGAAAGTCTAGTTTTAGCACGCAATTTTGGTTGTAATTGCTGATTACCATAATTTGAACTTGCCTGGAAGTGCTAAAACAGACACCTGCAGGTTTAGCACTCAAGCACTGATTAGACACAATTTTTGTGGAGCAGTATATGTGGGCTCCATGCACCCACTTCCACTGAAGGTGTGGAGTGCGCTGGCTGACACACATCGGCAGGTTTCAGGATGGCTCAGGGACTGAGTGAGAGGGCAGACAGGTTCTCGGACGCAGCACTGGAGGCCCTGATGGAGGAGGTCCAGAGGAGGAGGTATGTCTTGTACCCGCAGGGGGGAAGGAGTCCACCTGGTACTCCTGTCCCTCTCTCCTGCAGCAGCTGGTGCTGCTCTGCCTGGCCTCCTGTCCTCCTCCCATTCCTCCTGCAGAACAAGGGGGACCCCTTACAAGATGCCCATGACCAAGCACTCCCTTCTCCTGGTGACTCCTATAAGGTAAGTAGCACAGCACTTACTATTTTTAGGTGAAATCCTCAGAGAATTTCTGGAATAAATGTTGCTCGAGTGTTGGTGAAGTCTTGACAAGTGTCCCAGAAAGTCTCCTGATGTGTTTCAAAAGTCCTCTTCAAACCTCTAGCAGCAAGTGAACATTAAAAGGTGATATACCTTTAAGTAGTGCTCGAAATCCTCAGCAACGACTTATTTACTCCCAATCAGATGGTCGCTGTTAGGAAAGCGCGTTTGGTCAGGCACTATCAACCAAAATGCTGTGCAACCTCCTTAATGAGTGTTACTAGCAGGCAATTTAAGTGGCAATCAGCCCCTTAATGATCCTCCAGGCGGCTGTTCCTAGTGCAAGCTTCAACTCCTTCACCAAGATGGCATCTTGCGCTAAACACTGGCTAAACCGGCGCTTCAGCTCAGGACTTCATCTTAGCCATCGCTGAGGCTCTTTAGCGCCTAAAATGTCGAAAATTGCCCCCATGGCCTTGCTGTTGACTAGATAGCAGAATGATGTTTTATGTCTCCTGCCACATTCAACTTGCATGCATCTAACCAACGTAAAGATGACTCACTCTCTCGCTTCCCTGTGAAGTTGGAAAGATGAATAGCCTACAAGATGCCATGATGTCTACACACCCACTCAAACCTCTAACCTCTCATGGTCTTGTTAAGTTAGCTACAGTATCTGTTTATATCAGAGGGATAATTAGATTGCTAGTGAGATCAACTACAATTGAAAAGTTACTGGACACAGTTAATATAAAGAAATTAATCTAAGCAGAAATCAATAGCAGTACCATCTGATTAACTTTTTCCTTACAAATTGATAGCTTTAGTTTTATTGCCAAATATATGTAGTTCTTGCTTTTCATAGAAAAAGAGAAACTTGCTGCACATAAGGGAGCCATTTGGGTGCTGATCTTTTTCTAGAGCAATCCAAAACTAATCCCACTGGCCTGCTATCTCCCTATAGCCCAATATAGTCTTCTACAGTTTAGTTTAGCTCTATTGGTTGTGCTCTTGCCTCTGAATTAGATGGATGTTGGTTCAAAGCCTGCTCCAGGGCTGGAGTACATAGCCTTCTAGGCTGAGAATCCAAAGCAGAACTGTATTGTTGGAGGCTCCATTCTTGGGATGAGAGATTAAACCAAAGTCCCATCTCTTGTTTCAATGGTTCACGTGAATGTTAACGATCTCATGGCATTATTCAAAGAAAAGTAACATTTAACCTTTGTCCAACAGCACCAATAAAAGAGATGATAAAAATAAACAATCTCATTGCTATTTGTGGAATTTTGTGTACAAAATGGCTGCTGTCTATCTGGCTTCATCCCAGTGTATCTGAGGTGCTTTTTTACATAGCCTCGATGCTTCTGCCTTTGTAAATTGTCTGACCCCGCAAATTACAATGGGATCAGTGCCACTACCTCAAGGTGGGTGGAAGTCCTGTTCTGCTTCACTTTCGACGATTCGAAGATGCGTTTGAATTTCAGATTACCTTGTCCATTTTCTTTTCCAGTGGGGATTATCAAGTTCTAGTTAAGCACATTATATAATTACTTGTGGCTGATGGGAAGTTCTGACCTAAATTTATATGTTCTGTACGATGGCTAGGAAATTCCTTGGACCTTTCCCTGCTCCACCACCATAACTTTGCTTGGAATTGGGGTGTTAACCCCATTTATGCATGTAAACGTTGTTTCCGCTGCACTTCAGGCAAGGTTATGGTGGCAGAGCAAGAGCGGCTCCAAGGAAGTTACCATTCATAGAAAGTTAATTATATAGCAAGAGGAATATAATAATATTAGAAAACATTAAAAACATCAGTGCATTCTTTAGCATAAAGAAAATAAAACAAAGTTTTATTTACTGACCTGTGGAAAGAAAAAACCTGCAATTATACTGAAGACATAGACTAATAACTTTATTTTCAAGAAATCTGAGTGTCCTTCTTGTAGACTACATCTGCTTTGGTCAGGTGGACGGAGATGTTGCAGATTATAGTCATAGGTATATGTTTACATTTTTTCCTTTTCTTCTTCATTTTTTCTTACAGGTAACATTGTTAAGAAACTTCCAAGGAAAACTGCAGTACCAGAAAGTGACACTGCCATTTTCTGTGTGGAATTGGACAGCAGCTGTAAGAATATCAGGTGGACAAAGAATGGAGAAGAGCTAAAACCAAATGATAGAACAACTATTGCGGTTTCTGGCACGCGGCACACTCTTACTATTCGTGAATGCAAATGGGAAGACACTGGAGAAATAGCACTTTTGGCAGATGACTCTAGAACATCAACTCAGTTCACAATAACATGTGAGTCTTAAAATGGGCAGTTAATTTTCTTTTCTTTTTCTTGTTCTGTCACAGCAGTCACGTCTGGCTACAGAATTGGGGTGTTACAGGTCTTGAACTTCTCAGCGACAGTAGAAAAGTGTGATCAAATTCAGGGGTTAATCGCACTCGGGATAATATCATTTTAGGTTCACTCGGATACAATGGGCAGAAAGGGCAGGGTGAAAACACACCTTGGTTCCAGAAAGAAAAATTAATTACTGTGCAATCTGAAAGCAAGGCAATTCAATTGGAACAATCTCCCATATCAGATAATTAGATGTCAGTTTAGCTTCCCCAAGACATCAGCATAATTCTCTCCTTTTTTGCTTCTTTTATCGTTTGTAATGGCAACACACCACACACCATTCCCTGGCTAATTGTTGTCAGCTGATCTACCTTAAGGTCTGCAACTTGCCAGTTAGAGGTGATAATTCAGGTATTTTTTCCCTCCTTATGCGGAGCACTGTAATCTGGAACTCATGCCAAATCATGGGCGTCAACCTATGGTCTACCACAAGTGGGTAGAAGGATTTTGTTTTTTCAACGTAATTTACTTAGTATTATTTGTATACCTTTTCTGTGTGAAATGTGACAAGATATCATCATTTATTAAACAATAACTGACTTATAAAGCATCCTGTACTGTAAATTATGATGCCATACCAATCCAATAACCGTTATCAATTTCAAATAGCTTCACTTGGTTCCACAATGATTCAGTGAGTAGCTGAGATATACAGACCAGTAAGGTCTCAGATTTGACCCCTGGCATTACAATTGGCGATCCTAAGGTTAGAAAAGGAAAAGGTTGTAGGGCTAGAGGAGGTTACAGAGATAGGGAGAGGCAAAGCCATGGAAAGATTTGAAAAGAAGGATGAGCATTTTAAAAATCGAGGGGTTGCCGGACCAAGAGCCAATGTAGGTCAGCGAGCCCAGGGGTAATGGGTGAACGGCAGCAGCGGAGAGAGCTGGCAGAGCAAGTAAATGCCACAAGTATTGTTCCTAGGACCTGGCTGTAGTGCAGGAAAAGGACTGAATGACCTGACCAGGAGTGCTAAGGTAAGGCATTCCATCACATAAGAACATAAGAAATAGAATAGGGGCAGGAGTAGGCCAATCGGCCCCTCGAGCCTGCTCCGCCATTCAATAAGATCATGGCTGATCTGATCCTAACCGCCAATCTACTATCTATCACAGAACCATCTCTCTTACTCTCTGCGCAGTCCTGCACAACTCTACTTTAGCCCCAGAACTATCAATCATTCCCTCCTCTGCTTTTCATGCCTCTCCCTCTATCACAATGGGACAGTTCACTGCACCTCCTTCTGCTTGCACTCGCACCCTCAAAAGATGCTGCTGCCCTTACAAAAACTTCCCCCTCTTGACCACACTTGCTTGGGTTCCGAGTCCTATTTGTGGATTTCAATGCCTCTTGTTAGAAGTGAGTTTGTGAGGGCATTGAATGACGACAAGATTGGCGGTGGTATTCCCTCATGCTTGAAAAGGCAATTGCCACTCAACGTTATGGTGCATGCATAAATAATGAACACTTGAGTAAAGTACTAGAGGGTGTCTGCATGGAGAACTGTATCCCAGTAAGTAGTTAATGCCATAGAAATTTTGGCCACGTGGCCTCCTAAGCCTCCAACATGGCGGGCAGGAAGTGCACGCTCATTACGAGTCGGAAGTGCGCTGCCCACCAAATTGGTATAGTCAAAATCAGTGCCTAAGGTTCACACCTGATATATTCATTAGTCCATTTGCATCTGCAAATAAGGGGCCTAACGCCTGTTTAAAGCCTCCTCTGCAATATTGGTTTGCCCTGAGGCTGCTGGCGCCGGATGCATTCATGAAAACCAGGTCTACATGCGGCTGCAACCAATAAGGGAAGATTTTAAAATATACTTACCAGAATGTGGGGCTGGGAGGAGCACGCATTCAAAGCATGTGGGCCACCGCTACCCCCTCCCCCCCAATCCTGGCCTCTGCCTTCCCAGTTCGCCACCGAACGCTACCCTCCATCTCGACCGCAACTACCCTCCGAACCCCGTATGCACTTGAATTTCTAGATCAATGTGTTGAGGAGAATAAGGGAGGGGAAAAGTTAAATAACAGCAAAAAAATAAAAAGACACTATATTTTAAGAGTATGCTGCTAATTCTTGGATCCTTGGTGGCACATTTCCGAGAGAGATTGGTTATGTAAAGGTTCCTTTTGCAAATTTTACAGTTTGCTTTGATATTAACTACTGTAGAAAGAAGAAATGGCACTAGGCATCAGATTTAATTGATTACACTAGTTGAAATCTCATTGCATTAGTGGAAAGTATAATGTTTTTTCATTCTTGGGCTGTGGGAATCGTTGCCAAGGCTGGCATTTATTGACCACCTCTTGTTGCCCTGAGAATGTCGTGGTGGACTTTCACAACTGAGTGGCTTTCTAGGGCATTTCAGAGGACTGTTAATGGTTATGCATTTTAGTGTGGGACTGGAATCACATATAGGCCAGACCGGCAGGCTTCTTTACATAAAGCTTCATGGTCAGTTTTATTGATACCAGCTTTTTATTTTCAGGTTTTTTTTAAACTGAATTCAAATTCTCAAATTGCCATGGAGGGATTTGAACTTACATTCTTTGGATTGTTAGTCCAGACCTCTGAATTACCAGCCCAGTAAAATAACCACTACACTAACTGTACCCCCAATTCTCTTTGCTCTTATAAGTCTCCCTATGTCACTGTGGCTAAGAAATTCCTGTTAGTTACTGTTCCACACTCTTTTGGTACTCTTGTAGTCCTTGCTTTACTCTCCTTTGTAAATATAGAGACAAAATACTTGTGAAACATCTATTTTCTTTTATTTTCTCCTATTCTCCATTGTCTCTTATGGTTCAACTCCTCTGTGACTATCCTATTGTTTCTGGTATGCTTATAAAAGCCTTTCCAATACTTTTTATATTGGCCGCTAGGCTTTTTTTCATACCCTCTCTTAACGCTCATAATTTCCATTCTTTTTTAAAATTATTTTAACATTACCCTTGGTTTTCCTCTGCATTATTCATCCATGGAATTACAGCTTTTGATACAACTCCTTTATTCCGAGTCAGAATAGTTTTAGTCTGACTTCTTCTTCTTACTACTTCTTCTTGGGCAGTCCCTTGGAACCGAGGATGACTTGCTTCCACATTAAAAATGAGTTCGCAGGTGACTGATGAGTCCAATGCGGGACCTACAGTCTCTATCACAGGTGGGGCAGACGGTGGTTGAAGGGGCGGGTGGGTGGGGTGCTTGGGTTGACGTGCGCTCCTTGTGCTGCCTGCGCTTGGCTTCCGCTTGCTCCCGGTGAAGAGACTCGAGGTGTTCGGCGCCTTCCCGGATGCTTCTCCTCCACTTTGTGCGGTCTTGGGCCAAGGATTCCCAGGTGTCGGTGGGGATGTTACACTTTTTCAAGGAGGCTTTGAGGGTGTCCTTGAAGCGTTTCCTCTGCCCACCTGGGGCTCTCTTGCCGTGCCGGAGTTCCGAGTAGAGCGCTTGTTTTGGGAGTCTCGTATCGGGCATGCGGACAATGTGACCCGTCCATCGGAGCTGATCGAGCGTGGTCAAAGCTTCGATGCTGGGGATGTTGGCCTGAGCGAGAACACTGACGTTGGTGCGCCTATCCTGCCAATGGATTTGCAGGATCTTGCGGAGGCAGCGTTGGTGGTACCTCTCCAGTGCTTTGAGGTGCCTGCTGTACATGGTCCATGTCTCTGAGGCATACAGCAGGGCGGGTATCACTGCTGCTCTGTAGACCATGAGCTTAGTGCCGGGTTTGAGGTCCTGGTCTTCAAACACTCTCTTCCTCAGGCGACCGAAGGCTGCACTGGCACACTGAAGGCGGTGTTGGACTTCGTCATCGACGTCTGCCCTTGTTGACAGTAGGCTCCCGAGGTATGGAAAGTGGTCCACGTTGTCCAAGGCCTTGTCGTGGATTTTGATAATCGGGGGGCAGTACTGTGTGGCGGGGGCAGGTTGGAAGAGAACCTTTGTCTTACGGATGTTTAATGTAAGGCCCATGCTGTCGTACGCTTCGGTGAAGGTGTTGACGATGGTTTGGAGTTCGACCTCCGAGTGAGCGCAGACGCAAGCGTCGTCTGCATACTGTAATTCGACGACAGGATGGGACGACCTTGGATCTGGACTGGAGGCGACGGAGGTTGAACAGTTTCCCGTTTGTTCTGTACATTAGCTCCACTCCAGCGGGGAGCTTACTGAGGGTGAGATGGAGCATTGCAGCAAGGAAGATCGAGAAGAGCGTTGGTGCGATGACACAGCCTTGCTTGACCCTGGTTCGTATGTGAATTGGGTCTGTGGTGGAACCGTTGGTCAGGATCACGGCTTGCATTTCGTCGTGAAGCAGGCGGAGGATGGTGACAAACTTTTGAGGGCAGCCGAATTTGAGGAGGCCAATCCATAATCCCTCACGGTTGACAGTGTCGAAGGCCTTTGTGAGATCAAAGAAGGCCATGTACAGCGGTTGGTGCTGTTCCCTGCATTTCTCTTGTAATTGACGTGCAGTGAAGATCATGTCCATTGTGCCCCTTAGTGGGCGGAATCCGCATTGCGACTCTGGGAGGAGCTCTTCGGCCACTGGGAGAAGGCGTTTGAGGAGGATTCTTGCGATGACTTTCCCTGTGGCAGACAGCAGGGAAACTCCTCTGTAATTACCGCAATCAGACTTCTTGAAGATGGTCACAATTACGGCGTCTCTGAGATCCCCTGGCATGCTCTTCTCCTTCCAGATAAGAGAAATGAGTTCATGAATTCGTGCCAGTAGTGCTTCTCTGCCATGCTTTAGTGCCTCGGCGGGGATTCCATCTGCTCCTGAGGCCTTGTTGTTCTTCAGTTGTCAGATGACTTTTTCAACCTCATGCCGGGCTGGGGTTGTGCTGAGATGTTGGCGGGTAGCATGCTGCGGGATGGAGTTGAGGACACTCGCGTCGAAGACAGAGTCTCGGTTAAGGAGATCTTCGAAGTGCTCCTTCCAGCGGGCACTGACTGCCTCTCTGTCCTTGATGAGTACCTCTCTGTTCTTGGCCCACAGTGGGGTAGGGCCTTGGGTGCCATAAAAAATGAACTAGTTGGGCGTCTCAGAGACTCTCCTAGCAGTATAAACGAGTGCCTCATGACTCTTCGGCTCACCCTAGCCCGGAACCAGTGTGCTACGGTCATCAGTGCGTACGCCCCAACACTGGAAGCCACAGACGAGACCAGAGAGGAATTCTACTCCAGCCTCGAACAATCCCTGTCCCGAGTCCCAACGGGCGACAAGCTGATCCTCCTTGGCGATTTTAACGCCAGAGTTGGAAAGGACACAGACCTCTGGGGAGGTGTGATCGGCAGAGAGGGGGTAGGGAAAGCCAACTCCAACGGCACCCTCCTCCTGTCGAAATGCTTAGAACATGGCCTTGTCATAACCAACACCTTGTTCCGTCAGAGAGACAAGTACAAGACTTCATGGCAGCACCCTCGTTCCAAGCACTGGCATCTGCTGGACTACGTCATCATCCGAGCGAGGGACCGCAAGGACGTCCACATCACCTGCGCCATGACAGGAGCTGACGACTGCTGGACAGACCACCGCCTAATCCGCTCTGTCATCTCCATCAATGTAGCCCCAAAACAGCGGCGGCAACAGAAGCAATGCCGCAGGAAAATCAACGCTGGAGCACTCAAAGACCCTGCTAAGAAAGCCCTATTCAGCCTGTGCCTCACAAACAACCTGACGACTCCCAGTGATGCAGAGACACAGAGTACCACAGTGCCTGGTCTGCACTCAAGGTCTCCATAATCAGCACCTGTGAAGAGACGCTCGGTCACTCGATCAGGAAACACCAAGACTGGTTCGACGAGAACGACCAGGAGATCCAGGAGCTAATAAGCCGCAAGCGCAAGGCATTCCTGATCTGGAAACAGCAACAGAACTCGAGAGCAAGAAAGCAGCTCTACAGATGCCTGAAGGCCGAGGTCCAACAAAAAACTCGCGACCTAAAGAACAGATGGTGGGTGGAGAAAGCGCAGGAGATCCAGCAGCTAGCCGACAACCACGACGTGCGTGGATTCTTTAGCGCAGTCAAGACCATCTTTTAGTCTGTACCCTATTCGTATCATGCTGAAATATTTCCCATTCCTATGTTGTTTTATCTGCTAACCTTTGCTCTCAAATTATCTGGGCAAACTTCATTTTCATCCATTGAAAATTTTCTCTTCTGTTCAATACCGTTTTTGAATCTTTTTTTCTATATCCTGACAATAAACTTAATTATGTTGTGAACACTCGACCTTAAATATTCTCTTACCTTCAAGAAATGTCTGGCTACAGCTTATTGGCTGCCCCTGATTGCATGAATGAGATGCAGCTGAATTGGCTTAAAGTGCACTACTTATACCAATCAAGTGGATATTTAAAAGCGAGACGGAGATGCAGGGGAAAAAAGAAGAGAAAGCATGTGAGAGGCATATGGAGTTCAGACATACAGATTAAAGTGTTATATTAAAAATTGAGAACTGTAGCAATTTACAGCATAGAAAAGTAGTTTTCTTTATTGTGTCTATGCTGACTTCTTGCTAGATCAATTGAAAAGTAATTCCACTGTTCTTTTTCCCTATAGTCCTGTACTTTTCCCTGTTCCAAATGTTTACACAATTTTTCCTTAAAAGATGCAGTCTGAGTATGAGTAATTTGAGACATGTCATGTGGTAAATGTAGCATGCTTGGGAGGAGCAGGAGATACGCTTACAGGAAGAGAGAGCCCACTTAAAAAGAACTGGTGGGGAGCAAGACAATGGGAAATAAACTGGTTAATATTTCACATTGTTCCAGGAAATGTGACTTGGGAAATGGCCTACTCCTGCTCCTATTTCTTATGTTCTTATCAAAATTGAATATCTCCTTAAAATGGAGCTAGTGATATGTGAGAACCTCAGAATTATTTTTGAAAATTTCTATATTGTTGAAAAATCACTCTTGTCTCGTTTGTTCCATAAATTATGCACTGTTTATAAGAATTACATTAGTGGTGTCAATTCAGACTATTTTAGCACCAATAGTGTTGGATGGCTGTATCAGACTCTTAATCAGCAAAATTAGTTAAGTGATCACTCCAGTACATTTGGAAGCAAGATCTGAAATCTTACCACTATCCTAACACTTGTCAAACCTGCTAATGAGCATGTTGCTATTTACAGACAGTTCATATGTCTTTTTGCTGGTGATAGGTCCCAATGTAATCAAGACACTTGACTTTGTCAACAACTATGAAAAAGGAGCTACCAGAGGACATGTTCAGAGAACTTGATTGATTTAAGTATCATGTGCATTGCTTGAATTTTTATCTCTGGCATTTACTTGACACATATTTAGTAGTTTTGAGAGATGTTATACTTGCCATCAGCAGCCTCTGCTGCTTCCCTCCCTTCCCCTAGTTCACCAAGCCAAACTTCCCCATAGGTTTTCCCCCGCCCCCCGCCCTAGCCCTGAACTTGCATCTTTCTCTAGTTTCACTCCTATATTCCTATCTGCCCTCTTCGAGCTGAATTTGTCCATGAGACCCACCTCCTGCTCCCTCAAACCTATTCCTGCCAAACTGCTGACCACCCAACTTCCCTTCCTGGTCCCATGTTAGCTGATATTGTTAACGATTCCCTCTCCTCGGGTACTATCCCCGCTCCCCTTCAAATCTGCCATCAACACCCCGCCCTCCTCAAAAAACCCATCCTTGACCCCTCTGTCCTTACAAACTACCGCCCCATCTCCTGCCTCCCTTTCCTCTCCAAAATCCTTGAACGTGTTGTCACCTACCAAATCTGTGCCCATCTTTCCTGCAACTCCATGTTTGAACCCCTCCAATCAGGTTTTCGCCCCTGCCACAGCACTGAAACGGCCCTTATCAAAGTCACAAATGACATCATATGTAACTGAGACCATGGTAAACTATCCCTCCTCATCCATCTCGACCTGTCTGCAGCCTTTGACATGATTGACCACACCATCCTCCTCCAAGGCATCTCCTCTGTCATCCAGCTGGGTGGGACTGCCCTCGCCTGGTTCCATTCTGATCTCTCCGGTCATAGCCAGAGAATTACCTGCAAAGCCTTCTCTTCCCGCACCGTTATCTCTGGTGTCCCCCAAAAATCTATCCTTGGCCCCCTCCTATTTCTCATCTATATGCTGCCCCTTGGTGACATCATCCGAAAACACAACATCAGGTTCCACATGTACGCTGACGACACCCAGCTATACCTCACCAGCACCTCTCTCGACCCCTCCAGTGTCTCTGATTTGTCACGTTGCTTCTCCGACATCCAGTCCTGGATGAGCAGAAATTTCCTCCAACTAAATATTGGGAAGACCAAAGCCATTGTTTTCGGTCCCTGCCACAAAAACTGTTCCCTAGCCAGTAACTCCATCCCTCTCCCTGGTCACTGTCTGAGGCTGAACTAGATCGTTCACAACCTTGATGTTCTATTTGACCCCGAGATGAGCTTCCGACCACATATCCGCTCCCATCAGCAAGACTCACTACTTCCACCTCCGTAACATTGCCCGTTTCCGCCCCTGCCTCAGCTCATCTGCTGCTGAAACCCTCATCCATGCCTTTGCTACCTCTAGACTTGACTATTCCAATGCGCTGCTGGCTGGCCTCCCATTTTCCACCTTCCATAAACTTGAACTTATCCTAAACTCTGCTGCCCGTATCCTAACTTGCACCAAGTCCTGTTCACCCATCATCCCTGTGCTCGCTGATCTACGTTTATTTTTGGGCCGGCAACACCTCGACTTTAAAGTTCTCATCCTTGTTTTCAAATTCCTCTATGGCCTCGCCCCTCCCTATCTCTGTAACCCTGCAACCCACTTGAGATCTCTGCGCTGCTCCAATTCTGGTCTCTTGTGCATCCCCGATTTGAATCGCTCCACCATTGGCGGCAGTGCCTTCAGTTGCCTAGGCCCTAAGCTCTGGAATTCCCTCCTTAAACCTCTAGCTCTCCACCTCTCCTCCTTTAAGATGCTCCTTGAAACCTACCTCTTTGACCAAGCTTTTGGTCACGTCCTAATATCTCCTTATTTTGCTTGGTGTCAAATTTTGTTTGATGTCGCTCCTGTGAAGCGCCTTGGGATGTTTTACTACATTAAATGTGCTATATAAATATAAGTTGTTGTTGCAGCACATATATCCAGCAGAAGAATTAAATAGATCAATGTGAACGGTATACACATAGTCCTGAAGCAAAGAGTTGTAGCAAATTATTTTTTTCCTCAGTTTACTTTTATTAAATAGATTGGAAAGATTTGATGCTTAATGTCCCTGAATATGATGGCTATAGAACAATCTTTACAGTACTTTTACAAACTATTTTATCATTTAAATTTAACTAGTGGCAGACTTATTAGTAACGTCGTAGCAGGCAGTGGCTGTGAAAAATTTGAATGATAAATTGTGTTCCTATAAGCAGGTAAGAATTGTTGAAGAACAAAGCTTCTAAAAGCTCCAGTTAATGGAATACCAGGCTTGTTTTTATTTTTGTGGGTTAACAAAATTGACAATGAAAGTCATTTACTGCTGTTTGTTATCAAAAAACTTTAGGGGTGTACAATGTTGATACCGCTATGAAGCCCAAGCTATTCTGAGGCCTAAGCCTCAGTTATATGCAGCTGGGAGCTGCAGGTCGCCTACTGTGGGAGGTCATAAAATCGCTTGGCCCCCCCGAGCTGGCAGCGGGCTGAAGTTATTTAGTGGGCTCCTGGGCCCACGAAAATAAAGGTTAAAAAGAAACCAGCCATTTTCTGACTGGCCTCGATCAGTCCCTTTAAGGACCGCTGGCTAGGCTGCTCAATGCCAATATAAGTGGGCAGAGACTGTGCACCACACGCTCCTGCCTATTTATATCAAAATTGCAAATCTGGTCCTATGTACATTATAGGACCCCAATTTGCATATTACAAGTAGCCTTCCGCCATAAACAGTGGGGTGCTTTGGCTGTCCATCTCCAGACCCACCCAAGATGGCGCAGTCAGAGCACCAACATAAATAGGACAATAAGTGACCCAACCCATGTCACCACTGCCCTTTTTAATTCTAGGTGGGGGCTGTTAGAAACAGCTCTCATGGGTTGTGCTTTGCTCTCGATGCTAATGTAATAAAAAAAATAGTGCTACTATGAGGAATTGCAGGAGTGACCATTAATAGTCCAAGGGCTGGATTTTGCCAGCCCTGGGGAAGCGGGTTTGGAGGCAGAACCGCCGGGAAAATGGCAGAATTTGGGGGCGGGTGCCCAACCCGCCTCTGTGCCATCTTGCCAGGAGGCAGGTAGCCGACTCCGCGCCGGGTCCCGTCTCCTTGGAGGCAGGAAGGGGATTAGTGCCACTTATCTGCCAGTTAACAGGCAGATAAGAGGATTATCCCCATTTTGCCTACACAAGTGCGGGCTTCCCGAAGGCTCCGAACCCCGCCAGGGTCACCGAGGCGAGTAGTGGGTCTGCGGGGTGCAAAAGTGCGCTGTGAAGGTAAGTGATGGGTGCACGTGTGGAGAGGTGAGTATGTGAGATAAGTGGAAAGTGTTAAGTTTCTTCCTGCAGGTTTCAATCGGTGGGTATGCGGAGAGTCTCGCACCTCCGCGGCGCAGATGACGGATGGCCGTTGCATTCTCCAATGCAACAACCATCGAATTTCTGCAAAAGAAAGAGGTTTGATGAGTTCTTGTATTCAAACTACAGAGAATGTCAATGTTTGACAGCTTCACAGAGCTGTCAAACGATGACAATTCATCTGTCAATTTTTTGACATGAAACGTCATACGTTGACTTTCTCTGTAACCGGCTTTTCCTTAATTGGCCTGCTAAGCCCGCTGGGTGGGCTTAACAAGGTCAATCAAGGGAAAATAGCATGGGTTGGCCAGAAGTTGATGGAGGCGGGACTGAAACCTGACAAGTGGGAGTCCCGCCTCCAAAAGCTCCCCATTGGCAAAATCCAGCCCCAAGACACTGAATGCTGTTCTATAAATTGAGAATTTTTTAAAGGAATTCTGTATTTTAAGATAATTTCTAATTACTTGTCATATTGGGATGTCCATTATTATTGTGCACGTTTCTGTAACTTTCCAAGGTAGAAATTTATTACAATAGTTTTGATTTGAGGATTTGCATTGAATTTGAAACATTTCAACAGTGACTGCCTATCTTCAAGCTTTATCTGAACTCTTGGGTTTCTGGAGTCCTGTCAAATGATCTTTGTACTTTTCCCTAGCTCCCCGGAAAGTTCCACCACATCCCCCAGTCAACCCTGTGGTCAAAGAAGAAACAGAAACATCTGTCACTTTGGCTTGGTCTCTGCCTCAAGATGTGCCACCTGCCCCTGTGACAGGTTACATCGTCGAAAAAAAGAAAATAGGAAGCAATACTTGGACAAGGTGCCACACTACAGAAAAGGTAGTGGCACAAGAGTTCACAGTGAGTGGCTTGCTAGAAGGAGCTAATTATCAGTTCAGAATTAGTTCTGTAAACAACTTTACCCAGAGTACGTACTTAGAAGTCCCAGGAACATTTCGTATCGGTGAGTAAAAATGTTTTGACAAAAATTTTAAAATCTGTTTTTCTCTTTCTCCATTTTTTAATTTGTTTTCTCAGTTGTTTATCAGTCATTTATTTCTGCTCTTATCTCTGTCTAATTCATCCAAAAATAGACTCTAGTTTTGTTCTACCAGTTTGCATATTTTTCAGTAGACAACTGCTAAATTTACCTTTTTGCCTGCTAAAACATTATAGTTCTCGGGAGTTAAAATTATCCTGAGCTTCACGTGGCCGAGGTCAGGACGGTTTGCTGCCCGCATCAGCCCACCCGCCTCATTCCGTTAAAATCAGGACTTAACTCTCACTTCACAGAATCCAACTGTATTTTGAACAATTCTAAAGTTTTAGCCTCTACTACCCAAAGTTCCAGTTTTTTGAGTCTCCCTGTTAATTAAATTCCACTTACTGCATGTTGATGATCCACAAATTTCAATGTGTGCAATACCATATGTATTTAGTTTACCAGTTGTCTGTCCAATATATGACCAATCTAATTTTTTGGGGAAATCGTTAGATTCACCTTTCTCTATTACTGTTCCCATTTTAGTGTTGGCAAATCTAGCAAGTTTATCATAAGTTTTGGAATCCAAACTAATTTTTACAGGTTAGAAATAACAGGGATGGAGCATCATCCACTGTGGGATTCTACTTAACATCTCCCCTTACTCTGACATTGTATCTCATGAGAATAATTGATTTCTGTATTTTAACTAGTGACATATTCTACCCTGGATTCTCTGTTGGTTTTTCGGTTAGAAGTCATTCTGATTGCCCACTGGCCTCCCTGCCTTAATTGTCACAAATTAGAGCTAATTCAGAGCTCTGCCAACTGAGTCCTCTCTTGCACAAAGTACTACACTCCTTTGACTCCTATCCTGTTCCAGCTCCATTGATTTCCTCTTACGCTGCCAATTGATTTCAAAATATTTATCCTTATTTTTAAATCTCTCCATCCCCTCCATTTCACCCTATTTGGGATATCTTCTCCTGCCATTTGTCCAGATTCAGATTGCTCCTTGTGCTTCTGTCCCTCCACTCCATCAGAGCCCAGTTTTCCAACCACTATTGTCCTACCCTATTGCATTCTCTTTCAGAACTACTTTACCTTCCTGCCCCAGTATACTAAATTGCAAGAAGTATACTGTATTCACTGCTCACGCTACGGTCTCATCTACATTGGGGAGACCAAACGCAGATTGGGTGATTGCTTTGCGGAACACCTCCGTTCATTCCGTAAGGGTGACCCCGAGCTTCCGGTCGCTTGTCACTTTAATTCTCCGCTCCACTCCCACTCTGACCTCTCTGTCCTCGGCCTCTTACATGGTTCCAATGAAGCTCAACGTAAGCTCGAGGAACAGCACCTCATCTTTCGATTAGGCACTTTACAGCCTTCTGGACTCAACATTGAGTTCAACAATTTCAGACTATAATCCCTGCCCCTATTTTTTCAGGCAGCAGGTGTTGATGATTCTGCCATCCGCATTTGCAACATTTAACCACTCCTGCCTTCCACTCTATCACAGACTGTCCCTTTTGTTCTTTCCTCCCCTCCCCCTTTCCCTGCCTCTGCACCTGTTTAAAACCTGTTAATATCTCTAACTTTTTCCAGTTCTGACGAAGGGTCACAGACCTGAAACGTTAACTCTGTTTCTCTCTCCAAGGATGCTGCCTGACCTGCTGAGTGTTTCCAGCATTTTCTGTTTGTCATGTCAGAGTCCCTCTCATTTTGCTCTGCTCAGTATTTTATTTCTAGGAAGTTGGGAAGGGCAGACCTCCCTTCTACTGCCCCTCCCTTTCACCCCCGGCAGCAATTTCGGAGCATGTCTGGGGGTGTTCCCAGGCTACCCTTGGAATCCCACCAGAGATGCCTCTGATATGCCCATTGGTACCTACATGTGTTGAGAGCAGGTGTAGGTGTCATTCTGGGCTGATCCTAGAGGGATTGATTGCTGTTGGATTGTGGGCTTGAAAACATTGGCGTCATCAACTGATTAAAAGATGCTGCGTCCAGTCTTTGGTCCGACTGGCCTATGGCTTCTCTCTACAATGCTGTGTGGGTGCACCTTTTTTGCCGCTATTGTTGCGGGCACTCGCCCCTATTAAGTCGAGAATCCTGCCCCAGGCAACTGACCATTTAAAAATAAATTACTGAAATGACGTTAAGGATTTGGCCATTTCTCTGCAGACATTTAAAAGTTTCAAAATCCAGAGTAGGCAATGCCAGTAAAAAAATAATTTCATAAAGGGAAAGATCACTGAAAAATTGACTGAGACAAAATGCAACCAGGAAAATTTCCAAGACATTATGCAGTTTAGGATTTGGAAATGTATCGTATAGATTATCTATAACATTCATAGTTTATTATTTGGTCCTTCAGCTAGGGTTCTCAATAAAACTAAACTTGTTTGAATGTCGTAGCTAACAGTGAATTGCGTGTTTTGCTCTGACAGAACCTAGAACTTCCATTGAAAAACCTCTGCAAGATGTTGAAGCTTCAGCAGGTGGAGATGCCACTTTCATTATTGAACTATCTACAGTTGCTCCTGGGATGTGGTTCATGAATGAAAAAGCTGTACAAAGCAGTGAGAATTACATAATACAGAGAACTAAAAATACACACACATTAATAATTAAACAAGTGAGTTCATTGAACAATGAAGTTGAAGTGAAATTTGTGGCTAGCAATGCTGAAAGCACTGCTAAATTGAGAGTGAAAGGTGAGCATTGTTTTAAATGGTTGCTGTTGATTTTTGGGTTGCTTATTAAATTCTGCTATTGTTTGCTCAAGAAATATAATGTTCCCTTAATCAATTTCCATCCTAATTTAAGGGTGAGAAGTTTTTTTGTGCTGGCATATGCTGGTCCTGACAGTTGCAGTGTACAAGCCTGTGCTATACTACTGTTATACTTACAATAGGATGCTTGTGCAGTTTGAAAAAGGTTTCTCTGTCTCCCTCAGACAACCAAACAGATGTTCGTGAAAGTAGCACTCCACAGAAAGTGAGGGTGGGATTGCTACATTTTTGGACTTTTGCCTCCGCTATTTTCCTGCTGTTCAGTGCTACTCTCAAAAGTGAACCTTGCTCCCTAAGAACTGAACTATACTTTTACCTGCCCATTTTCTAGCTAATTGTAGTGACCCCAGTGGTTGAACAAAAACCTTTGTCACTACTTGGCTTGTATCACGTTTAAAAAATTAATTCACTGGATGTGGGCGTCCCTGGGAAGGCCGACATTTATTGTCTATCCCGAGTGGCCCTGAGAAGGTGGTGGTGGGCTGTCTTCGTGAACGGCTAATTCTTTGTCCGCGCATAAGTTTCTTGACTTAGAACGCTGTAGAATAAACCATAGAACTATGGAACCATAGAAGTTTACAGCACAAAAGAAGGCTATTTGGCCCATGTGTCTGTGCCAGATCTTTGCTAGAGCAATCCAAAACTAATTCACTGCCCTGCTCTCGCTCTGTCCCCATAACCTTCTGACTTTCTCTGTTTCAAATATTTATCCAATTTTCCCTTTAGAAGTAATGGTCTCTGCCTCAATTGCCTGTGGCAAAGCACGCCATGGTCCAGCAAACCCCTTTTGTAAAGAAATTTCTCCTAATCTTTCTCCTCACTTTCTTAGTGATAATTTTAAATTGATGACCTCTTTGTCATTAACTCCCCAATCAGAGGAAATAGTCTTTCCCTGTTCTCTCTATCAAAACTCTTTTATAATTTTCCTACACATTGCTAGTCAGGGAGCGGAATGGGGCATGAAGAAGTCTAAAAGTGAACAGGAAATAACTTTTTAAATATAAAAAGAAATAAACTAAAGGCTGTGCTTTTTTTTAACAGCATTGCCAGTGGCGCCAGTGAATTTTAGAAACAAGTCAGTGGAAAAGGAGATTGTTTCTGTTTCACAACAAGGTACAGCTCAGTTTGTTGCTGAGATTTCCGATAGAGCTGCAAAAGTAATCTGGACAAAGGATGGCAAGGAGATCAAGTCTGGCAAAAAGTATGAATTTCAATCTTTGGATCAACGCCGCATCTTGAAGGTCAACAGTGTAACTCTAGAAGATGCTGGGATTTACGAATGTGTTTGTGATGGCAATAAAATGTCATTTCAGCTCTATGTTAAGGGTGTGTATGCTAAGCATTTGTCAATAAATGTGCATGTTCATCTAAAAGTTGGAGTTTCAGTGCCAGTTAAACTAAGGTAAAATATTGCGCATTATAAAATTAATTATGTTCACTTAAAAGTATGGGCAAGTCAGGCCAAAAAGGCCCCGACCAGAGCTGTCAAAATCATTTAGGATTAGGAAATAAAACAGCTTATTAACTCATTTAAACATAAAGAGCTGTGTTTGTTTCTAAGAGTGACGTACACTAAATTGGGTAACATCTTTAAACCAAAATGAGTGATTGTCATTCTCAATGAGTGATACTGGGCAGGCTTGCACTTACCCTTATAGTCACTTTAGTTTATTTAACTGAATTAAGCTATGATGTCTGAAATTGGATGGGTCAGACTGTCTAATACTTTGACACAAATATACCTATAATTTCTTAGAGTCATAGAGTTATACAGCACAGAAAGAGGCCCTTCGGCCCATCATGTCCGCGCTGGCCAACAAGCCCTATCTGTTCTAATCCCATTTTCCAGCACTTGGTCCGTAGCCTTGTATGCTATGGCGTTTCAAGTGTTCATCTAAATGCTTCTTGAATGTTGTGAGGGTTCCTGCCTCTACCACCCTTCAGGCAGTGAGTTCCAGATTCCAACCACCCTATGGGTGAAAAGGTTTTTCCTCAAATCCCCTCTAAACCTCCTGCCCCTTACCTTGAAACTATGCCCCCTGGTTATTGACCCCTCTACTAAGGGGAAAAGTTCCTTTCTATCTACGCCCCTCAATTTTGTACACCTCAATCAGGTCACCCCTCAGCCTTCTCTGCTCTAAGGAAAACAACTGCAGCCTGTCCAGTCTCTCTTCATAGCTGAAATGCTCCAGCCCAGGTAACATCCTGGTGAATCTCCTCTGCACCCTCTCCAATGCAATCACATCCTTCCTATAGTGTGGCGACCAGAACTGCACACAGTATTCCAGCTGTGGCCTAACTAGCGTTTTGTACAGCTCCATCATAACCTCCCTGCTCTTGCCTTCATTAGCCAAGGCATAGAATATAAGTATCCCATATGCCTTCTTAACCACCTTATCTACCTGTCCTGCTGCCTTCAGGGATCTATGTACATGCACACCAAGGTCCCTCTGATCCTCTGTCCTTCCTAGGGTCCTACTATTCATTGTGTATTCCCTTGCCTTGTTAGTCCTCCCAAAATGCATCACCTCTCACTTTTCAGGGTTAAATTCCATTTGCCACTGTTCTGCATCTGACCAACCCGTCTATATCGTCCTGAGGCTTCCCCCCTCGCTATTTACCACTCCACCAATTTTCGTGTCATCTGCGAACTTACTGATCATACCTCCTACATTCATATCTAAATCATTAATGTACACTACAAACAGCAAGGGACCCAGCACCGATCCCTGCGATACACTACTGGACACAGGCTTCCAGTCACAAAAACAACCTTCGACCATCACCCTCTGCCTCCTGCCACTAAGCCAATTTTGGATCCAATGTGCCAAATTGCCCTGGATCCCATGGGCTCTTACCTTCTTGACCAGTCTCCCATGTGGGACTTTGTCAAAAGCCTTACTGAAGTCCATGTAGACTACATCAACTGCACTACCCTCATCCACACACCTAGTCACCCCCTCTCAAAATTCAATCAGATTGGTCAGACATGATCTCCCCCTGCCAAAGCCATGCTGACTATCCTTGATTAATCCTTGCCTCTCCAAGTGGAGACTAATTCTGTCCCTCAGAATTTTTTCCAATAATTTCCCTACCACTGATGTTAGGCTCACTGGCCTGTAATTCCCTGGTTTATCCCTACTACCCTTCTTGAATAATGGTACTACGTTAGCTGTCCTCCAGTCCTCTGGCACCTCCCCTGTGGCCAGAGAGGTTCTGAAAATTTGTGTCAGAGCCCCTGCAATCTCCACCCTTGCCTCACACAGCAGCCTGGGATACATCTCGTCTGGGCCTGGGGATTTATCCACTTTTACGCCTGCTAAAACCGCTAGTACCTCCTCCCTCTCAATGCTAATTTGTTCAAGTATATCACAATCCCCCTGCCTGATTTCTATGCCTACATCGCCCTTCTCCATAGTAAACACAGATGCAAAATATTCATTTAAAACCTCACCTACATCTTCCGGCTCTACACACCGATTGCCACTTTGGTCCCTAATGGGCCCTACTCTTTCCCTGGTTATCCTCTTGCCCTTAATATACTTATAAAACACCTTGGGATTTTCCTTTATTTTGCCTGCCAGTGTTTTTTCATGCCCCCTCTTTGCTCTCCTAATTTCTTTTTAAGTACCCCCCTGTACTTTCTATCCTCCTCTAGGGCTTCCACTGTTTTTAGTTCTTTGTATTTGCCAAAAGCCTCCCTTTTTTTCCTAATCCATTCTTGTATATCCCTTGACATCCAGGGTTCCCTGGACTTGTTGGTCCCACCCTTGACCTTTACGGGAACATGTTGGCGCTGTACTCTCTTACCTTCCTGAATGACTCCCACTGCTCTGATGTGGATTTTCCTCCAAGTAGCTGATCCCAGTCCACTTTGGCCAGATCTTGCCTTATATTAAAATCGGCCTTCACCCAAATTAGAACGTTTATTTCCGGTCATCTTTGTCCTTTTCCATGACTACCTTAAATCTCACCGAATTATGGTCACTGTCACCAAAATGCTCTCCTACTGACACTTCTACCACTTGCCTGGCTACATTCCCTAGAATTAGGTCCAGTACCGCCCCCTCTCTTGTAGGACTTTCTACATGCTGGCTCAAAAAGCTCTCCTAGATGTACTTTAAGAATTCCGCACCCTCTAAGCCTTTCACACTCTGACTATCCCAGTTAATATTGGGGAAGTTGAGATCCCCTACTATTTTACCCTATTATTTCTACACTTCTCTGAGATTTGCCTACATATCTGTTCCTCTATCTCCCACTGACTGTTTGGGGGCCTATAGTACACTCCCAGCAGAGTGCTTGCCTCTTTTTTGTTTTTAAGTTCTACCCATATGGCCTCATTAGAGGAACCTGCTAAGATATCATCCCTCCTTACAGCAGTAATTGACTCCTTGATTAATATTGCGACACCCCCTCCTCTTTTACACCCCCCTCTGTCTCGCCTGAAGATTCTATACCCCGGAATATTGAGTTGCCAGTCCTGCCCCTCCCTCAACCATGTCTCTGTGATAGCAACAATATCATACTCCCATGTGTTCATCAACACCTTCAATTCATCTGCCTTACTCACAAGACTCCTTGCATTAAAATAAATGCCATCCAGCCTTGCCATACTCCTTTGTGCCGTTACATAGTTGCTCTGCCTTCCAGGCTGACTTGTTTTTTCCTCTATATTTGGCTGTGCATCACCCCCTACTTTTGCTCCACTCCGTATCCCATCCCCCTGCCAAGTTCGTTTAAACGCCCCCCCCCCCCCCCCCCGCAATAGCTCCCTAAATTCTTGTTGCAGGACCTTATCCCTCTTTCTACCCATGTCGTTGGTACCAATGTGAACCACGACCTCTGACTGTTCGCCCTCCACCTTCAGAATGCCCTGCAGCCGTTCAGTGACATCCTTGACCCTGGCACCAGGGAGGCAACATACCATCCTGGAGTCACGTCTGAGGCCGCAGAAACGCCTGTCTGCACCCCTCACTATTGAGTCTCCTACCACTATTGCCCTTCCACTCTTACTCCTCCCACCTTGTGCAGCTGAGCCAGCCACAGTGCCGTGAACTTGGCTCTGGCTGCACTCCCCAGAGGAACCGTCACTTTCACCGTTTTCCAACACAGAAAAATGGTTGTTGAGTGAGATGCACTCTGGGGCTTTCCTGACTACCTGCCTGCCCCCCTTCTTCTGACTGGTGGTCTCCCATTCCCTCTCTGACTGCACTTTCTTAAGCTGCGGGGTGACCAGGTCTAAGAACGTGCTATCCACGTAACTCTCAGCCTCGCGAATACACCGCAGTGACTCCAGCTGACGCTTGAGCTCCGAAAACCGGATCTCAAGTTGGCCAAACCGTTGGCAATTACTGCACATGTGTTCATCCTGACTGCAAGAAGCTCTAGGAATTCCCACATGCTGCAGGCCGTGCAACGCACGGGACTGAGGTCCCCTGCCATACTTTTAATTAAAAAAACTCTTACCTCAAATTTAAACTCTGATTCTCACTCTCCCGAACTACCTTAACTATGAACTAACTTAAAAGAAATAAACTTAAAATTGAAGAAAAAAAAAGCACTCACCCACTACTCACCAATCAGCTTCTTCCCCTGCGCCGGCGTCACTTTCTGTACTGTGATGTCACTCGAATTCTGCCGCTACTCCCGCTTAGAGCCATATCAAAGATTTGATTGCTTTTTAGTATTGGTACTCAAGGTAGAAAGAAAGTTTCTTCCCCCTCCCCCTCCTCCATTTTTCCTCTTGCATCCTCTCCTCTCCTTAAAGCAGTGAATCTTGCTGGGCTGAGCTATGGTTTCATCAATAGCTGCAATCTTTCATGTACATTGCCATTCTCTCTGTGAGCCCAGATGGTGAGTGACAGTGGGCTACTCAAATGTGGGAAACGCCAGGGTCAAGACCACGATAGAGTTCCCCTTGTCTCACCTTTCACCCCACCAGCCTCCACATTTGCTATCGCATTAGTGTCCAGTCCTATTTCTGTTGGACATATCCGCACACAATATCCAACAGGAGTCACTCAATAGCAATCAGGAGGAAGACCCCTGGCTAATTGTTTTTCCTTCCTTAATCCAGAGCCATCTTTTCCATTGTTGTGGCTAAAATGACCTAATTTACCATAAATCAAACCTGCAAGCTTCTAGTTAAATAGCTTAATACCACACCATGTAGTACATTTACCTAGTAAACCATAGGGGAAGATTGCCATTTTCTTTTTCAATACCAAGTAATGTTTAAACCTTCATACTGGAGCAAAAGATTTTCTTTTTATTTGGCTAATCTCTGCAGAGCGAATGCAGAAATTATCTTCTCTAGGGGATGTATATATTCCAAGAATGTCTTGATCTGGCATTAGTTCTTTTATCACATATTGAAAACAAAATAAAAATACATATTTTAAAATACATTTGTTTACTAAATATTTTTTTATTTCCCCACATTAGAGACTTCTCGATTTCTTAACAAAGAGAAAGTGGAACGCATTGTCACTACTGTGTATGGAAAGCAAACCGAGTTCTTTATTGAGACTGTTGACAGCTATACCAAAGTACAGTGGTACAAGGATGGTAAAGAAATCAAGCAGACAAAAAAGTTTACAATGGAGAGCAAGGGAAAGCAACACAGGCTTCTTATTTCAACTACAAAGAAAGAGGATGAAGGCACTTATACATGCAAGTGTGGAGAAGACACTATGAGCTTTGATTTGAAAATCATAGGTAAATGTAACTTGTATTTCAGGACCAGTGCGCCTCCATTGAAAGGGGGGGGGGGTAGAAGATCCGCGTAAACACCAATTCTTTGGATTTGCCACCAAAGTTACGTAGACAATTGGGAGCACCCCCAGTGGAAATTAATAATTTATAATATCAATAAGCGAGCCATCATGTAACCAGTTTAAAATCAGTAATTTAGTTTGGAGGTTTACTTTAAGGGTTATAATCTCTGTTTGATTATATTGCTTCTGGAATTTCAATATGTCCTAGGAAGCTGCTTATGCTGTTTGGATACTGTAGCAACATGATTATGTTCTTTAAAGTGCTCTTGGTGGGGAGCGGCATCTTTTTGACTTTTTTATTTGAGGGTCTCCTGAGGCCGCTGTAGCCCTTTATGGACTCTTTCCAATTGTCCAAAGCTGATGCTGTATTGGTAACAGTGGTGGTTTATATTTGATATAAGTAAGACTGAATACATTACAGTATTTGAGCAGCAGTTTACAAGGTACAGTTGAAATTGTATTACCCCAGTGTTCCTTGGGTAGAAGTTGTGACGTCCTGTTCCACGTTCCTTCTACAGTTTGTCGTCGTTCACCCTGCAAGTGCACGTTGTCAAATGTTCTACACTGAGAATGGTTCTAAACCCCCTAGTTATACTCCACAAACAGGAACTTGCAGCAGAATTTGTCCAATCACGTTTTCTCCCATATTCCTCCCAACCCACCTAATCATATTGATGATACGCACAGGCCAGTTTCATCACAAGCTTCTATTGTCTCTGGGTTAATGGCCCACCCTGCAGACCTTGAAACTAACAGCCTTACTGACTGTAATCAAAGGCTGGATTTTGCCAATGGGGAGCTTTTGGAGGCGGGACTCCCACTTGTCGGGTTTCAGTCCCGCCTCCATCGACTTCTGGCCAACCAACGCTATTTTCCCTTGATTGACCTTGTTAAACCCGCCCAGCGGGCTTAGCAGGCCAATTAAGGGAAAGCCGGTTACAGAGAATGTCAGCATATGACGTTTCATCTGTCAAAAATTTTTGACAAATGAATTGTCATCGTTTGACAGCTTAGAGAAGCTATCAAACACTGACATTCTCTGTTGTTTGGTGAGTCCTTGTATTCAAGACTCATCAAACCTATCTGCTGAGCAGAAATCAGATGGCTGCTACATCGGAGAATGCAGCAGTCATCTCTGCCAGTGAGATGCTGGTTCCCCACCTGTTGAAGCCTGCAGGAAGAAACAAAGGTAAGTAAACATTTTCTATCACTTTACACTCACCTCACACACTTACCTCTCCACACTTGCATCCATCACTCACCTCTACAGCGCACTTTTGGACCCCGCAGACCCACTGCTCGCCTCGGTGATCCTGGCGGGGTTTCCCGACGTTGGGAAGCCTGCACACGGGTAAAATGGGGATAATCCTCTTAACTGCCTGTTAGCAGGCAGTTAAGTGGCTGTAATCCCCTTCCCGCCTCGGGGAGGAGGCTCCCAGCGCGGGTCGGCTACCCGCCTCCTGGGAAGATGGCACGGAGGCGGGTTGGGGGCGGGATGGGTACCCACCCCCAGATTCTGCCATTTTCCCGGCAGTCCTGCCTCCAAACCCGCCTCCCCAGGGCTGGCATAATTCCCCCCCGAGTCTCAAAATATTGTCCTCTATACTAATTTAATTAGAGGAATGAATATAACCGTGGCCTATCAAAGCTAAGCGATTGAACGTAGTCTACCAAGGCCCAATATTATAAACTAATCAAAGTGGTTGTAGATTGGGCAAAGGAATAAACAGCATACTCATTAGACTGGAAGAGCCAATTATCAACTGTAGCAGTTTAAGGTGAATCCGCTGTTGCATGCAAACTGCAATTTTAAATTCTTTCAGACAGGTTTCCCTAAATACCTTTTCAAACCCATATTTCCTTACACCGCACACCATCTGCAGCTGAGAGGCATGCTCCTAGATCTCTTCCAATGACGTTGTGCATAAAGGAAAGACTGGAATGATTTTCCATCTTAAGCTCTCCTTGTTATGGACAAGTGTCTGTCCTTTCAAACTGATTCAAGTAATAGGGGAGAGTTGAAGAGCTTTACATGATAATGACTTATTATGGTAATCTTTTACTCTAATAAATTGAATTAAAATTGTTAGTTTCATCCCTTGTTGACTTAATAGATTTTCCACTTATGCCATTGGTAGAAAGTGCACTGCCACTGATCTTTTAAATTCTGTTTTTCCTATCCATTCAATTCTCTTATTCACCATTAATTTCTGCAGGGGTTCTCCTGATCATTCACCCTAACTTTGGGGGAAGATCTGCAGAAACCAAGGAGAACTGGCATAAACGCCAAAGTTATGGCAAACGATCGGGAGAGCCCCCATGGAAATTCAACCTCATTGTTAAAAAGTGCATATTTTTATGCAGGAAGCTGAGTGGCATAGGAGTGCCAGTAACAATCCATAAGTTACATTACCAGATGGTAAAAACCCATGTAATTTATGTAATAGATGATAAAGTAATTAAATTCATGCTCATTATAAAGAATTATTAACTGCATAGGATAGCTGCCCTGATTGCTTAGTGGGTAAATGCACTACCTGACATGATACTATGATATATAAAACTGGAAGGACTAAAGCTTGATCCAGGGGCCCTGAGTAAATGGATGCCAGCCAGTACATCAATTAGCTGCTACAGATTGCTTCAGTCCCTCTGGGCTAGTAGGGGAAAAAAATTAGCCAAGGTTCTCAGTCCTATTTGCTGTTAAAAGACTCCTGCTGGAAAGTATATGGGGGCGATTTTGTGACTGGGGGCGCGTTGGAGACGGGACTGCTGCTTGTCGGGTCGATGTCCCGCCTCCATCGATTTGTGGCCAACCCACGCTATCTTCCCTTGATTGACCTTGTTAAGCCCGCTCAGCCGGCTTAGCAGGCCAATTAAGGGAAAGCCGGTTGCAGAGCACGTCAACGTATGACGTTTCATATGTCAAATTTTTGGCAGATGAATTGTCATCGTTTGACAGCTCTGTGAAGCTGTCAAACAGTGACATTCTCTGCAGTTTGATGAGGTCTTGCATACAAGACCTCATCAACCTTCTTTCTTTTGCAGAAATTAGATGTTTGTTGCATCTGAGAATGCAACGGCCATCTCTCATTTGCAACACGGAGGTGTGAGACTCTCCGCATACACTGACTGAAGCCTGCAGGAAGAAACAAAGGTAAGTACACTTTTAAAAACAGTTTTCACTTACCTCAGATACTCACCTCTACACTCTTGCACCCATCGCTTACCTTCACACCACACTTTTGCACCCCCGCAGACCCAGTACTCGCCTCGCTGAGCTGGCGGGTTTTGGAGCTTTCGGGAAGCCCGCACTTGTGAGGGCAAAAAGGGGATAATCCTATTTTCTGCCTGTTAACTACCAGGCAGTTAATAAGCTTTAATCCCTTCCCGCCTCCAAGCAGACGGGACCCGGCACGGGACGGCTACCCGCCTCCTGGGAAGATGGCATGGGGACGGGTTGGGCACCTGCCCCCAAATTCTGCCAAATTCCTGGCAGTCCCACCTCCCCAGGGCTGGCAAAATCACCCCCATTGTGTATGGATATTAGATGAAGTGAGGTTTGAAGTCAGCTATGATTTTCCACAGTCAGATAGCCTGTCAACACTCATTGTCTGGGTTCAACGCATACAGAGAGTGGTCATTTGACTGAAGTGGGCATTTGGAACCATGCCTCAAAAATAATCAGTACATTTTGAAGTGGGGAATACAATAAGGAGTAATGAGTTTAGTGAGGAGTAATGTTATGTTACTTATCAAGTATTCTTTCGATTCAAAATAGGATAACAAAAAATCTTTGTTTCTCATAATTCTTACAATTAATTTTAAGATATTTTTAATTTAGTGAAAATATTCATGGTTACTTTTGCAAACTATACGCTTTCTTGAGCTTTCAGTATGTTTTTATTTTTTTTTAGAAATGTCGGTCTCTATATAGCATAACATATAAGCTTTGACACAATTCCTAAAACCAAGAGACAGGTTTCTGATCATTTGCTAGGTGTCACAAGTCTGTGTCACATTGTAGGTCAAACATTTTGACATAATGCAACAGGTGTCCCTTCACATGCAGTACGCTTATGATCTTTAGCAGACTGTGTGAGACATGGAAGAAATTACAAAATGCACTGGAGAATTATTGAGTGCTGCAGAATTTTCCTCTGGATAGAACTGGTTGTCGTTATCAACTACATGGTATCACAAAATGAGGACATTTGGTACAAATGCATTAAGGCACAAGAGTCCAAATTAATCAAGTTTATTTGAATTGATAGGATGTAGATTCACAGCTAATGGAGCGAGTCTGATTTTATTATTTTGTTCCAGTCCATGAGGAGCCGCTTAGCAACCTTGACCTGATAATCTGACTGTAGCCACTTAAACCTAGTTTTAGGTATAATTATTGAACCCAGTGTGTTTTATCACCTCTTTACTCGTGCCTTGTAATCTCATGGCAATATCTGCACAGGCATTAATGGAAATGTGGTGCTATTTTAAGTGTTGTCTGTCATGGCAGTGGAATGCTAGATGCTAATGCAGATTAGTTTTGTGACTGCTGTTTCAAATATAAAGTTTGTTCCTGCACTGCTTTTAGTAGAGACACGTAGCACAGATACCTAGTGCTGTATTACTTTTGCCAGTGCTGTGTCAGGAACCTGATTTCACTTGAGCTGCATCACAGGTTTGGTGGAACTACAATGTAGGAATGTCGAGTTAATACCAGAACAGTCCAACATTAATGCTGGGATGTCAAAGCTAAAATCAGCATACTTCCAACACCAAATCTGGGATCTCAAACCCAATACACATTCCAAGAGCAATGCTGAGTTGTCAAAGTTAATACCAGCCTACTCCAACACTAATGGATCTTATTCCAGCCTAGATTATATTAACTCCAAAAGTGAGAAGTCGCACAACACCAGGTTATAGTCCAACAGTTTTATTTGAAATCACAAGCTTTCGGAGCGGCTGCTCTGAAAGCTTGTGATTTCAAATAAAACTGTTGGACTATAACCTGGTGTGGTGCGACTTCTCACTTTTGTCCACCCCAGTCCAACACCGGCATCTCCGCATCATATTAACTCCAGTACATCAAAGATGAAGTTGATAACATGGATATGAGTTTATCTGATAGTCTGTATTGAAATAATACATTACTGTAAAAGTTGAATAGTCAGTTGGTGAAAGATAGAAGACTAGAACCTAGTCTTCAGTTGCTTACAAGCCTTTATTTACAGAAATACACATTACATACTGTGCAACCCCCAGATAAGCTTGCACCCCTTCCCAGCCTACTCCCATATATGAAAGCAAACGAGTCCCCAATTAATTCCCACCACCTGAATACAATTAACACCCAATTGCTATATACCATTTGAATACATTTAACAATTAGTACCTTTTGCGATTTCTAGCCAGTTTGACTTCATGTGCTAATTGTAATGAAAATATTTCTCTTATTTGCAGATGCAACTGTCAAATTCATAAACAAGCCAAAAACTTCTCCAGAAGTGATAGCAGTAACTTCAGAAAGTCTGGAACTGTCTTGTGAGGTGTCATCAGCTAATGCTGTGGTCACCTGGAGAAAGGATCAAAAAGAGGTTAAGCAGGACCAGAGGATAACCATCATCTCTCAGGGAACACAACACAAACTTGTCATCAAAAAGGTGCAGCAGAGCGACCAAGGAAACTACACCTGCATGTCTAATGATGACAACCTAACATTCCAAGTTAAGATCAAAGGTAAAACTAACCTTGATCGTTGCTTTAGTGATAGCGAGGTACTATAATAGGTAAGAAAACAGATCACAATTCAAAACTGACCAGTTTGAATCTCTCAAATGCCTGTAACTTGAATCCTTCATTCTCAATTGTGAGGGGAAAAAAGGTTACATTTCACATTTTCCCCTCCCCTATTCTTTTCTCTTACAATCTTCAGGCTTTTAAAACCCAACTTTGTGTTACCTAGTCACTACTTCCTGATTTACCTCACTGGCTCTTTTACTATTTTCAACCTTGGTGGTGCTTTGCCCTATGGACCTTCAGGCTTCATCTTGGTTTCCTCTCTCAAAAATATAAGTGTGTGTAATACAGCCACACAGTTAATACTAATCTCTCTCTATATACATTTGTATGATGCACCAAAAGGCAATGAGTTTGTGGATTACAGCTAGATAATGCAGATTTTAAGCAACTGAATATCATTTATAGTTGGCTATATAGGCTAAATTTGCCCAGATATATTGCAGCATAAAATCCTCAAAGTATCAGTTTTCCTCTTATTCACGTAACTATGAAATGCGATCATGATGCTATTAAAAAGGGACGGAGTCTCACTGGAGCGTGAGCACGATACACCAATTCTGCAACCTTTGTTCCTATTGAAGAAGTTCCCATCGTCACAAAGTTTACCCTTGGCAGTAAGTCAGAGTTAAGAGATTTCTAGAGCAGGGTTAATGAATATTTTGTTGGATGTCAGTACAGAGGAATGGAAATTTTCTATTTTTGGCATCTATTGCCAGCATTAAGCAGTGCAGGCCAGTTGTAGTGCAGGTTGTGCCCTCTGTGCTTCCCCATCAATATTTCTTAACTCCAACATCAAAAGAATACTCTTGTGTGTTGAATTAAAAAAACATTTTTTTACTTTTTCTTTGTCTCTTTTTGTCACTCTCTCTTAATCCAATCTTTCTTTCCCTCTCTTTTGCTTTGTGTACCTGATTTGACATTGAATTCACTATTCTAACTTACACTTCCTGACTCAAACTCTGTACTGTTAATTAACAATCCTTCAATCTGATTGATTTAAGGAGATACAAAGTTGCTTGCCCTGTTCACACAGGCCCCTGATGCCCTGTAGAGGGCGCCACACCATCTCGAAGTCCCAGTTGCAGCAACTTGCCGTGCACAAGCTCATGGAAATTAAACGGGCAAGGGCAAGTCTGCCATTCGTTTGCTGCTTACTCTGGCCCCATGTCATTCTATCCTAATGATCTCCCAATTCTGTTCTCGCTATTTCCTGGCTGCATCTTCACTATTTCCTGGCACTATCCTCCTCAATCGCTCTATCAGCACATCAGAATGTGTGAACTTTGCTGCTACTATTGTGACATTACAACAATTGGTGGTGTTACTGCTGCTAGAGCATTATTTAGCAGAAATTTTAAAGGAGGCAAATAGTGTGGGGGGCGTTGCAAGAGAAAACATTCACTATAAAGTATTTCTAGTCTATAATCAGTTGCAGCTGAGCATCATGATTCCCAATGCCCCACTGGCAACCAAGTTATCTCCTGGGAGGGACAAAAACATTTTAAAAAGCCTAGGCCATTTAGGGGGGAGGGGGGGGGGAAATCTGGAGAATTCTATTTTATGATGCTTTGGACTGGACACAAAGCCACTCTCAAGCCATCTGACTCTGGAAAGCTCTCTACCTACTAAATATGCAACACTACCTATAGTACTTTCTGGGGTTTGATGGCTTCAATCAACTTTCAGGTAAATCCTTTGTTTAAGTGAATGGAATTGTTCTGGGGTGCAGGTTGCCCTTTCTTTTACCAATATCCCCAGAATGGCTCTGGTGGAAAGGATACTATCAATACACAGACCGCATGCAACTCATATTGGTCTTCAATGTAAAAAGTTAATTCTCCAAAACAAATAATGTGGGTAACAATTTTTTATTTTTATGGATAGACCTCTTGTGTGCCCTTATCTATACACGGAAATTAATTATGGGACACTGAAAATTTGAAGTATTGGTCAGAGATTTTGTGGTATGATGTATAAACTTTTAGTTTACTTGTTAGTGCAAGGATTAAAAAAGACACATTTACTGGTAAAGTGCCGTAGTTAATAATTTCTACTTAATTTAGTTGTGCTTATTTGTGCGTTAGAACATTTTCTAATGGTTATGGTATTATCCAACATATTGTAACATTTCTGTTTCTTCCTTTTACTTTTGCAGAACCAGCTGCAACTATCTTGAAGAAGTCCACAACACAAAAAGAGTACACAGCAAGTGTGGGAGAGAAGGTAGTCCTTGTTTGTGACGTGTCTCAGTCTACTGTAGAAGGGAAATGGTGCAGAAAAGGACAGGAAGTAAAGCTGAGCAAAGCAGTAAGTGTTGAATCAGAAGGCACATCGCGAAGACTGGTCCTTCACACTGCCAAATCTGGAGATTCTGGGGCATATGTATTTAAAACCAAAGAGGATGAGATCAACATCAATGTTACTGTCAAAGGTAAGACAAATAGAATGAAATAACATTGTGGAATTATAGTACTAGTTTCTGTCACCTCCCTTTATCTACGAAGACCCAACTTCAACTTCCACCCAGGGTATGAAGTGTCTGTTCTAGTTATTGGCTCATCACAACGTGCCTTGATTGTAATTGTTTTGTTGAACTGCTTGGCCATCAGTGCCAGAGGCTACAAAGGCAGTAGCATCTCTTTTTCACTGTTACTGGTCACAGGAATGGCCCTGCAGCTTCACTCAGGGTAATCTAGTGCATGAATCGCAAAAGGTTACTATGCAGGTACAGCAAGTAATTAGCAAAGCTAATAGAATGTTATCGTTTATTGCGAGGGGAATTGAATACAAAAGTAGGGAGGTTATGCTTCAGTTATACAGGGCATTGGTGAGACCACATCTGGAGTACTGTGTACAGTATTGGTCTCCTTATTTAAGGAAGGATGTAAATGCGCTGGAAGCAGTTCAGAGAAGGTTTACTAGAATAATACCTGGAATGGGCGGGTTGTCTTATGAGGAAAGGTTGCACAGGCTAGGCTTGTATCCGCTGGAGTTTAGAAGAGTAAGAGGTGACTTGATTGAAACATATAAGATCCTGAGTGGTCTGGACAGGGTGGATGTGGAGAGGATGTTTCATCTTGTGGGAGAATCTAGAACTAGGGGTCACTGTTTAAAAATAAGGGGTCGCCCATTTAAGACAGAGATGAGGAGAAATTTTTTCTCACAGAGGGTCGTGAGTCCTTGGAACTCTCTTCCTCAGAGGGCGGTGGAAGCAGAGTCTTTGAATATTTTTAAGGCAGAGGTAGATAGATTCTTGGTAAGCAAGGGGGTGAAAGGTTATTGGGGGTAGGCGGGAATGTGGAGTAATCAGATCAGCCATGATCTTATTGAATGGCGGAGCAGGCTCGAAGGGCCGAGTGGCCTACTCCTGCTCCTAATTCGTATGTTCGTATCTTGAGGACTATTTTTTGTGATTAATTAGTGTCAAAGGACCAAGCATTTCAATGATTTACTTTTGATAGTAAGACAACAGTGTACTTTTTATGCTTTTTTTTGTGAAGTGGTTCAATTTCCAATGTGGCCTGTTACCTTCTGACACGATTTTTTAATTTGTTCTTGGGATGTGGGCAGTGCTGACAAGGCTACATTTATTGCTCATCCCTAGTTGCCTCGGTGGTGGGCCTTCTTGAACTGTTGCAGTCCTTGTGATGGCAGTGCATCCACAATAGTTATAGGTAGGGAATTCCAGGAATTTGACTCAGCAACGATGAGGGAATGGAGGTATATATCCAATTCAGGGTGGTGTGAGGTTGGAGGAGGTGATGTTCCCATGCCCTTCTTGGTGGTAAAGGTCACAGGGCTGGGAGATTCTGTTGAAGTAAGCTTGGTGAGTTGCTGAAGTGCATCCGATAAATAGTACATATTGTAGCAACTGTGCACTAGCGGTGGCTGTGATGATACTGAGTCCAGGGGCGCCAATCAAGCGGACAATTCTATTCTGGATAATGTCAGGCTTTTGAGTGTTGCAGCTGGACCCATGCAGATGACTGGCGAATATTCCATCAAACTCCTAATTTAAGACTTCTACATGATGGAAAGGCTTTGAGGGGTCAGGAAGTGAATCACTTGTCACAGAGTACCCAGCCTCAGGCCTGCTGTTGTAGCCATGTTGTTGATGTGGCTGGTTCAGTTAAGCTTCTGGTCAATGGTGACCCTCAAGATGTTGCTTGTGGGATACTTGACGTGGGCGGTGCTGTTGAAGGTCATGGTGTTTGGGCCTTTATTCTTGTTGGAGACTATCATTGTCTGACACTTAAGTGGCACACACACACGGTACTTGTCATTTTCAGTCCAAGCCTAGATGTTGCCCAGGTCCTGCTGTAGTTTGGCATGGGCTGCTTGATTAAGATATTGATGCTATTTTCAGAGCTGGAAGAATCATTTTGGATGAATATTAGAGTCTCACATCTGTTCGTTCTTCTCTGCCAAGAGAAAATGTATTAAATATTCATTTTATGCTTACTAATATGGAATCATAGAATCTTACAGCACAGAAGGAGGCTATTTGACCCATTGTGCCTGTGCTGGCTCTTTTGAAAGATCTATCCAATTAGTCTCACTCCACTGCTCTTTCCCCATAGCCCTGCAAATTTTTCCTTTTAAAGTATATATTAAATTCCCTTTTGAAAGTTATTATTGAATCTGCTGCCACCATCAGCAGTTTATTCCAGATCATAACAACTCACTGAGTTTAAAAACATTTCTCCTCATCTCCCCTCCGTTTTTTTGCCAATTATCTTAAATATTGTCAGTTTCTTTACTTACTGTGGTGTCCAGCAATTACAATTCTCAGAGTTTAATATATAAACAAAAACATTGCACATATATTACGGAAAATTACGGGAAAAAAATAACAAACCATGCGCCCTTTCCCTTTCCTGGGCTGACTTACTTGTTTATGGCATTACCTTTCTTTCAGACTATTTCTAACTGCTAAAACTGAGCTCCTGCATTTCTTTAAAGCTTCCAGCTCCCAGGCCAAGGCAGTGTGTTGCAATCCCTTAAAACCTGTCTGCCCATGTGGCCTTTTGTGCCCTCTCTCCTCTTCCCTTGGTGTGTTAGTTCTAAAACTGACCATCTCCAGATTTTCTCAAATTGAATGGGGCCATCCTGGACCTGGCATGAGACCACTGACCCTTACTGAGGTAGAATGACAACTGATATATCATAAACTGGCCTGTCTGTTTATGATGCACATTTTCAAACTATGTGAATTCCCACAGGGGGGAATTTTAACCCCAAAGAACGGGCGGATTTGGGTCGGGTGGGAGGTTAAAGCATTAAAAAATCTGTATCATGACCCCAACCTGTCTCCATCCCGCCCACTTCCGGTTTTAATGGAGGTGGGAGGTGGGGCATGCAGCCAACCCGGGGATCGGATCGGATCCCCCCCGGGGTCATGGATCAGACTTACCTCGGGCTCCTGCCTCTTGTCCAGCGTTCCCCACCCAACTGGTAGTCAAGCCTGTCCATCAGGCTGACTTCTGGGCGGTGAACCTGTCAGTGGCGTCACACGCACGCTGTGGAGTTAAACTCCTGGCGGGTTCAAAAGTTAAAATTCTCCCTTTGTTGCAAAAAAAACTTAAAACTCAACTCAATCTCAAAATCCAACTCAATCTCAAAATCCTTTCTTGAAGAATTTTTTTTCAGAATTCACAAAATGTGACAATCCCCATTGCTGCACCTAATTTTTTCTTAAATGATTCCAGGGTTTTCGTCTCCGCGAGTCTATCTGGAAGTTGATCACTCTTTATGTGAAGAAGAACTTCCAGCTATCAGTCCTAAATTTACCTTTTATTAGTTTGCCCTGCTATTAACAATTTAATGGTATTCTGGATTTACTTTTTCTATTCCCTTAACGATCTTCTCAAATGTCTCCTTTCTATGCTAAAAAGCCCAAGCCTTTTCTCACAACTCAGACCCCTTATACTAGGGATCAGCCTCTTCTCTGCACTTTTTCCCAGTGCTTGAATGTTTCGCATGCATCTCAGTGACCAAAATTGGCCACTTACTAAAAGTAGTGGAGAACCAAGGGGCTAATAACAGTGAGAAACTTAAAGTAATTAATATCAGTAGGGAAAAAGTACTTGAGAAACTACTGGAACTAAAAGCCAATAAATCCCCATGACCTGATAGCCTACATCCCGGGCTCTAAAGGAGGTGGCTGCAGAGATGGTGGATGCATTGGTTGTGATCTTCCAAAATTCCCTAGATTCTAGAACGGTCCCAGCAGATTGAAGGTAGCAAATGTAACCCTGCTATTCAAGAAAGGAGGAAGAGAGAAAACGGGGAACTACAGGCCAGTTATCCTGACATCAGTTGTTGGAAAATGCTGGAATTCATTATTAAGGAAGTGGTAACGGGGCACTTAGAAAATCATAATATGATTAGGCAGAGTCAGCATGGTTTTATGAAAGGGAAATTGTGTTTAACGAAGTTATTAGAGTTTTTTGAAGATGTAACTAGCAGGGTAGATGAAGGGGAACCAGTGGATGTAGTATATTTGAATTTACAAAAGGCATTCGATAGGGTGCCGCATTAAAGGTTGCTATGCAAGATAAGGGCTCATGGGGTTAGGGGTAATATATTAGCATGGATAGAGGATTGGTTAACGGACAGAAAACAGAGAGTAGGGATAAACGGGTAATTTTCCAGTTGGCAGGCTGTAACTAGTGGGGTGCCGAAAGGATCAGTGCTTGGGCCTCAGCTATTTACAATCTATATAGAAACATAGAAAAATAGGAGCAGGAGTAGGCCATTCGGCCCTTTGAGCCTGCTCCGCCATTCAGTATGATCATGGCTGATCCTCTATCTCAATACCATATTCCCGCTCTCTCCCCATACCCCTTGATGCCTTTTGTGTCTAGAAATCTATCTATCTCCTTCTTAAATATATTCAGTGACTTGGCCTCCACAGCCTTCTGTGGTAGAGAATTCCACAGGTTCACAAGTCATATTAATGATTTAGATGAAGGGACCGAGTGCAATGTATCCAAGTTTGCTGACAATACAAAGCTAGATCAGAAAGTAAGCTATGAGGAGGACACAAAGAGCCTGCAAAGGGATATAGACAGGTTAAGTGGGTGGGCAATAAGGTGGCAGATGGAGTATAATGTGAGGAATTGTGAGGTTATTCACTTTGGTAGGAAGAATAGAAAAACAGAATATTTTTTAAACGGTGAGAAACTATTAAATGTTGGTGTTCAGAGATTTAGGTGTCCTCGTACAGGAAACACAAAGTTAGCAGGCAGGTACAGCAAGCAATAAGGAAGGCAAATGGCATGTTGGTCTTTATTGCAAGGGGGTTGGAGTACAAGAGTAAGGAAGTCTTACTACAATTATACAGGGCTTTGGTGAGACTACACCTGGAGTATTGTGCACAGTTTTGGTTTCCTTATCTGAGAAAGGACATGCATGCCTTAGAGGCGGTGCAACGAAGGTTCACTAGATTGATCCCTGGGATGAGAGTTGTCCTATAAGGAGAGATTGAGTAGAATGGGCCTATACTCTCTGGAGTTTAGAATAATGAGAGGTGATCTCATTGAAACATATAAGATTCTGATGGGAATTGACTGTGTAGATGCTGAGAGGTTGTATCCCCTGGCTGGAGAGTCTAGAACTAGGGGGCATAGTCTCAGGATAAGGGGTCGGCCATTTAAGACTGAGATGAGGAGGAATTTCTTCACTCAGATGGTTGTGACTCTTTGGAATTCTCTATCCCAAAGGGTTGTGGAAGCTGAGTCATTGAATATATTCAAGGCTGAGATAGAGAGATTTTTGGACTCTTGGGGAATCAAGGGATATTGGGATCGGGCGGGAAAGTGGAGTTGAGGTTGAAGATTAGCCATGAACTTCTTGAATGGCGGAGCAGGCTCGAAGGGCCGTATGGCCTATTCCTGCTCCTAATTCTTAAGTTATTGTGTTCTTATTATTCAATGCCACATCATATATGTAAATAGCTGACCTTATGTCTGGATGATGTCACCAAGGAGCAGCATGTAGATGAGGAAGAGGATGGAACCAAGGACAGATCTTTGGGAAACTTGGGAGGTAATGATACAGGGGTGGGAAGAGAAGCCATTGCTGGAAATGCTCTGGCTTCAATTGTTTAGGTAACAGTGGAACCAAGTGAGAGCAATCCCATTGAGCGCAAAAATTGAGAGAAGATTTTTGGATGACAGTGATGTGATCGACCATGTTATAGGCTGTAGAGAGATGGAGGAGGATGAGGAAGGATAATGCAGCATGGTCATAGTTACAACGTTGTCATTTGTGACCTTGGTTAGGGCTGTCTCGCAACGCCTCGATTTAAAAATTCTCATCCTTGTTTTCAAATCACCATGGCCTCGCCACCTCCCTATCTCTGTAACCTCCTCCAGCCCTACAACCCTGCGAGATCTCTGTGCTCCTCCAATTCTGGCCTCTTCTAGCCTCTAATCGCTCCACCATTGGCAGTCGTGTCTTCAGCTGCATCGGCCCTAAGCTCTGGAATTCCCTCCCTAAACCTCTCTGCCTCTCTATCTCTCTCACCTCCTTTAAGACGCTCCTTAAAACCAAACTCTTGACCAAGTTTTTGGTCACGTGTCCTAATATTTCCTTATGTGGCTCGGTGCCAAATTTTGTTTGATTAAAGTCTTGGATGTTTTACTATGTTAAAGAAGCTATATAAATACAAGTTGTTGTTGTGAGGGGAAGGGCACAGGAGAGGGGAGAAAAGAAATCGGGCATTATCTTTTCTGGCCATGGAGTAGTGTGTGGTTTTGGCCGAGGAGTGCGTGCGCCATACTGCTTCATGTGGTCCAGCCAGATTTAGGGATGGGTGGCGAAAACAGTTGTGCGGCAAATACGATCAGGTCTGCAGTGCACCCCTTGGACTTGACGGAGAGAAGGTGTGGACCATACCAGAGAACGACCAGGACCAGAGGGAATGACCAGGATGGGAGAGAGTAAGGGTTTTACTGGGGACAAGGGAATCAAAGGTGGACATGAGGGAGTGCTTAAGCAGATTGACAGCTGCAGAAGTATGGTGACGAATGGAGGGCCAAAGTCTATTTTTTTAATTCATTATTAGGTCGTGGCCGTATCAGGTAAGGCTGGCATTTATTGCGCATTCTTAGTTGCCCTGACAATGGTGGTAAGCTTCTTCTTGAACCGCTGATTGATTGTTGGTGCCAAGGATATTTTGTCATTTTACTCTTTATTATGCTCTTAAACTCTATGCAAAGCAGCTCAGTTGACATCAGCTAAGGTCGTTCTCAGTGAGCAGATCCATAGTGTTCAGTGCTGGTGGCTAACTTTTTTGATTTATGTTGGTGAATAGGAGATGTTTGAAACTAGAAAATTTATCCTTCAGTAGTAGCTCCTGTCTGGTGCTGAATTGTCAACATTGGATGCTTTCTGAATGACATGTGGAACTGAAAATGGTATCTTTCACGGCCAGACCCCTGTGGTGTTGCTTGCTGATGGTGCCCATTGTTGACATCAGTTGAATACCTTAGTAACAGGTTTTGAGTCCGAATGGCATGTCTCCAGGAGGGTGCAAGAAGAACCTTAAAAACAATTTCTCCGATTAGAACACTGGGCTGGATTTTGATTGACCCGCGGAGGTGGGTTTGGAGGCGTGTGAGGGGGGTTAAAATTGTGAAAGCGGGCGGGCACAAGCCCGCCTCCACGCAATTTTCATTAAATCGTGTCTGCTGGTCCCGACTCCGTCCCGCCTCTAAGAGGCGGGATAGGCTGTTAAGGCCCTTAACAAGCACTAAATTGCCTCTATAATGCAATTTTGAAAGGCCTTTGTGATTTTAACCCTTTTTCTACGTGAAGCATGCCTGTTCTGAACCACGAATGTGAAACCTGGCGGGAGCACATCTGGCTGGCTGTCTGTGGTGGTGAATGGGAGACATATCTGGGAGTGGTGGTGCAAAAATATCTGGGAGCAGACTTAGGGCTACTGCTGCTCATTTTGCATCCAGGTCCTCTCACAGTAAAGGCCAGGCAGTCTTTGCAGACCTTCAATGCAGCAGCAATGATGACATCATCAGAGGCGACTTTCAGACTGAAAACACTAATTGGGTCATGGGTTCCCACATGCTGGAACTCAATTCCCCAATTAGGTGAAAATCGCATCAATCTCCTACATCCAATTGCAGTCGGGTGGATAACACGAAAAGTGGATGACACGACCCCAACCCGCCCCAGTATCAAAATCCAGCCCTTTGTGTCTGTCTTCACGGAAGAAGACGCAAAAAACTTCCTGGAAATAGTGAAGAACCAAGTGTCTAGCGAGAATGAGGAACTGAAAGAAATTAGTATTAGTAAAAAAATAGTACTGGAGAAATTAATAGGACTGAAAGCCAATAAATCCCCTGGACCTGATGGCCTACATCCTAGGGTTTTGAAAGAGGTGGCTATAGAGATAGTGGATGCATTGGTTATCATTTTCCAAAATTTCATAGATTCTAGAACGGTTCTTGCGGATTGGAAGGTAGCAAATGTAACCCCACAATTTTAGAAAGGAGGGAGAGAGAAAATGGGGAACTACAGACCAGTTAGCCTGACATCAGTAGTAGGGAAAATGCTAGAATCTATTATTAAGGACGTGGCAACAGGGCACTTAGAAAATAATAATAGGATTGGGCAGTGTCAACACGGATTTATGAAAGGGAAATCGTGTTTGACGAATCTGTTGAGTTTTTTGAAGTTGCAACTAGCAGAATAGATAAGGGGGAACCAGTGGATGTGGTGTATTTGGATTTTCAGAAGGCCCATTCGATAAGGTCCCACACAAGAGGTGGGGAGAGGCCGTTTGCAAGGGCCTTTAAAGAGTTTTGCTTATTGGGCCTGGGCGAAACACTCGTTCTCCTCCTGCCCCCACAAGCAGTGATGTAATGCACTTAACCTTATGGATCCGGCCCTTCTGCCCTCCTTTTACCTGCTGGGTTTCCCGAGCCCCGGGAATCCCGGTTGGCGTTAGTTAAAAATAATAAAACCTTTTAAAATGGAGGTTAAAACTGGAAGTGGGCAGGTTGGGGTGGGTTTGAAATTTAAATTTCTTTTACTTCCCACCCAAACTCACCTATGCCTGGGGGGGGGGGGTGGGGGGGGCTTAAAATTAGCCAATGGAATAAATTACAATAGGTGGCTACTGAAGAAAACAGTACAAATTGATTCAAGGGACACCTAGATATTTTGTTAGAAGAGAGAAAGGGTTAAGGGTTTGATGAGAAGGTGGCTAGGTGGGGTGAACAACATCAGAAAGGGATGATGGACTTGTTGGGCCTAATGGCATTTTCCTATTCTTAAAAATTCTTGATCTTACTAGTCAAAACTCTTTTGTTTGCAGAACCAGAACCAGTATTTGCCAATAAAGAATCAGTTCAGAAAGAGGTAAAGGTTCGAGCATCAGAGAATGCTATTCTCAGCTGTGAAGTGTCACAACTCAAAACTGAGGTCAAATGGTCCAAAAGTGGAAAAATTCTCAGTCCCAGTCAAAAAGTTAAACTTGAATCTGACGGTAAAATTCGAAAACTTGTTATTCAGAACGCAGAGTCAAAGGACGGAGGCAGTTATATCTGTGAAGCAGCTGGAGAGAAATTGATTTTCCATATTGATGTTGCAGGTTAGTAATCGTTGTTGATGATATACTGTTGATTTTCATTTTATCTTTGCTGAAGATATTTTCAGAGTTTAATTATGTCTAACATAGTGTTTTTCTAACATGTGCCAGAAATTCCTGTGAGTTGCTACCTTTCTATTGCCGTAACTGTGCCGGTTACTAGAACTCTCTCCTTAATCCCTCTGCCTTGCCACTCCCACCTTGCTTTGAAAACAGTAACAGCTTGCATTTATATAGCACCTCTAATGCAGAAAAATGTCCCAAAGGGTTACACAGAGTTGTGTATGGTAAGATACAAACTCCAAGCCAAACAGAGGGAGATTATGAGGAGTGACCAAAAGCTTGAAAAGAGTTGGGTTTTAAAGAAGGTCTTAAAGGAAGCAAGGGAGGTGGAGAAGTAGAGTAGTTTGGAGAGGGAATTCTGGAGAGTGGAACCAAGGTGACTGGAAGGCATGGTGCCAATTGTGGGTCGAAGGGAGGAAGGGATGCATAAGAGGTTAAGGGCTCGATTTTGTCAATGGGGACGTGATGGAGACGGGACTCCCATTTTTGGGTTGTAGTCCCGCCTCCATCGATTTGTGGCCAACCCACGCTACTTTCCCTTGATTGACCTTGTTAAGCCTGCCCAGCGGGCTCAGCAGGCCAATTAAGGGACACCTGGATACTGGTGACGTCAGCGATTGACATTTCATCTGTCAAGAGCTTTTGACAGATGAAATATCAGCGTTTGACAGCTCTGTGAAGCTGTCAAACACTGACAATCTGTCTTCTAACTTGAGTCCTTCTATTCAGACTCAGTTAGAGAGCTCTCCAGACCAGAAAGCAGAGGCTGCAGCTTTTGACAGCTCAGCGGCCATTCTGCTTTCTGTGCCGGTGAGCTGAGGGACTCCCGAGAACTGAAGGGAGGAAGCCTGGAGGAGAAAGTAAAGGTAAGTAAAACTTATTAAAACACTTTATACACACACCAAACACACTTACCTCTGCACTCATGCACCCATCACTCACCTGTACACCGGACATCTCGACCCCTCCAAGCCCTACAGACCGACGGTCCGCCTCGCTAACTTGGCGTGGTTTGGAGCCGTCGGGCAGCCCACACTTCAGGGCTAAAAATAGGGATTAGCCAAAAAACTACCTGTTAACTACCTGTTAACAGGCAGTTAATTGGCACTAATCCCAGTTCCCGCCTCGGGAAGGCGGCTCCCAGCACAGGTCGGGTACCCGCCTCCTGGGACATTGGCTTGGGGGCGGGATGGGTACGTGCCCCCCCAAATCTGCAATTTTCCTGCCTCCACAGGGCTTGGAAAATCGAGCCCTAAGAGTCAGAGGAATAGAGTTTTGGAAAGATTGTAGGGCTGGAAGAGGTTACAGAAGTAGGGAAGACAAGGCCATGGAGGGATTTAAATACAAGGAGAAGAGTTTTAAATCTAAGGCATTGGTGGATTGGGGGCTAATGTGAACAGCAGAGTTATGGATAAACTGCAGTTTGTGGAGGAAAGAGGATGGGAAGCTCGTAAGGAGGGAAAGCATTGGAATAATCGTTTGAATTTTATGAAGGGATGTATGAGGGTTTCAGCATTCGATGGGATTCGGTAGGAATGGAGGTCGGCGATGTTATGAATGTGGTAGCAGTATTTCTGATGGGGATGGAAATTTATCTTGGGGTCAAATAAGTTTCTAAGGGTTGCAAGTAGTGTCATTAAGGCTGAAACAGTTCAAGTCGGTTGATTGATTCAGTGGTGGGAACCCCAAGACAATGGCTTCGGTTTTCCCAATATTTAGCTAGAAAAAGTTATGGCTCACCCAAAATATCCTCAAAATCTTTCTCCGTGTCTGTTTCCTCTTTTTCCCCTTCCTTACTGGTGTTGAATGTGTTTCTTCCTCTTTATAAAGAGCTTTGCGACATCCTTCTATACCTGAAGTGGTAGTTTGGGTCTCCTAACATAGGTTGAGATGAATTATGGGCCAATTAGGAGATTGGAAATGCTTATTTTACAAAATTCACAATTTTGTTTTGTATATTAAATGCATTATTGGTGTCCAATATCAAACCTTTGCTAACTTTGAGTTCAAATCACTGGTTAGATTAATCTCTGCCAATTTACTGCTGTGTCTCTATCTCTGAAAAGGTAAAAAGATTTTTACCTTTTATACTTACGGCTGTGTGCCTGCTGAACTGGTTCTACTGGTTTTTCAGCTCTGCTGGCTTGTAGCTAGCAGCTCCACTTGCTGTCCGGTGACGCGTTTTACCGGTTTTCAGCTTTGCTGGTCACTGGTTTATTGTTTTATTTTTTCTCCGCTGCTTTGATCTACGGTGACCTCCAACTTGTGTCAATTTAGCCATCATCTTTCTGCATCGTGAACCAACTCTCATTCCTACAGCAACAACCTCCATCCTCGAACTCGCTACCCTTCAAATAGCTTCTGGACTTCACTCACCTGCTTTGGACAGCAGTTTGTCGATGCTCCGTACCGGCCCCATCCTGCTCACGTCAGCTTGTCATAGTCATAGAGTTATACAGCACAGAAAGAGGCCCTTCGGCCCATCGTGTCTGCACCGGCCATCAAGCCCTGTCTATTCTAATCCCATTTTCCAGCACTTGGTCCATAGCCTTGTATGCTATGGCGTTTCAAGTGCTCATCTAAATGCTTCTTGAATGTTGTGAGGGTTCCTGCCTCGACCACTCTTTCAGGCAGTGAGTTCCAGATTCCAACCACTCTCTGGGTGACAAAGTTTTTCCTCAAATCCCCTCTAAACCTCCTGCCCCTTACCTTGAAACTATGCCCCATGGGACCTCTGACTTTGACCCTGGTTTTCCTACTATTGTCCCCAACCTATTCCCTGTTACCAGGAAATATGTATTCCATTAATTATTACATTTAAACAGGCCTATGTAACCTGAGTTTTTCCTGTGTCCATTCGCGTGCACCCTTTGGCTGCCGCTCCGGACCCGAGCCATTCCACTTTTTCCCCCTATTTTCCTTTTCTCTCTATCCCTCCCTGAAAGCACTCTCCTGTCATCATGCCTCTTTTCATCTCTCCCCTCTCGGATACACTGCCCTCTCAAATCCCTGCCCCAATCCTTCATTACTCTTCGACCTTCCTACTCTCCTCCGCCGTCCCAGGCTTCACTCCTCTTAGATAAGCCCACAGCTTCCCTCTGTGCCTCTCTTGGCATCCGACGAAGTGCCCATCGAGGCACTAGTTTCTGCCGCTTTACGAGCAGCAACCCCAACTGCCCCATCCTACTCTCTCGCCGACCTTCCCGCCCAGCACGCCCACTGGGGGCAAATCTTGCCAATCTCCTCCCATTCCAACTCATCCCCTCCAGCGCTGACCCTGTGGATGCTGGCAGTGGGGCAGCCATCACCGACCCTCTCCACATCTCCCTCCAGAATGTCCGTTCACTTGCGAACAAGGCCCTTACCATCCATGAGCTTATCGTGGATGACTGCATTGATATCATGGCCCTGAAGGAAACTTGGTTGAGGGATGATGACACCTTACCCTTAAATGAAGCCTCCCTACCTGGCTATACCTTCCACCACTTGCCCCGCTCAGACCGCCGTGGCGGCGGTGTGGCTCTCATCACCAAATCACACCTTGGTCTGTCCCCCTATTCCTCCGGCAGTTTCTCCTCCTTTGAGCATCTCGCCTTATTCCACCCTTCTCACCTCTCATTTAAAATTTTTGTTCTCTACCGCCCACCCAAGTATCATAAAAATGTTATTACTGAGATATCTTCACTGTTCTCCTCCCTCAGCCTCTGCACCGAACGACTTCTCATCCTCAGTGATTTCAACCTCCATCTCAATTCATCATGCTCTCTCTCCTCTGAGTTCACTAGCCTCCTATCCTCCCTTAATCTCTCCCTCCATGTAAACTCCCCAACCCATATTCACGGCCACCCCCTTGACCTTGCCATTTCTCGTGGCCTCGCTACTCCCATCGTGTCAATTGCAGATAAGGCCATCTCTGACCATTTCCTTGTATCAATCTCCACCCACATCCCCCTTCCACCCACCCCAACCCTACTTCCTTCTGTGTCCGCCCTGGAAAAAAAACTCTCCCAACTCTCTTACAAACACTTATGAAATCCCAACTGTCCAGCCTCTGGCCCTCCATTCACCATGACATTTCTGCAGCTACCGATCTGCTCAACCACACCCTCACCACTACCTTTGATGCCCTAGTCCCTACTAAAACAATTACCCTCTCTCACCCTGGCCATTCCCCCTGGTACGGCTCTCATCTTCGCTCCCTTAAGTCCAAGGGACACAGACTCGAACGGATATGGCGGACAACTGGTTTAGCTATTCACTGCCAGATCTGGCTGGACCACATAAAGCATTATCGGGCCCTGCTCTCGTCTGCCAAAATTGCTCACACTTCCAGAATCATTCTGGAATGCAAAGATAAATCCTGGCTCCTATTCTCTACTGCTAACCGTCTTCTTAAACCCCTCTCCCCTGTCTCCTCCACCCTCACCTCCAATAATAAATGTGAGGGGCTCATGGACTTCTTCGTCTCTATTGAGACCATCCGTTCAGCTGCCTCTGCCACTTCCCTTCCTTCCCCTAGCCCACTGGGCCAAACTTCCTTTAAGGTTCCCCCATGCCCTAGCCCTGAATTTGCATCTTTCTCCAGTTTCTCTCCGATCTCCCCTCATGACCTATGTGCGCTCATCTTGTAGATGAGACCCACCTCCTGCTCCCTTGACCCTATTCCCACCAAACTGCTGACCAGCCAACTTCCTTTTCTGGCTCCCATGTTAGCTGATATTGTTAATGGTTCTCTCTCCTCAGGTACTGTCCCCCTCTCCCTCAAATCTGCCGTCATCACCCCTCTCCTCAAAAAACCAAAGCTTGATCCCTCTGTCCTTGCAAACTACCGCCCCATTTCCAACCTCCCTTTCCTCTCCAAAGTCCTTGAACGTGTTGTTGCCTCCCAAATCCGTGCCCATCTTTCCCGCAACTCCATGTTTGAATCCCTCCAATCAGGAGGGATTGCCACAGTACCGAAACGGCTCTCATCAAAGTCACAAATTATATCCTTTGTGACTGTGACAAAGGTAAACTATCCCTCCTCGTCCTTCTTGACTTGTCTGCAGCCTTTGACACTGTTGACCACTCCATCCTTCTCCAACGCCTCTCCACCGTCGTCCAGCTGGGTGGGACTGCACTCGCCTGGTTCCATTCTTATCTATCTAATCGTAACCAGAGAATCACCTGCAATGGCTTTTCTTCCTGCTCCTGCATCGTTACCTCTGGTGTGCCCCAAGGATCTATCCTTGGCCCTCTCCTATTTCTCATCTACATGTTGCCCCTTGGCGACATCATCCGAAAACACAGCGTCAGTTTTCACATGTACGCTGACGACACCCAGCTGTACCTCACTACTTCTCTCGACCTCTCCACAGTGTCTAAATTGTCAGACTGCTTGTCCAACATACAGTTCTGGATGAGCAAATATTTTCTCCAATTAAATATTGGGAAAACCGAAGCCATTGTTTTTGGTCACTGCCACGATCTCTGTTCCCTAGCCACTGACTCCATCCCTCTCCCTAACATCTGTCTGAGGCTGAACCACACTGTTCGCAACCTTGGTGTCATATTTGACCCTGAAATGAGCTTTCGACCACATATCCACAGCATAACAAAGACCGCCTACTTCCACATCTGTAACATCGCTCGTCTCCGCCCTTGCCTCAGCTCATCCACTGCTGAAACTCTCATCCATGCCTTTGTTACCTCTAGACTTGACTATTCCAATGCACTCTTGGCTGGCCTCCCACATGCCACCCTATGTAAACTTGAGGTCATCCAAAACTCGGCTGCCCGTGTCCAAAGTCGCACCAAGTCCCGTTCGCCCATCACCCCTGTGCTCGCTGACCTACATTGGCTCCCGGTTAAGCAGCGCCTCGATTTCAAAATTCTCATCCTTGTTTTCAAATCCCTCCATGGCCTCGCCCCTTCCTATCTCTGTAATCTCCTTCAGCCCCACAGCCCCCCCTGAGATATCTGCGCTCCTCTAATTCTGCCCTCTTGAGGATCCCTGATTATAATTGCTCAACCTTTGGTGGCCGTGCCCTAGGCCCTAAGCTCTGGAATTCCCTGCCTAAACCTGTCCGCCTCGCTATCTCTCTTTCCTCCTTTAAGACGCTCCTTAAAACCTACCTCTTTGACCAAGCTTTTGGCCACCTGCCCTAATTTATCCTTATGTTGATCGGTGTCAAATTTGTTGTCTTAAAATACTCCTGTGCAGCGCCTTGGGACGTTTTACTACGTTAAAGACGCTATATAAATACAAGTTGTTGATGTTGTTGTTTCTCTCTCCAACGTACCAATTGAACTTTTCTTGATTGCAGAACTGGAAACAGGATTTGCCAATAAAGATTCAGTTCAGAAGGAGGTGAAGGTTCGACAATCAGAGAATGCTAATCTCACCTGTGAAGTATCACAGTCCAAAACCGAGGTCAAATGGTTCAGAGATGGAAAACTGCTCAGTCGGAGTAAAAAAATGAAATTTGAATCTGATGGCATAATTCGAAAGCTTATCATTCAGAATGTCGAATCCAAAGATGGAGGTGAATACATATGTGAAGCAGCTGGAGAGAAGCTGACCTTCAACATTCAGGTTACAGGTTAGTAACTGACTGAGAAGATCCCCAGCTTTTGTCCCCCCTTTAACTTTTCCAGTATTGGTCTGTAACATTTTAATGAATTTTGTCCATATGAAGAATCATTTTTTTGGTTTCCTTTTATACTAATTTTCCTGAGATCGAAAGGTAAGGGTATCAAGGGATATGGAATAAAGGCAAGCAAATGGAGTTGAGGCACAGTTCGGCCATGATCTAAGTGAATGGAGGAACAGGCTAAAGTGACCGAATGGTTTACCTATGTTCCTATGCAAATGCTGGTCATTCTTCATCTGTGAGCCTAGATAATAAATATCAGCAACTTACTTGAGTTATAGAATCATATAAATTTACAGCACAGAAGGAGGCCATTCAGCCCAACTTGTCCGTGCCGGCCGACAAAAGAGCTATCCAGCCTAATCCCACTTTCCAGCACTTGGTCCGTAGCCTAGTAGGTTACAGCACTTCAAGTGCATATCCAAGTACTTTTTAAATGTGATGAGGGTTTCTGCCTCTACCACCCTTTCAGGCAGTGAGTTCCAGACCCCCACCACTCTCTGGGTGAAAAAAATTCTCATCAAATCCCCGCTAAACCTCCTACCAATTACTTTAAATCTATGTCCCCTGGTTATTGACCCCTCTGCTAAGGGAAATAGGTCATTCAATCCACTCTATCTAGGCCCCTCATAATTTTATACATCTCAATTAGGTCTCCCCTCAGCCTCCTCTGTTCCAAAGAAAACAACCCCAGCCTATCCAATCTTTCCTCATAGCTAAAATTCCCCAGCCCAGGCAACATCCTCGTAAATCTCTTCTGCACCCTCTCTAGTGCAATCACATCCTTCCTGTGATGTGGTGACCAGAACTGCATGCAGTATTCTAGCTGTGGCCTAACTAGTGTTTTATACAGTTCAAGCATAACCTCCCTGCTCTTATATTCTATGCCTCAGCTAATAAAGGCAAGTATCCCGTATGCCTTCTTAACCACTTTATCTACCTGTCCTGCTACCTTCAGGGATCTGTGGACATGCACTCCAAGGTCCCTCTGCACTTCTGTGTCCTACCATTTATTGTGTATTCCCTTGCCTTGTTAGCCCTCCCCAAATGCATTACCTCACACTTCTCTGGATTGAATTCCATTTGCCACTGTTCTGCCCACCTGGCCAGTCCATTGATATCTTCCTGCAGTCTACAGCTTTCTTCTTCATTATCAACCACACGGCCAATTTTTGTATCATCTGCAAACTTCTTAATCATACTTCCTACATTCAAGTCCAAATCATTGATATATACCACAAAAAGCAAAGGACCCAATACTGAGCCCTGCGGAACCCACTGGAAACCGCCTTCCAGTCACAAAAACACCCTTCGACCATTACCCTTTGTTTCCTGCCTCTGAGCCAATTTTGGATCCAACTTGCCACTTTGCCTTGGATCCCATGGGCTTTTACTTTAGAGCATCAAAGCCAAACTAGGTCTTATACATTAGCACCAGTGCACTCCCATCAGGGGTCACTGGTAGCAATGGGAACCCTGGATGATTTACTGTTCCCCCTTCCAGTCCAGAGGCATTGGCCGCGATATGTGCGGGGGAGGCTGAAAACATCGAAGAACTCGGCAAGGCCTAGTACTTGGAGGTCCTGACGAACTTAACAACAGGACCTGTTTGTTATTTATTGGATCCGTTTCCCGCCCGGCAGCTGGCCAAATTGACAGCTTGGCTGGCGGCTGGGAGGGAAAAGCGGTGGCAGGAGGCTGCAGTCGGAGACCTTTAGGGACGGTCCTCAGCAATCGGGAGGGGAGAAGGTCGGCCATCGTGGTTTGGGGGGTGGGGGCGGTGAGGGGGAGGTCAGGTTGGCTGGCCATTGCGGCTTGGGGAAATGAAGAGATCGGCTATTATGACTTGCGGGGGAGAGATTGGCCATCACAGCTTGGAGGCTGGATGGAGAGATCAGCCTTCGTGGTTTAGGAGGGTGGGGCTGAGGGGAGGTCAGCCATTACGGCTTGGGGAGGAGATAGAGGCCACGATAATATGCCTTATCTAAGTATTTGCGAGTAATTACTTGAAAGTTATATATCTGTCAAGTGTTTCACTGCATTAGGTATAAGGGAGTTAAATTAACATGTGCAGTGATATTCCTGTTACCGCATATTTTAGTGTCTCACTTGTACATTGCAGTAATATTTGTCCCTTCTTCTGAAACCCTTATCTGCACCACTTCCAGACTTGTGTACTTCAATATTCTTCTTGTTCGCCTCCCATCCTCCACCCTACATAAACTTTCACACATACTCTGTCCCACACTAAATTCCACTTGCCTGTCAACAGCGAACCTCGCTGACCTATACTGGTTTCCTGTCCCCAATGCATTACATTCAATCCTAATCCTTGTCTATAAATCTATACCTCTTTTGCCTTGTAATTGACAACAAACCCTTCAGTCACTTCAGTACTAAGCTCTGAAACTCCTTTCCTACATCTCTGCCTCGCCACCTCTCTGCACATCTGTAAAGATCGCCTTAAAAGCTATCTTTTTTTAACCAAGCTTTTAGTCATCCCTCCTTAATTCACCCTTTCAGGCTGGAGTTCATTTTCCTCACGCCTGGTTGTGAAGCACTGTGGGAAATATATTTATGTTTACCTAGAAATGGGTGCTCTTGAATTTCTAGACTTTGAACTTTTACATAAAGAAATTTTTGAAGCTGCTTCAGAACTAGGCATTGGTGGTGGGATGGGGTGGTGGTGGGGAGCTGTGTCGGTAGTGATGATTGGGGTTGGGAGGAGCACTTGTGCTCCTTCTGGATCCACATGCAGCTAAGTTGCTTAGCTTCTTGATTGGCTGCTGTTCAGTAGGGCAATTTTTCCTGAATGTAGCCTGTGATGGCGCTTGATGCCTCAGGGCAAACCAATGTTGGAGCGGGGACCTCAAACAGGTGGTAGGTCCCTTATTTGCATTAGAAAAGGGCCTAACGCCTGCTCCAGGCACGGGCAAAGGACGCTTCTTGTTTTTCCATACCCAATATGGCAGTTAGTTCACGTTCAGCCAAAAGTTAGGGGCCTCAGCCTAGCACCTGAAAAATGAGCACTACGCAGCCTAGTTTCTAGCCCCATATGTAAATGCATGTTGTATTATGGTGAGAAGATAATGTTTCCATTTATTGTAAACCCTTCATATTTTCTTCAACGAGGTCTGTTTTCATGAAAAAACAATTGGCATTTTTTTTCATTTTAAGAACACATTGGAGGAGAACTGTTAGTCTTGGCTCAGGGGGTCACACTCTCACCTGTGGGTCAGGTGGTCATAGGTTCACGCCCCACTCCAGAGAATTGAGGACATAATCTAGGATGACACTTCAGTGCAGTACTGAAGGAGTGCTGCACACCTGGAGGTGCCGTGTTTCGGATGAGATGTTAAACCGAGGCCCCGTCTGCCCCCTCAGATGGATGTAAAAGATCCCATGGTACAATTCAAAGAAAAGCAGTGGAGTTCTCCTGGTATTTTGGCCAATATTTATACTTCAACCAGCATCACTAAAATGGATTATCAGTCCATTTATCTCATTGCTGTTTGTGGAACCTTGCTATGTGCAAATTGGCTGTGCATTTTCTTAAATTACAAGCGACTACACTTCAAAATTAATTGATTGGTTGTGAAGAGCATTGCCAAATAGTAGGTAGTGGTGAAGAATTCAAATATCAGAGGACAACATTTAAACAGTAGGGGCTGAAATTCCGTGGCACTATTGTGGTAGTGGAACTGTGGCAGTACAGGATTTCTGCTGCCGACCCGAAGCAAACGATGGGATGGTTTGCTGTATACCATTGTAATTTCAGACCCACTTTCAGCCCACAATGGAACCTTAGCAGATACAGGTCCCGCTGGGCCTGTCAGGGACACTTCAGGTGGAATTCCGGCATAGCGTATAAATACCCCTAGAAATGCCCCAAAGTGCTGGTTCAGTGTAACGGGAATGGGCAGGGGAAGTGCCTACCCCTGGAGTACAATTTGCTGGGCATCCTGAGAGGTGTGGAAACCTGGACGATAATCTGATTCACACGTTTTCTCGGCTCAGGATGTTTGGAGTAAGAAGAGAAGCCAGCCATAACTTTTCAAACAATATGTATTAGACTAGTGGAATAAATTACCAGGGAAGAACACTGAAGCAAACAGTACAAATTAATTCAAGGGACACCTAGATATGTTGTTAGAAGGGAGAAAGGGTTAAGGGTTTGATGAGAAGGTGGCTAGGTGGGATTAACAACATCAGAAAGGGATGATGGACTTGTTGGGCCTAATGGCATTTTCCTATTCTTAAAAATTCTTGATCTTACTAGTCAAAACTCTTTTGTTTGCAGAACCAGAACCAGTATTTGCCAATAAAGAATCAGTTCAGAAAGAGGTAAAGGTTCGCGCATCAGAGAATGCTATTCTCAGCTGTGAAGTGTCACAACTCAAAACTGAGGTCAAATGGTCCAAAAGTGGAAAAATTCTCAGTCCCAGTCAGAAAGTTAAACTTGAATCTGACGGTAGAATTCGAAAACTTGTTATTCAGAACGCAGAGTCAAAGGACGGAGGCAATTATATCTGTGAAGCAGCTGGAGAGAAATTGATTTTCCATATTGATGTTGCAGGTTAGTAATTGTTGATGATTTGCTGTCTGGTTTTCATTTTATGTTTGCTGATGATATTTTCTGAGGTAATTATCTCTCACATACCGTTTTTCTGACATATGCCGGGAAGTCCTCGGAGTTTCTCCCCATTCACTGATGTAACTTTTCCGGAAGTATGCCGGAAATCCCATTTAAGTGCATAAACGGTATCCGCTGCATTACTGGCCAGGAGCAGCGCAGATGAAATTCCTGCGCATAGCTTTCCTTTATTTCAAAGATATATATGCTTAATGCAGCACATAAATTGTTGCCAACATGAAAATAAAAATGTCTTAAAATATCTGATTATAATAACGAGGCTAATGCTGCACTTATGTTGCAACAAAAGTAGCTAAGGGAAAACTGTTACATGAGAGACCAACCTATCCATGGGAGGGACCTGCAGTCATTTTTATAGGTGAGCGAGATTCGGGAATTGAGTCTGTTGCCCTGTCTGCTTTCTCTACTCGTTTTCAATTGGTCCAATGCTCACTGACATGAACCCATTTCTATCATTTAGCACTGTCCTTACCTCGTTCATAATAAGCATCATCACCTCTTCATCAAAAAGAGCACCTTCAATTCATCCATTCTCTCTAGTTTGCATCCTGCATCGAATCTTTGCTTTACAACTACTCTCCCACCACACTCTTTTCAAGACTTTACAATTCGGCTGCCCAGATTTTGTCTTGCTTTCTGTCCTCCTCTTCCTTAACCTCTTTCCTGCCTTTGATACTGTACAAATGATGGTGAGAAGGGGGCAAAAGATGGTCCCCTGGTTTACACCAGAGGTGACTGTAGTTGCAGGAGAGAAGCCATTGGAAGAAATGCAGTGTCAATGTTGAAAGGCAATTGAACCAGGAGAGAACAGAGCCACAGAGATGGACAGGTAGGAACGGTACAAGAGGGATGGAGCAGGTGAGACAGAAACAACCATTCAGAATGCAATAGTCCACATCCTCACACACAAAAATCTATGCACAATTATCGTTCTTTCCAAGGTTCATTGGCTCTCTGTTACACAGCGAATTGACTTCCAAGATCCTTGTCCTCCCTTTCAAACCCTGGTTGCATGCCAGCGTGTCTCTGTGATCTCATTCTGCCATATGCTCTTGTACACATCCTCCCCTCCTTGTTCCCCGCTTCCTTTGCTCTATCATTTGTTTTAGTTCTCGCAGGCACTATGCCCCTACTACCTGGAACTTTGTCCCTAGATCTTTGTCCCTAGATCCCTCTGCCTTTCCACTCTCAACTTGTTTTGAAAACAACAACTTACATTTATATAGTGCCTTTAACACAGAAAAATATCCCAAAGGGTGATAAGATACAAATTCCAAGCCAAGGTGAGGATAATTATAAGGATTGACTAAAGGTTTGGGCAAAGAGATAGGTTTTATAGAAGGTCTTAAAGGAAGCAAGAGAGGTGGAAAGGTGGAGGAATTTGGAGAGGAAATTCGGGAAAGTGGACCAAGGTGACTGAAGGCATGGTTACTAGTGAGTTGAAAGGAGGGAGGGATGAATAAGAGTTTGGGAAAGCTTGTATGAGGTTACAGAAGTAGAGAGGGTGAAGCCATGGAGGAATTTAAACACAAAAACAAGAGTTTTAAATTTGAGGAATTGGTCTATTGGGGGTCAGTGTAGGCCATCAAAAACAGGAGTGATGGATGAACAGGATTTGGTGTGCGTTAGGAAACGAGCAGGAGAGTTATGGATGAGCTGCAGTTTGTGGAGGGATAGGAGGCTCGTAAGGAGAGCATTGGCGTAATCAAGTTTGTATTTTATGAAGGCATGAATAAAGGTTTCAGCAGCAGATGGAATGAGGTAGGAATGGAGGTGGGAGATGTTCTGAAAGTGGTAGCAATATTTCTGATGAAGAAGGTATGGGGGATAGAAATTCAGTTTGGGGTCAAATGGTTTTTCCGAGGTTGCAAATAGTCTTGTTAAGGCTGAAACAGTGGTAGATGGGTTTATAGGTTCAGTGGTGAGGGAGAGGAATCTAGTGAGGGCCCAAGACAATGGCTTCAGTCTTCCCAATATTTAGCTAGGGGAAGTTATGACTTATCCAAAACCTCCTCAAAATCTTTCTCTTTGGACCGGCTTCCCCCTTTCCCCTTCCTTCTTAGTGTTCAGTGTGTTTCTTACTCCTTGTAAAGAACTTTTTGACATCCGTCTGTACCCGAAGAACATGGTGGTGGTTGGGTCTCCTAACAAGTGTTGAGATGAATCCTGGAGCAATTCAGACATTCAAAATTTAGAGAGTTTGTTTTACAAAATTTGGAATGGATTTAAAAAGAAATGAATGCATTATTACATTGTTGTCCCTCATCAAACCTTTTTGTTAACTTTGAGTTCAAATCACTGGTTAGATTTATCTCTGCCATTTTTCTCTCCAATGTTCCAATTGAACTTTTCTTGATTGCAGAACTAGAATTTGCCAATAAAGATTCAGTTCAGAAGGAGGTGAAGGTTCGACAATCAGAGAATGCTACTCTCAGCTGCGAAGTATCACAGTCCAAAACCGAGGTCAAATGGTTCAGAAATGGAAAACTGCTCAGTCGGAGTAAAAGATGGAAACTTGAATCTGATGGTAAAATTCGAAAGCTTATCATTCAGAATGTGGAGTCAAAAGATGGAGGTGAATACATATGTGAAGCAGCTGGAGAGAAACTAACCTTCAACATTCAGGTTACAGGTTAGTAACTGACTGAGAAGATCCCCAGCATTTGCTGTCCCTTTAATAATTAATGAATTTTGTCCATGTGATGAACCAATCCTTTTGTTTCCGTTCCCTACCTAATTTTCTCTCCCCTTATTTTATTTTGGAAACTGAGATTGTTAGATATTTGTTCGGTAAGGGTATCAATGGATATGAAATAAAAGCGGGTAAATGAAGTTGAGGTACAGATCTGCCATGATGTAATTAAACGGAGGAAGAGGCTTGAGGGGCTGCATGGTTTGGAAAGAAAACAAAAGTCAGTGCTTATATGAGTGAATACTCTTTGGAAGAGAATGGAAAAACAGAAAGCAGTTTGTTTTATGAAAATGTTGATTGGTTTAAGACTATTTTAGGAATTATGTTTTCCTCGCAGAGTTACCCGTCTTGTTCACAAAGAAGCTGGAAAATATAAATGCGCTGTCCAATGATACAGTTGTGCTTACGTGTGAGCTAAATCAAGCAAAGGGTGATGTCTTGTGGCGACGAAATGGAACAGAAATCAAACCAAGCCGCAGGCTAAAAATACAGGCAGATGGTCAGAAGCGAAGTTTGACCATTTCTGAAGTAACTATTGAGGATGAGGGGGAATATCTGTGCGAATCAAAGGATGATGTTACCACTGCTAAATTGACCACCAAGGGTAATACTTTGTTCAATTTTCAATCTACTTTATTAACCAAATTTTGTCACAGTTGAATATTTTACTAACAGAAGAGTTAGCTGAATTAGTCTCCCTCCTGAGCTTTAACTATGAAATCGTAGCCTTAACTGCTGATCATTCAATGTTAATATTCTTAACAATCTTGCCATATTCATAGCTATCTTATGACTGAAAATGTGCATTTTGCATAAGAAATAAAGTTTAATACTTTTTTGAGCTTTTTCGAAAGAATTTTTCCTTCAAAAAAGAGAAAGCAGATTCACTTTATGATGTAAAGCATCTGCAAAATATAAGCAAAAGCAAAATACTGCGGATGCTGGAAATCTGCAATAAAAACAGAAAATGCTGGAAATACTCAGCAGGACATGCTGAGTGTTTCCAACGTTTTCTGTTTTTATTTGGAAAAATTTAACTTTGTAAAAAGAAATCCCCACAGATAAGATAAGTTGGAATGAACAATAGGTTCAAATCCGCCACATCCCATGAAGTGCATTTCACTTTTTGTACTGAGTTGTGTTTCTTGGCTGCACAGAACTGTATCATTGCTATTGCTAATATAGTTAAGTCACTTTTTTTTAATGAAGCTCTTTATATAAATGAAAGATGCTGCTAGCAATAGTGCAAATAGTAACATTTGAAGGGAATGAAATTCATGGGGACGTATTTTCTGTTGAGTGTTCTCCTCCCCAGTTCTTTTGGAAAAATACAGCTAGAAAAATATGTCTTGCCATTTGTAACATGTCCATTTTCTGATGTCACAGAAGCATGTCGGTTTGGGTCTCCTCACCAGAACTGCTCTGATGATATCACTGATGGGAAGAAGCTGCCTGTTTCCTCTAAGAACTATATTTCTTTTCAGTGGGGTTGGAAGTTCACATCAACCTGCAGATATTAGGAAAGCTCTCTCCTGCCTGAATATTTTTATAGCTATATATTTTGTTTAGAGTGCGATTGGAGGAGTACTTTGAACAGAAGTATCGCCTTTAGATAATGCTTTTGTCAGTATAGGTGCTCAATTGACAACACAAGTATTTATTTGTGCAATAACAAAAATAAGTTAAGGCATCAGTGACCCAGAGATCCTGGGCTAGATTTTTCTCTGTTGCAGTTATACGGAACGGGATTTACTGCCTGCTCACCAGATGCATTGTTGATGCTGGCAAACTTTCCAGTGTTAGCCCTATTTCAATATTTTTTTGTGAGCTCCCAGGAGGATTTTTGCCAGCATGGGGCACCTGTCTAGTGCAGGAAAATCCCTGCTGCTGTAGGCCTCTGGCACCTGCAGCAGCTTAATGTGGGGGATGTACTCCAGGTCAAGGGAAAGCATCTAAACATTGAAAGAACGGAAGCAAAACACCGGGAGTGAGATACCAATCGATTGCAGTCCCTCTAGTGACCTTTATAATTTAAAAAGGGCTGTACTGGCCCTGGCAATGTCGATGCCTGTTGTATACAGGAATTCCTTAGGTCCAGTGTTGCTATGGCATTAATGATGAAAAATTTGACGTATAACGTCACTTCATCATTGCCACCTTATTTGGTTATGTCTGACTGATGTGACAGTGGAAGATCGTTACAGGGATAGAACTTGTGGAGCCCTGGTGGGATAGTTCCCCACCCAATTGTCCTGTCCCCGCCCCAACATAGTGCCAGAGGGAAATATTCCCTCCTATCTGTAGATAAATGAACCTGAATCCAAACTGGCTTAAACAAGGAGTACCTGTGAAGGTTAAATTTTTTTTAGTTTCAACATATTTGGTTGGGATGAATTAAATCTTAATTGAAACATGCCAACCTAAAGTGGACTGGGATAAAATTATAATGTGGGTACCAATTAGGTCCATGAGTTTTTAATACATGCAATCAGTTGACACTTATTCTACCGTTTAACATAAAATTGAGTAGTTTAGCCTGGTTTGTTTGTTTCCTGCGTTCTGCCAAAAAAAAAATCACAATACGCAATAGTATTGGAGCCTGTGGCTAGTTCAGCTCAGGTTGTGTGTAGCTATTTTTATCTGTTCTTTGCTCCTTTCATAACAATCTTCCTGTAATACCATCCTGATAAATTGATATTCTTGATCAAGCAGCTACATCCACCGCCACTTAAAATGTTCCAGCACATTATTGAAGCAAACTCTGTTAATAAATGTTTATGCTGATGATGTGTGTTGTGAGTGTGTATTAGTAGTTGAAAAGACAAGACTGACCAATTCTCAATGTGCAAACTTTTGTTTCACTCTGAACAGTTCCAAAGATTATTAAGTTTGGAAGTGAGCTTCACAGTGTAGTGGCTGTGGAAGGAGAGGACGCCGTCTTCAAATGCAGTGTCTCTCATGAGGATGCTGCAATTACTTGGTATAAGAATGGAGTCAAAGTTGAACCAAGTGAGAAATATGTCATATCATGCAAAGGAACCAACCACAATTTGACCATTACAAACCTGATACTAAAGGATGCATGTGAAATTTCTGCACAAGTTGAAAATGGAAAAACAACAGCCAACCTTCAAGTTCAAGGTGAGAAATCAAACTTAATTTATTAGCAAGTACCCTGAGAATGATGCACACTGTAGAGTTAAACAACAATTTATTCTCAAAGGATCAATCCCCCCAAAAATTAGTTGAAAGCATTTTTTGAAAGCATACTCAAAATGTAATGACTGCTACTGTACAGACACTGGAAAGATAAGTTGGATTTGAAGTAAAGAAATCTATTACCCAAAATTCCATGCCTGTTCTGGTGGACTCTCACCACAAGTCCAGTGGGAGTCTGCCGGAATGGGTGTTGGGTTCCAACTTTGCCAAGGATTCGGCAATGGCCGAGTAGGGATGTACCCTCCACCCGTCGCTACAAGACCATTGATATTGGGGAGGGGAAGCGGGGGAGGGTGTGTAAGGACTCTGGAAGCCCAAAGTTCCTGTGCCCCAACCCTTAGTTGAGTCATGCCGTAGTGTCGGGGTCACACCCAGTCGCACTTGCTTGACACCTAGCAGAAGTGGGGCCCACCTCGGGACCCAAGTTGGTGTCAAAGCTTGGACTTCCGAAGAGGAGGACATAATTTTATTTTAAATTTTTTGAAAGCAGATCCCTGTAGTCTGCACAAAGGGGACTGTGGGGGTGGGGGGGGGGGGGGGCAGGGTAGGATGTATTTGTTTCTGAGGGGGATTTAGGTGGCAACCAATCCGCCCCCCCCCCACACACACACAGCTAGTCATTTACCCTGCTATATGCATATATGCTGCAAAGTGCCCCCAAGTGCCAAAGACCTGCTTCTCCTGGTCTCGCCTCTTCGAGCTGCGAACTTTGGCGGGATTAGCAGCTGCGGCGGGCGCATCCTGACATTTACACCGGGAAATGGTCCCCGATGGATTTTCAGGGTCTTGAATTTCATCTTTGGGGGTAATTTGACTTCAATGGAAAGGAAAATTGATGAGGGTGTATAACGGGCAGCTGATCTGCTAGGGCTAGTTTTGTCGAAAGTCTATGGCTGAGACATTAAACCAAGGCCATGTCCACTTGTTCCCATGGTTCAGGTGGACGTAAAAGAGTAGGTGTTGTCCTAGTGTCCTGGCCAACATTTCTCCCTCAACCAACATCAACAAAAATAAATGAATCGCATTTGCTTTTTGTGGAATCTTATGCACAAATTGTCACTGTTGTCTATGTAACAACAGTGACTGCAGTGATAAATGCAAATCCTCCTTGCCTTCCTTTCTTTCTTTATCCCTTCAGCCTTGCAGTATGAGTCTTAGCCCTTCACCTTGGTTTTTCAATCAAATAAAAATAGTTCCAAAAATGTTTTTGCACAGTTATCGTAGAAAATCAGCGCATTTCCTTCAGTAGTAAAGTCAAGGTGAACTTTCAAACGGTTAACAAGGCCAGGAACAAGGTGGAGATTGAAGGGGACTAGTTATTCAGGCGCTAATCGGACTACTAAGGCCCCAATATCGCAAGCAGGAAGCATGCGCACATTTTTGATTGGAAATGCGCCACCCGCCATATTGGATAAGGACAAACAAGAGGTATCCTTTACCCAGGCCAGAAGCGGGTGTTAATCACTTTGCATATACAAATAAGGGGCCTAATGCCTGTTTGAGTTCACCTCTGGATTTGTTTGCCCTAAGGAAGCCAGTGCCATCGCTGGCTACATTCAGGGTAACAAAGCCTGCCAACTAAGAAAGTAAGTAACTTACCTGAATGTGGACCTGGGAGGAGCAAGTCTGCTCCTCCTGACCTCACATTAAAGATACCGATTGCCGCTGCACCTACCCCACACCCCTCTCCCCATTGCTGCCGCTCTCGGCCTCGATCCCTGATCTTCCGGCCCCAATCTTGCAGTTACCAGCGGCCAGACGTTCCACTGCTCTTCGCCGGCATGCTTTGAGGCTGTGCCTGGCTCCATTATAAGAACGTAAGAAATAGGAGCAGGAGTAGGCCATTCGGCCCCTCGAGCCTGCTCCGCCATTCAGTAAGATCATGGCTGATCTTCTACCTCAACTTCACTTTCCAGCACTATCACCATATCCCTTTATTCCCTTAATATCCAAAAATCTATCAATCTGTCTTGAATATACTCAATGACAGAGACTCTACAGCCCTCTGGGGTAGAGAATTCCAAAGATTCACCACCCTCTTGAGTGAAGAAATTTCTCCTCCTCTCAGGGCTAAATGGCCTACCCCTTATTCTGAGTCTGTGACCCCTGCTTGATTCCCCAGCCAGGGGAAGCATCCTCCCTGCATCTACCCTGTCAAGCCCTGTAAGAATTTTGAATGTTTCAATGAGATCACCTCTCATTCTTCTAAACTCCAGAGAATATAGGCCTAGTCTACTCAATCTCTCCTCATAGGACAATCCCCCCATCCCAGTCTAGTGAAACTTCGTTGCACTCCCTCTAGGGCAAGTATATCCTCCTTTAGGTAAGGAGACCAAAACTGTACACAATACTCCAGGTGTGGTCTCACCAGGGCCCTATATAATTGCAGTAAGATGTCTTTACTCTTATACTCAAATCCATTATAATGAGGTTCGAGGCCCAATATCTGTGGAGCCTCGGGACTCATCATTCAAGTGCAGGGAATCAACCCTTAGTCCCCGCGCGTCCCAAAACATCTGAACCAGTATATCTTGAATAAGAACCAGTTGATTAAAAAAAAAACACATGGTTAATTTTTAATTACAGTAATATTAATTTGTATTGAAATTTTGTTACAGAAGCTCCAGCCTTGTTTAAAAAGAAATTGGAGAACATGACTGTCGAAGAAAAAGAGACAGCCATTTTGGAAATAGAACTCTCAAAACCTTGCGGTGAAGTTAAATGGATGAAAAATAATGTCGTCATTCAGCCTGATGGAAATGTAGACATTAAGGTTGATGGCAACAAGCAGATCCTTACCATTAAAAATGTGAGCTTTGCTGACCGTGGAAATTACTCCTGTGAAACACTTCATGAAAAGACAAAAGCAAAGTTAAATGTTGAAAGTAAGTATAACACTTTGCACAAACTATTATATATGTTTCATATTCTAGAGTCAGTAAACTGGATTTTCCTTCGGAATCCTCTCACTCTTGGACAATCCTGGAGTGTTTATGGGAGGAAAATGGGCAGGGATGCCTACTGTTGAATCCTCACCCCAAAAGTATGCCTTAGAGATCATTGTACTACTTTGCTGGAGGTCGACTTTTCAAGCCGCAATGTCTCTGTCCCATCACAAAAAATAATGGTATGGAGGGGGTCTGTGGTTGGCTGCAGAGCCCCATTTCCTTCTTCTCTCGCCCAGTGACTGCCGGTGGGAAACAGCACCTCATTAGAAGGGGCATTGAGATCTGGACAGAGGCACTTCGGAGCAGAAGACCGCAAGATAAATAGATAATAGATTTTAAGTCTGTTTACAACTTAAATTGTATTTTAAATCTATTTAAGATTTTTAAAAGTATGTTAATATATTTGAAAGTATATTTTAAGTTTTTAACATAGGAACAGGAGTAGGCCATTCAGCCCCTCGAGCCTGTTCTGCCATTCAGTGAGATCATGGCTGATCTGCAACCTAACTTTGGCCCATATCCCTTAATACCTGTGGTTAACAAAAAGCTACCAATCTCCGATTTAAAATTAACAGTTGACCTAGCATCAATTGCCATTTGCGGAAGAGAGTTTGTGTGTAGAAGTGTTTCCTAATTTTCTAAAAATTTCCTTCGCTTTTTTTAAGCCTTAAATATATTTAAGTATTTCTAAAGTTTTTTTTTAAGTTTTACCTTGCAAGACTGGGCTTTTGTTTCCTTCAGTTTTCTCTACATCCCCCAGCTTCTCCTTTTATTCCATTGTTCCAACTTTGGATATTCTTTGGGAACCAGTGGGGGTCTCCCTTAGACCTTCCCATTTTTGTTCTCTGCTCTGAAGAGAAAGAAAAGCAGGATTAGGAGGACCAATGGAGACATGGCAGGCTGAATAGGTACTGTAGTAGCCTCCAGTCCCTGCCTGCTGGTATTGATGCCTTCCTTTCTACAAATCTAGGCGGGGTTACTTCACCATGAACTTTTGGCAATATTTGAGAAGGCTGTGGTTCCTTCACAAATCAATAACTGAGTTGTGCCAACTACTAGATGGCGCTGAGCACAATTTATAAGGGAAACCTTCAGCTTGCTAAGATCCAAGGCAACTGCTGGATCAGTCCTGCATCACAATTCCCTTTTAGCAACAAACACTACTTAGTTGCATAATGACATGTAGCGCTCTTCCACAATTACAATTTGGCGACCGTTCTACTGTTTTGCACAGGAACCTTGCCCCAAATCATTCTGTACAAACCCTATTAGTGACAAAAATCATCTCGAATGGAAACAAATCTGACAACCTTCTTACTGTTTAAGACCACTGTGCATCTCCTTGGTGCCTACTCTTGTGTGTCCTTTCAATCCTAGCCTCCTACTTCTTCTATATGTGACATGATTTCTGAGGTGGCCTGTTGATAATTTGCAGCAGGAGCCTTAGTGGATGTAGGTGGTCGTCCTTGTCTTTGGTTGTGGGTCATTTCTCCTTTAAGAATAGAGCAGAGAGAATGAAGGAAGTCTACGTGCCATCATTTGGAATGCAACCCATTCAGAAGATATTCCTTAATGGAGTGGGAACAGGTGCGGGCAATGCCAGTCATCCGCTGCTTCTCTGTTTGAGTAAAGAAACACTTGTGGCAGAAGGAAGGGGTGTGAAGAGTACTGTGATAACTCCTTGATGTAGATGATAGGTTGTGAATAGTGTTCAGAACAGTGAAGGCAAGGTGGCTGCAACTGGGAAACATGCTTATTGTAGTGCACTGTTGCAAGGTGTGACTGACTTCTGTTTGCATACTGCCCTGTAGAGGTTAGTGAATATTATCCAGTACTGTATAACTGTGTGGAGTTGCTGGTGATGGCACTCACTGTCAAGGCTACCTCCTTCTATTAGAACTGGTTCTTAATCCATGAAAGCACCTGGTGCAAATCATCAGCTAACCACCTCAGGACCTTCTGTCACTATAGAAGAAGTAGGAGGACAGAGAGTAGGCACCAAGGGGAGAAACGGTGGTCTTTAGTCTGCTTTCCCTTGATGTCAAAAAAATTGGAGTTTCTTTATGGCTTATAGACAGTAACACCTTAACTGAAGAGCCTCTAAATTTATGGGCTTGGTGCCCTAAAGAAGCACCAGTCTGGGACATTGCAGCGAGCCAGGTTCTAATAGGCATGGATATCTGGCTTGGTCTCTTTCAGGTACAGCAGCATCACTGTAGTTTCCGCTTGTCCATAGGCAGACTGCCTATAGAAGGTGCTAATAGAGCCAGAAGTCTGCCGTGAATATATAATGAAGGTGCACGGAGGAAAATTGGGCTAGTTTTTGGCGGAGATACACTGATGGGCGGAAGTGCAGTTTCGGTGGTAAATCCACCACTGAGGAAATTCTAGTCCAGGGTGTATCTTGACTAGTTTGAAATATAACTCGCAGTGTTCTTAAGGGCTCATGTTAAAACTAAGATATTTTGGATGTGCTTTGGAGTTGCAAGTTCAATTATATAGTTAGCCTGAATTGATGGTGAACATAGTTCTATATATTAGGGGGTCTATACCAGCCCCAGGGCCCTATGCAATCATAAACCCTGAAAATCAGGCCACAAAGTCAAGGTTTGTCTTAGCATTTATATTTATTTCTTCTTGGTTTGTCCTGTTTAAATTTTGTAGGCCTGGAATTTTGGAAAGAGCTATTTTAGTGCGGTTTTGTGATTAATGGATAAATCTTTAATCAAAACATGAAGATCTATTGCTAGCTACAACTTTATTGTATACAGATTAAAATTGATTTAAACTTTATATGTGACCTGCAACGATTCATAATATGCATGTAAGTTTCCCTCGAAGATTACACTAATCAGGGTGAACATACATAGAAGACATAGAAGATAGGAGCAGGAGTAGGCCATTCGGCCCCTCGAGCCTGCTCCGCCATTTAATGAGATCATGGCTGATTATCCAAATTCAGTACCCTGTCCCTGCTTTCTCCCCATATCCCTTGATAGAAACATAGAAGATAATAGAAACATAGAAGACACAGTTGATACATATTTTGTAAGACTGGTCTCAAATTCCATTTTGTCTCCGTTCTCAGCGATATCCAGCATACCAGATACAGTCTAACTAAGGTATCAAACTAATGATACCCATGAATATGTGGGGTCCAAAATATCTAATTTCAGTATCCACAAATTAAGCTTTCTTCCCTGATGAACTCTTAATTTTTACCACTTGTCACCTTTTGCTTATAATGTTTTGTCGATCACCGATTTATTACTAAGAATATTAATAACAATTCTTTGTTTAAATAGTGAGAAAAATTAAACTGATCAAAGAATTGGAGGAGGTGAAAGTGCACGAGAAAGAAACTTACACTTTTGAAGTTGAGCTGTCCCATGAAGATGTGGAAGTAACCTGGTTGAAGGATAGTATCAGACTGAAATCAGGAGCCAACTGCAGGATTACCACACTGGGCAAAAAGCATGCCCTGACACTGTCCACTTTGAAGCTTGAGGATTCAGGGCTGATTAGCTTCCAAGCTGAAGACATACGTACATCTGGAAGACTCATTGTAACAGGTAAACCTTTAGTTAATGGTCAAGAAAAGTCTTGGGGTTTACAATGAGACATCAGAGTACTCACCTTTTTATAAAAGAAAACAATCTCATTTAGATTTCTTCGATTTAAAAAAAAGTTAATTTTATTCCTGGCAGGGAGACCCTAGGTTCATCTCCTAGGATGCCCATATACCCAGTCTGTAGTGTGGTTTTCCAGCCAGCTGCTGAATGGTTCTTGGGCCATTTTGAAGTAGCGCCCCTGTTTGTAGTTGAGCTGCTACAGTACGCATGGGCTGTTTCCCCTAATTCACATCACTGGAGTAGCCTAGCAGGAGAGAAACAATCCTTGATTCGAACGATAAAAGTGATATTTTAAAAACACAGAATTTTAAGGTAAGTTTCTAATTCTGTTCCAGAGAAAGAGGCAGCAGTTTGAGTGAAAAGAACTCCCTTACACTTTCCTTCTCCTTTAATGTCTAGCTTAATTAATTAGATTAGCTCCTTAGTATCTGCTGGTATTGTGTTCTTGCACTCTCAACTACTGTTCGGTGCATGCTGTGAGGAGAACATAAGAACATAAGAAATAGGAGCAGGCCATTCGGCCCATCGAGCCTGCTCCGCCATTCAATAAGATCATGGCTGATCTTGTACCTCAACTCCACTTTCCTGAACTATCCCCATATCTCTTGATTCCCTTAATATCCAAAAATCTATCGATCTCTCTCTTGAATATACTCAATGACTGAGCCTCTACAACCCCTCTGGGGTAGAGAATTCCAAAGATTCACCACCCTCTGAGTGAAGAAATTTCTCCTCATCTCAGTCCTAAATGGCCTACCCCTTATTCTGAGACTGTGACCTCTGGTTCTAGACTCCTCAGCCAGGGGAAACATCCTCCCTGCATCTACTCTGTCAATCCCTGTAAAAATGTTGTATGTTTCACTGAGATCACCCCTCATTCTTTTAAACTCTAGAGAATATAGGCCTAGTCTACTCAATCTGTCCTCGTAGGACAATCCCCCCATCCCAGGAATCAGTCTGGTGAACCTTTGTCAGCTGTGGCTCAGTGGGCAGCACACTCGCCTCTGAGTCAGTAGGTTGTGGGTTCAAGTCCCACTCCAGGGACTTGAGCATATAAATCTAGGCTGACACTCCAGTGCAGTGCTGAGGGAGTGCTGCACTGTCGGAGGTGCTGTCTTTCGGATGAGACGTAAACCGAGGCCCCGTCTGCTCTCTCAGGTGGACGTAAAAGATCCCATGGCACTATTTCGAAGAAGAGCAGGGGAGTTATCCCCGGTGTCCTGGCCAATATTTATCCCTCAATCAACATAACAAAAACAGATTATCTGGTCATTATCACATTGCTGTTTGTGGGAGCTTGCTGTGCGCAAATTGGCTGCCGCGTATCCCACATTACAACAGTGACTACACTCCAAAAGTACTTCATTGGCTGTAAAGTGCTTTGAGACGTCCGGTGGTCATGAAAAGCGCTATATAAATGCAAGTCTTTTTCGTTGCACTCCCTCTATGGCAAGTATATCCTTCCTTAGGTAAGGAGACCAAAACGGTACACAATACTCCAGGTGTGGTCTCACCAGGGCCCTATATAATTGCAGCAAGACGTCTTTACTCTTATATACTTAAATCCTCTTGTAATAAAGGCTAACATACCATTTTCTTTCCTAATTGCTTGCTGCACCTGCATGTTAACTTTCAATGATTCGTGTACAAGGACACCCAGGTCCCTCTGAACACCAACATTTCCCAATTTCTCACCATTTAAAAAATACTCTACTTTTCTATTTTTCCTACCAAAGTGGATAACTTCACATTTCTCCACATTATATTCCATTTGCCATGTTCTTGCCCACTCACTTAGCCTGTCTATATCCCCTTGAAGTCTCTTTGCTTCCTCCTCACAACTTACATTCCCACCTAGCTTTGTATCATCAGCAAACTTGGATATATTACATTTGGTCCCCTCATCCAAATCATTGATATAGGTTATGAATAGCTGCGGCCCAAGCACTGATCCTTAGGAGACCTAAAGAAGATATAAAAATAACATTTACAATACCTCCAAACATTCATTTACCTTTTTGGAAAAAAAAGACAATCAATAGTCATTCAATTCACATTGTAAATAGTATAAATTCTAAGATGTAGATAACAAAAATAACTATTCCTTTTTTGGCTGCCACTAACAATGATCTTATTTAAATGATACTACTATATTAATGTATTTTAAAATTAGACATTTCAGAATTATCCAGCCTAGAATTTAAACTTTAAAATTCCAAGCTTCACTAATTTATCAGATGCATAAATCCATTTATTTTCAGTGGGTTAAAGCATTTGTTAAAACAGCGGCCAAAGGAATTTTAGACATGCGCGTTAAGCATTTATAGATTATAGATTATTATTTCAAGACCAGAGTATTTAGATGAGATTTTGGATGTATAAGAAAAAAATCTTTGCCAAAACTTCTTTGGTATATACAGCACAGCAAGACTTCATTGCTTTATAGCAATACACTTTTAAAACAGTGCGACCAGTGGGATAACTCATTAAACAACATCATCATGAACACGCAAACATTTCCCTTCTGTCCTGGTGCTTGTTAATATATCACTGAAGTCTATTATTGCTGTAGTAAATAATTGAGCTATGCTCCCTGCACCTTTTTTAAAATAATGCCATTATCCTTTGATGTAGCCAATTAATCAATAATAACTTTGTCACGATTGAGTGAACCATGTTTAAATTCATCAAATTGTGAAGCAAGGAGGGATTCCTAGTAAAAATGAGGCTTTCAGTAAAACTGCAAATGCAGACACTAAGCATTACAAACTGGTGGATAGCTGGTAAAGTCTTGACATGTTGGTAAATTATGGTTGTGGTGCCACCTCCTGGTAGACCTGAAGCCTATTATCAAATAGACGTATAATTAATACTGGAGACTGTGTTGTGATGGTTGGAAAGACTGATGTCACAGAAAATTTCCCAATTAATTTATAGAAAATTTATCCTCTGCGCACCTCCCTCCATCACACACACATCTCTTTTTAAATTTATATGATTATGAAAGATTTCCAAACTGTATGAAGGATGTTCATATTAAACTACAAAACCGTGAGATTTAAGGATTAATTTTGTGAGACTTCACTGGCAGCAATGGGGTCTTGCTGGCGACGGGTACAGGTGCAAAATTTAGCATTTTGCGATGTGCAATTTCGAGGGCCAAAATAATGCTGCACAAGCCTTATTTAAGTTCTTTATTTATGCAAATTTCATAACACTGGTAGAGACTCTCCCCAGTGTGCACCTCGCCCACATAAAATGGGCACATGACTGCTCGACAGGCTTGACCTGCTTTGGCGTGCTTCTTGAAGATATTGACCTAGAAGTGCAGCCGGGCAGACCAGCCGCCCACTGCCTTGTCCCCACCGTGACCTTGTCCTAAATCCTGGGGACATGTTAGCAGCGGGTACCATGTGTCAGTAGTGGCGTTATAGAGGTGCCCACCCAGCGGAACAGGTGGACATATCCCCAAACAGACATCAAGATGGATGGAGCACAAGCAAAAGTGTCCACCCTCCTTTATTGGAATATGCTGGTGTAGCTTTCAAAGGTTTAAATCTAGTGTAGGCAGGTTCTGTCCCTCTCCTGTCCTACGGCCAAATTCTGCCGTATGAAAGTACGGAGTTTATGGGCTATTGTTTCAGTTGCTGTTGAAGTATATGTTTTGACTGGGACTATTTCTCTATTTTTGCACTGAACCTCTTGCATTATTTTATTTCCTTCTATCTTTCTGAGTTTGTGAAGCCACACTCCTGAGGTGTTCCCAATTGCTGCTGCAATTCCAAGTGGCATGGGGGGAAAAAGGGAAAATAAGAATGACAATGTGACATGGAGGCCATCTGCTAACATGCCTAATAGGATAGAGCCTGATCCTGCTGTGGTTTGCTTTTGCGTTCTGTATAATCAGCGCCAGATGGAGAGCCCGGGAGTAGTTTGACATCCTCAACTGGCACCTGCTCTCCCACGTCACCATCTCCCACGCTTTCAGCCCCAGGCATTGTGCGAATCTCTATGACCTCCTCTTGAAAGGAGAGTTAGAGCCTATATGCTGCTTTTCCTCAAATTGTGATTCATCTTTTTTCCTGCAAGGGTAACATGAGAAGTGTGAGAGACATATTGGTGTTTCATCCCACATGCTGATCATTCAAGTGAGTGAGAAAGGATGTTTCTAATCGGTAACGTGACCAGACTCTCTCAAGCTGGAGCATTCAGACATGCCTGAGACAATTGGCGTTAGAGTGGATTAAAGCAGTGAGGAACTTGGGCAAGCATGAGCACTTTTCAAGTGTCCCGTGGCTGAGTAGTAGGAAATTAACACACATGGCAGCGCAGATGTTTATGTTAAGCTTCAAAAGCCCAAACTTACATTGCCCATCCTCATCAGGTCATTAATTGTTTGTGGCACTGAACTGCTGATCAAAGGATTGTGAAGGTGACACTCGCAGTCTAAGTCACTGTGCTGCCATCACCATACTCAAGAAACCTCTTTCCCTGTCCTCTTTTTCATGACTTCCTGAAGGAGCACCTTCAGCTCCCCATCCTGTAAACTTGGTTGAGAAACATCCCTTATGTGTCTTTGAGGCCATTCCTTAAAATTTCCCAATTTCTTCTCTGTTTCTTCTCTCAGATTACTCTTTGAACTCCTACTCAGCACTTTGTGAAAATGTATTTCTTCTTCTTGTTCTTCTGCCTGCAATTGTAAGTGCAAACTTTCAAGAAACTCAACAGATCATGATCCGAAGAGAAAAAGCAGGACTTTACATCCTGTTGTGTTCCTGTGATTTTTGCTTCCTCTATTGCCTGTGCTCAATCACTGGTGGATCTCCATCAGCAGTCTGCCCTTGTTCATGCAAATTAGCTAACCCTGGAAAACACATCCTACACTTGAGCGGTGGGCGGAATTGCCTGCTCTCTCTGAATTTTTGACAACACACCAACCTAGCAAGAAGCGTAGGCCAAAGTCTCCAAGATTATCACTCTCTGCTGCATGCTGATCAATTCTAAATCTGAGGAGTTTGAGCTTGCAGCAGGGCAAGGAGGGTGGTCTATAAAGCTGCAGGCCCACAGAAAGAGGAGTGTGACCTGGAGGGACTTGATGTGGAACTCTGTGCTTGATAACCACTTCTAGTAATGGACATCTCCTCCCACTGATGAACCTTGTCCGATTAAATCTCTCACTTTGCAGCCGCCAAGTTCACTCTACTTGAGCTGAATTACTATTTTCCAGCTCCAGATCAATATTTATTTAGTGCTATTAACAGTGATGAAGTGATGTAAGCTGCCATGATTCCCCTTGATTCTGCTACAAGGAGTGCGTGTCCTAATTCTTGGTCTAATGCTGTGTCTAAGTTCTCCCTGTGAAGGAGGAACAACTCTGGTGGCAGGTCGAGGTTGGTGTGACTCTGTTGGGATGGCTGTGGCCTTAAACCTCTGGGTGCAGTCATGTGATGTCCCTGCAATTACAGCATGCACATATAATGACACTGGCTGCAAAACATCCAAATGCTGGTTTAAAATTTAACTAATGGAGCTATTGTCTCTCTGATAACATTAACATTAAAAAGTTTAAAAGTGAAGCTTTTCAAGTGCCTAAAGGTCCAATTTTTTAAAGTTCGCACCAGTTGCAGTTATTCTCTTATTCTCATTCTTTTTTTTTACCAGAGCCTCCGGTGACTTTTGCCAAAGCTTTAGAAGATATCAAAGTTCCAGAGAAAGATAAAGTTATTATTGAATGTGAACTCTCAAGAGCCAACGCAGAAGTTAAATGGTTTAAGGTATGAATACACACACAAATTCCTTCCACTATCAGAGAAAGTTGGGTAAATAGAAAAAGATAAAAAGAGGGAATGAGTGATAGCTAAAACCTAAGTGTTATGAAGGAAAATAGACTTGGATATCAATGGCAACCCAGTGGCACAGCTAATTGGTGTGCCAGTTATGTAGTGTTAGGGCATTGCTCTTCCTCAATGGTTCCTTACAAAAACTTTTAAATTATTTTAGGAGCATATTGACGTATGAATGTTTAACAAAATTTCTTTGTCAACTATTTTAATGGAGAAATTTACATATCTATATCTTGCTCAATTTCAAGACTACAGCGAACTTCTGACCGCTGCTGGGTTGTCTTAGGAACGTACTGGAAATAAGATACTTTCCAATGTGGCGGAAATCTGATGGGCAAATCAGCTCAGTTTTTACTTGGGCTCATAGTAGTTTACAGGACGGAGTTAATGGAGAACTGAGAGGAGAAGATAGGGGGCTGGCAAGCAGAGCATTGGAATAGTCTGGTTTAGAGATGACAAAGGAAAGGATGAGATTTTCAGCAATAGATGGGCTGAGGCAGGGTAGAGGTGAGCAATGTTATGCAAGTGGAAGTAGGCAGTCTTTGCGATGGAGAGCATATGGAATGTTATCCTATTTTTGCTCAGCTTGGGGTCGGATAGGATGCTGAGGGTGTAAACTGTCTGAAATACAAACAGAAAATATTGGAAACACTCAGCAGATCAGACGGTATCTGTGGAGGGAGAAAAATAGGATAACGTTTCAGGTCGATGACCTTTCATCTGAACTGCAGAGATTCAAACATGGACTTGCGGGAAAGATGGTCACGTATTTGGGAGGCAAGAACACTTTCAACAACTTTGAAGAGGAAAGTGAGGTTGGAGATGGGGTGGCAGTTTGCAAAAACACAGGTGTCGAATTTATTTTAGTAATAGTAGATGTAGTTCTATTCCCAAGTGCCCACTTTGTTTCCATATCCCTTTATTGCCCTTTCCTTCAATCACTATCTAACCTATTCTTAAATGCTGACATGGTCTCTGCTTTATTCGTTAACTCTGAGTACATTTCTCAGCCTCACAACCCTCTGTGTAAAAAAAAAAATGTTTCTCCTGCTTCCTGTCCTAAATCTTCTGCATTTAATTTTATATCTATGTCCCCTTATCCTAGCTCCCTCAGTGACCTATTTCTATCTTCTCGGTCCCATCCCTTCATAATTTTACACACCTCTATCAAATCACCCCTTGGTCTCTTGTTCCAATGAAAACAGTCTCAATTTTCCAAGTCTTTCTTCATACCGTGAAACCTGTAAATTACGGACACCTTAGGGAATGGCTGCCTATTTTTGCAGGTATCCTTATTTTCAAAATGGTCATTGTATGCATTGTAAAAATTTTCAGTAAAATGGGGAGTTATTTACTCAGTATCCATAGCAACAGAGATACTGCTCTATCCCTGGGATAGAGTTGTGCAAGCATTCAATTCCAGAGAGAGAGCAGTTTCTCTGCCGCTATGCATGCTGGGTAAATCACTCCCCATTCCACAAAAGCCGTTTCTTGCACAAAACCCGCTGCTGCCTCGTGCTGACCGGCATGCAAAGACCTCCCAAGAATTTTGGGGCAAAAAGGAAGCAGGCTGCAAGGTGAAGCGCCAATAATCCCGACTCTGAAAGTTCCAGATACAGCAGCTTTGCAACAGGCTGCGTTCCATGTTATAAGTGTAAAAGAGCTTGCTGCATTGAAGGCTGTCTGTTAGTAGTTCGTAATTTGCAAGTGTCCGTGGTTTCAGAGTGCCTTTTGTTTATTTTACTACATAAGGATTTGGGTCTCTTAATAAGTGCATGTTTTTTTGCAGGTGTTTGTTATTTTAGCAGTATCCTAGTAAATCTTCCTGTGATGCAGACCTGCTTCCTGAACATCCCATGTGCTCCTGGATGGCTAAACACATCCTCCCAGGATATGGTGCCCTTTTAAGTTTAGTTTGTGTGAAGGATGAGTTTTTGATCTGCCTGTCCCTGAGCCATCAGGCATGGTTGGTTCACTGCACCTCCTCCATCCCTCCTCAGTTTCTACTATCCACGTCTCCCGAGACTGTGAAACCTCTAGAAGCATGTGGCATGCCACTTGCTGGCGCCCTGCCCACCTCTACTGCTTTCTCTATTTCTACCTCATTCTCTATTAAAATGAGTGACATGAATGAGTAAACTCCCATTCATATTTGTCCCATTTGCAATGACCAGCGAACAATTTAAATGCCTGAATAAAACTATCAATATCATGTCCCCTCTTTAAAATTTGGAATAAGAATAGATTTAATAAAATATGGAACCTGAGTACCATGATTCACTGGGGACTCTAATGGTGAACATTTCTTTGCCAGTTCAAGCACACAGTGATGCTATTTCTCCTCACATGCCTTCATGCTGGCTATATTTCCCCTTCATATTACCCTCAAATTTGTGATGTTCCCACTGTTCTTGCAACCTTCATTGCTCTCGTTCTTGCTCTTTTTTGCTGTTTCCATTGCTCTTCTTCCTTTCCATATTGTACTCATTCTTTTCTATAATTCTATAGAGCGAGGACTAATTGGATAGCTCTTTCACAGCGGGAACTAATTGGATAGCTCTTTCACAGTGCTGTCACAGGCACAGTGACTGAATGGCCTCCTTCTGTGCTGTACAATTCTGAGATTCTAGCAGAAGCTCTCACTCTCACAACTTTATCTTTATCTGAAATTCTTTCCCTCACTTTTTAACTACTAAATATGCCATTTCAATTTCTGCCTCTTTTACTTGTTTTTGTTAAGGTATTATTGATTCAGTTCTGTTCACTTTTAAAATTTTTTAAATATTTTAAATGATCTTAGCCACCAGTGTAATTTAGTGTCCCAGGTAGCTGCCAGCAGTTTCTAGGAAATTGGGTCTTCTGTAGCCAACTTTAGATTTGGTGGTTTCAATAGCTCCCACAAATGGTCTTAGCATCTTGCTTTTATTAGAGTTGACTTGAACTGCCCGATATATACTTGTATGATTGCGTGATTTGGGGTGTAATAGTGAAACCTCTTGTGACCTAAACTGGATATCCATGGGGTTCTCTTCTGTTTACATAAAAATATGCAGTGCTTCTCCCATAGCTGTGGAGCCCTTCTGACATCTGTCTCAGTCCAGGTCTGGATACAAGATGAAGCTTGTTGTCTGATAGTTATGCCTGTTCTTAATTTCACAGACTGCGCAAGTTGCCAGGATTCAGTGCAATCAGAAAGGCACTGTGAAAATCATGTTCTATCAATGCAGTACCTCTCCTGCTCCATCTGGCAGGTTCAGAGCAGCGACTGTCACGTGGGACCTACAAACATACCCTAGCATTCAGTGCTTGCTTTGCCTGTCTTTAGATTACTGAAAAAGTGGCAAACCCAACAGCTTCAATCTGAGCTTCACCAGAGACTGCTACAAAATTATCAACGGCAAAAACAGCAGCAAGTACTGCTAAACCAACTCAGTGGGGGTAACATTAACCTAACCCGCCTGGCAGGAAACTGACGAAATTGGATCGGCCGCCTGTTTTACAGTGCGCCCGATTGTACTTCCCATTGAAGTCACACTGTCGGTGGGAACGGGGCAGTACGTCATACCCCACTATTCCCGGCTCTAATGCTCCATTTACACATGACGGGAGGCCTCAAAATCTTTTTCTTTACATATACTGACTGATGTGTATTTCCAGCATTTTGTGTTTTATTTCAGATTTCCAGCATTAGCCGGTTTTTCATTTCTATTTTTATTTTTTTCAAAAAGAAATTAAAGCTGTCCAACTGTGGCAGGCAATTTGTAGAGTCTAGAGTCCCTGGAATTTATCTTCTAGTTGGGAATGAAGTTCTTGATCTTTCTTCTCCATCTCACTATGCATCCTATAATAGCTAATTTTAATAGTTTCCAGCTGTAAATCAGTATAATTCATGCCTCACCATTACGATTTAATTTTCTGCAGGGTGATGTGGCGATTAAACCAGGGAAAGGATATAGCATTATATCTAAAGGAAGGAAAAGGAGCCTTATCATTCACCAGTGTGGAAATGAACACCAAGCGCAATACACATGTGATGCAGTGGATAGCAAGTCGACAGCCATGCTTACTGTCCATGGTACGTGGTTAGTGATTATCGGACCACGATTTATATTTTTGTTATAAAAACAGTCATTTTAATATCAGTGGTTACTTTGTTCTTTGTCCAATTGATTCCAGCTGTAATGTGAGATTATAGATAATTATACAACTAAACATATAAAAATATATGTTATATTGTTTTGTGTATATTTCAGTATTTCTCTCTCACAAAGCTTGTTATTTGGGTGGGGCACCCCATGGAATATTAAGTCAACCTACTCCTACTTTTAATCGTTTTTCATCTGCAATGCAAAGTGGACCCTGCATATGGATAAGACTAAGAGGAATGAGGTGTGATACTAAACCAAGGGAATGGATGACTGTTGGTTATGCAGAGTCCACCATTGATTTATCCCACGGGCAGACTAAGAAATGGTTGATGTACGCCATAGTGTTTAAAATAAATGCATATATAATGTTTTGGCAATAAGCAGCAACTGGATTCATTAGGATGTTACCAGAGAGGAGGGATTACAGTTACAAATACATGCTTGAGAAGTTAAGGTTTTTTTTCACTGGATCTGAGATGGTTAAGTGGTGACCTGATAGAGGTCTTCAGGATTATGTAGGGTTATGATGGGACAAATAATGAGACTGTTCAACCAGATGGTAATAAGGGGCACAAATTTAAGATAATTACTAAAAGGGAAGATTAAAAAAAACATTCGCTACTTGGAGGGTTGGTAGAATATGAATATGGAATTTTGTGCTACAAATCATTATTAATTACCTAAGAACATAGTAGTGAAAGAGAGCAGCAGAGAGCCACTGGAAACACCGAAGAGCACTAAAGCAGTTAATAAAGAGTATAAAAACAGAAAATGCTGGGACTACTCAGCAGGTCAGGCAGCAACTGTGGAGAGAGAAACAGAGTTAACGTTTCAGGTCGATGACCTGCTGAGTATTTCCAGCATTTTCTGTTTTTATTTCAGATTTCCTTCATCCGCAGTATTTTGCTTTTGTAATAAAGAGTATGTTGGAGATAACAAAGATGAGGCCTGAGAGTAAGAGCCAGGAAGAGAAAGACAAGGTGGGCTTGAGTAGCAAGGCACAGTTGATGTGGGAGACCCATTTAGATTCACGGTTGAGGAGGCAGAGAGCTGAAATAGGGAGGGCGAGTATGCAGAAGTGACCGAGACTGAACTGGAAGTAGGATATAGCCCAAAGAACACGGCAGATATATTTGAGGCTTGAATACCTGAGGCACAGAGGATAGAGGGAGAGAGAGAGTCCTGAGAGCAGTTGGAGAAGGAAAGCAACTAAAAAGAGAGAGAGCCCTGAGCAGCTTAGAGAGTAGGACAGCTGAGAAAAGAGGGCAAATACCCTTAGAACAAGCCACAGAGGAAGAGAAGTTAAGGAAGTTGGCTTAAGCAGCCTGTTCACATTCATAGAAGATCTTAACAACCGACCTGGCCATGATGTCATTAAGAGCCGCAGTAACAAAATTAGGTTAATCTAGTCCCGAAACTAAGGGACCAGAGGGTACTGAATTATATTAACTTGTAAAGTGAAGTATAAGAATGTATGATGTTCTGTGAAGTACCTTGCACTGTAATAGATGGAGAGCTGAACCTTATTGTATAGTAAGCTAATCCAGCCCTGCTTGCAGTGTTTGGAGTTAGCCTGTTCATAGAGCTATTGCTCTTCATCACTGAGTGGTTCTTGACCAGTTAAGTATTTAAAAATAATATCTGACAAGTATCACTACCACAACCTGCTGAACATGTTCGAGTGCCTTCTGCTACCTGTTAAATCAAGGTGCAACAAACAGAAAGAAAGAAGGAATTAACTTGCATTTATATAGCACCTTTCATGCCTTCAGGATGTTCCAAAGTGCTTCACAGTTAAAAATTACTTCTGAAGTGTAGTCACTGTTGTTATGTAGGCAAATGCATACGTTCAGCAGAAATATAACCGTCTCTTTAAAACAGATGTAGTTTTGACTTTTTGATTTCTTTTGTGTTGTTTGTTAGCTCGTGACATCAAAGTAATTAGGCCCTTGGAAGACCTTGAAGTGATTGAACAGGAGAGTGCTGCCTTCTTATGTGAAATCTCGCATGATGAAGTTGGTTTTCAGTGGTTTAAGAATGACATAAAAATCAGGGCTGGGGAAAACGTAAAAATTCGTCAGGAAGGTAGAATCTTTTTTTTTTTATTATGATTTAACATGGTTTCAGAAATTATTTTAATGTGAATCTTGTTAGAATCGGGATATGCTATTATCCAAATGAATGCTTCCAATAATATTGTTTCTGGTTTAGAACATTTAGATGAGAAAAAAGTTGTTAAAAAAATTTAAGTCAATCTGATGTATAGATCTGAGGCCCAAAAAAGTATGATTTTCATTTCTGAAGCAGAAGATTAATTTAACTTTAAGATCCTGGAGGCCAGAAAAAGAAGTACATGAACTATTGCAGTACTCCTCGTCTGCCACTAGATGCTTGCAGTGATCCTGCAAAGATGTAGTACTGTACTGAGAATAGTGTGATTAAAGGAAAAGGGGAACTATTTTTAAAGGGTAAACATTAGAACATAAGAAATAGGAGCAGGAGTAGGCTATACGGCCCCTCGAGCCTGCTCCGCCATTCAATAAGATCATGGCTGATCATCGACCTCAACTCCACTTTCCCGCCCGATCTCCATATCCCTTGATTCCCCTAGAGTCCAAAAATCTATCTATCTCAGCCTTGAATATACTCAAAGACTCAGCATTCACAGCCCTCTGGACAGAGAATTCCAAAGATTCACAACCCTCTGAGTGAAGAAATTCCTCCTCATCTCGTTCTTAAATGGCCGACCCCTTATCCTGAGACTATGCTCCCTAGTTCTAGACACTCCAGCCAGGGGAAGCAACCTCTCAGCCTCTACCCTGTCAATCCCCTCCAGAATCTTGTATGTTTCAATGAGATCACCTCTCATTCTTCTAAACTCCAGAGAGTTTAAGAAAACTTTCATATGAAGACTATTACCTGATAGGAAATATTTAAAATTGAAGGTTATTTTTATTGCCTTCTGGAGATCTGCGAGTGTTTCCAGACTCTCACTGCAGTTAATGTCATTTTTGTGTCACTGTGAAGCAGGGAGGTCATCTCGCATTTATTGGGTTTGCTACCACATTGAATATAACTCCAGTGCAATGTCAGTCCAGGATTAAATAGTGCACAGGTGGTCCATTGGATTGCCTGGCATTTTATAAACTTGGGCTAAGTTTTTATTTTAATGTTTTGAGAAAGCGGATACTCCTATCCCTGCTTTCAAAACATTAAAATTTTACCGACCAGGAGTGGACCACGTGCTGAGTTCTTTCCTGACTGTTAGACTAAGATTTCAGCCTGTAGTTTAACTTGGGTGGTAGCAGCTACGACTCGCACTGTGCAGCAAACGATCTGAGTCTATAACTGCAGCCATCAGTTACTAAGCCAGGCAGTGTGACAGAGTTGAACGAACAGTAGAAGTAGTTTTTAACTCCAATGTCTCATTTGAAATGAGCATCTGTCATTTTAACTGCACTGTTCTTTTGAAATCCAGCATTGTTGAATTATTCTATTTTTAACAAATGTGCTGCAGATGTTGATAAACTTAGCATTGCGCACCACAGCTTCCAGTCACACTCTAGTAGGTAAACAAGCAGGGTTGTTCTCTGTTTACTGTGAGGATCTTGCAATTTGCTGTAAATTCCCAGATTATACTATCAGACTAAAAAGGTGTATATGGAGAAGATCTGATGTTTTTAAACATAATTTAACAAGTGCAGATGGAAGTGAATAATAGTGGATTATTTGTTAACTTGTTTCACTTATATGTTATCTGCTGCGCATCATCTCTGTATGCTGTTCTTTGTATCCTTAAATGTGACCAATGCATTTCCTTGGATGGTCACTCGATACAGCCACTTTTCTTTGCTGAGGTGACGTAAACCATCACATCCTCCAATATGTTTTTAGTTGGGAGCAATAGAAGTTAGTAGATTATCCCAGAGCAAGTATGCTCCCTGTTGCTGGAACATAGAACTGAAGATAGCATATAAAAATTAAAGCATAAAGGAAGAAATTCGTGCAAAATCTGATTCAAAAATATACACTTTACCTATTTTCATGCTGCTGATATACAGCATAACTAAATGTTTTGCACACAGGAAGGACCCATATTCTGCTCTTTAAATCAGTAAAAACTGAAGATGCTGCAGAGATCAAGTTTGTTGCTGAAAGTGCTACTTCCAGAGCTTTGCTTCGAATTAAAGGTAAAAACTTTTAGCAAACGCTTTATAGATTTGGAGATTAGAGGCTATAATATTGTAATGCTATCTTAGTGCGCCCTGCAAGCATGGGATTATCGCTCAGAGAGTGGGATTGTGGAATTAACCATAAAAAGAAAAGCAAAGGTAATAAAAGTAATCAGTGTGCGAGAGAACCTTTGACACTGTTTAACTCATGGAACCATAAATGTATTTCCTTATTTGGAGATATTTTTGATATACATAGAACTGCTTTAACAAATGTATGACTAATATTGGAAAACAAAGTCAGTTAATGATTGATCTATCTGTGATTTTTATATTTAACTTGAGACTATATAGAAACAAAGGAGGTGTAATTCGACTTCATAGGTAGCGCAAAACGGGCAATAGCAAGTCGCAAGTCAATAGAAAAGAAAATCGGGTGGAGTATAAAATGTGCTGTCGATTCGCTATCGCCTGCTTTTTGCTCCCAGTAAAGCCAGATTTCACCACAAGTAATCTATTTGATTGAATAACCCTTTCAAACTTACTCATATGTTTAAGTGGGCTCTGTCTTCAATGAAAAGAGCATGGTAAACATTGTTCTTATTTACCAAACATTGTTATGTGATGAAGCAGTTCTTATCAAAATATTACTGTGTTGTAACACTACAATGAAAATGACAGATAGTTGTTTCGTCTAGTTGTTCTCCATCATAGTCACTGTGCCTCTTCAATATCTGGCTATGACCGTTAACATACTGTTTTATAGTTTTAATGTAGATATCAAACAGTTGTTCTCTTTATCTGTTTCAGAATTGCCAGTTAAAATTGTGAAACCCTTAAGAGAGAAGATTGGCATGGAGAAACATCGTGTCATTTTTGAATGCAAGGTTACCAGGCCAAATGCTGCTGTCAAGTGGTATTACAAAGGCAAAGAGATTCATCCCAGTAATAAATATGAGATTGTGAGTGAAGATGTGTACAGGAAGCTCATTATTAATAATGTCGCTTTTGAAGATGAAGGCAGCTACATGTGTGATGCCATAGATGACCAAAGCACAGCAAAGTTATATGTAGAAGGTAATGTCGATCTTGGAAATAAAAATTTTTAAATGTCAATTTTTAAATGTTTCATCAACATTAAGAGTGGAGCTGAAAAACAAGTTTTAAATAATGCAATTTTTAAGGTTTTGTTCCAGTAGTTAGCAATATACTAATATTGAAACTTGGGCGATTTTTCTCGACCCTGAGGAGGCGGGACTGCCGGGAAAATGGCAGAATTTGGGGGCGGGTGGCAAACCCGCCTTCATGCCATCTTCCCAGGAGGCGGGTTGCCGGCCCGCGCCGGGAAGGGATTAAAGCCTATTAACTGCCTGTTAACAGGTAGTTAACAGGCAGAAAATAGGATTATCCCGTTTTTGCCCTCCAGTGCGGGCTTCCCGACAGCACCAAAACCCGCCAGGGTCACCGAGGCGAGTACTGGGTCGGGGGGGGGGTGGGTGGGTGCAAAAGTGTGGTGTGAAGGTAAGTGATGGGTGCAAGAGTGTAGAGGTGAGTATCTGAGGTAAGTCCTAAGTGTTTTTAAAAGTGTACTTACCTTTGTTTCTTCCTGCAGGCTTCAGTCAGCTTCTATACGGAGAGTCTCGCACCCTCCGTGTTGCAGATGAGAGATGTCCGTTGCATTCTCAGATGCAACAAACATCTCAATTCTGTAAAAGAAAGAAGGTTGATGAGGTCTTGTAAGCAAGACCTCATCAAACTGCAGAGATTGTCACTGTTTGACAGCTTCACAGAGCTGTCAAATGATGACAATTCATCTGTCAAAAATTTTTGATAGATGACACGTCATACGTTGACGTGCTCTGCAACCGGCTTTCCCTTAATTGGTCTGCTAAGCCCGCTGGGCGGGCTTAACAAGGCCAATCAAGAGAAAATAGCGTTGGTTGGCCATAACTCGTTGGAGGCGGGACTGAAACCCGACAAGCAGCAGTCCCACCTCCAACTCGCCTCCATTCACAAAATCGCCCCCTTGGCCTTTTAATCCCCTTAATAAAACTAAGTAGTTTGTCCCAATGTTTCGTTAAATAGCACCGTACCCGGATAGGCAGCCATTATACATAAATTACAATTAACAATATTGACACTGACTAAAATGAATTTCATACATTTTTAAGTCCACATTGTTTCTTGATCCTCTTTTTTTTAGGTTCCTTCCATCCCAAAAAAACATTTCCCTTTGGAGAGAGTGGGCAGGCAGGTGGTCTCCTATGCTGCTCTATAATTGGCTACTAGGAGGTGAATCAGAGAGGCTGTGGTTAACTTGCCTTCCAATTTTTCTCACACCCTGTGAGGTAGCCACACACTTCCTACATCATCCAAGAGGGCCTAAAGATGCAAGAGAGCAGCTTGCTGAAGACACTGCATTAAAAATGTCCTTTCCGCTCTTGGAAAGATCTGTGACTTCTGCTTAGTGCCTTCCCACAGTGACATGGTTTATATCCGATGCTTGGGCGAGCTGAGGATAAAATCTGAATCCTTCTGCTCCACTGTGAAGTGTGTAGTTTCTAGATTAGAAAGTAGTGCATCAGCACCTGGCACCCTGATTGTGGTAGTTTCAAGAAGATAAATAAACCAATTAAAAAGAGGTGAAAATTGATTCACCTAAAAATGTTAGCAGTATTAAATACTTTTCCAATTTATAATCTAGACTAAATTACAATCAATTTAATACTAAAAATAAAATGTCATTCTATTATCTTTAATACTGGTGCCAAGTCTCATGAAGTGTTTCAGGTATAACTCTTTGTCGGAACTTCTTACAGATGAACCACTTATAAGAAGGAACAGAGCAAGAGAAGGGGTGGGGGTGGGGGTGACCCCTCGGGTTGTGAAGAAACAAGATATACAAGAAAAGAAAAAGAATAACCTGTAAAGTGATGAGTGGAGAACAGGAGCTGGCTAAATGACAGAAGTGGTAATAACATGACAAAAGAAGGCATGAGAGAAATTAGAGAAGTAAAAGACATATGAGACCGAGCGAATATGTGAATAGTTAAAGCAAGATAGTTAAGTGGAGAAGGTAGCATGAAAAACTGGCAGAGCAGAGCTGGCTTTGGTGTCCCAGGAATCCAATGGAAGAAAAAGGCAAGGCAATATCAGAGGTGCAGACCACCCCACCGGCAGTGTACTGACGGGGTAATCTCCTAATTACCAATCTGCTCCCTTCCCCAACCCCCAAAGCAGTGGTACACCCTTCCTACACTCCTGTTCTCTACATAAAGACCTTTACAGGTGTGTTCCTATTTCATCCCCAACGTACACAGGCAGCTGTCCCCTCAGCGGGTGCTCATAGCAGAAAATGTGCCCTGTAAACTTTGTGAGTTATGAATTCCCAATCTGTGCTCCTCTCATACAAAGTTCTGAGTCAAGAGCACTAAATTGGAAAATGTATTCCTATATACACAGGGTTCAAATTTTCGGTATGCTTTGCCAGCACACATTCCCTTTCATATAAATTCTGCTGGGAAGGCAATCGGGAGGGGGATGAACAATGGCCGTCAGCAGCCCACGGATTTAATGTGGAGCCAGGAGGAGCACTTCTGTTCCTCCTAGCTCCACAATAAGGTAAGTTAAAGAAGTTGAAACTTATATTTATGGTGTCCGCCTCCAGCGGTCCTTAAGCGCCTGAAGAAACCGACCGCAACATGTACGGTGCATGCTGCGGTCAATCGCAATCGAATTTGCATGTACAAAGATCCTAATGCCTGTTTCAGGTGTGCGCCCTGGATGCCTAAGGAAAAGACAGAACCGATATGGATCCTTAGGCACCTGTTTTATGCCTGTAAAACGTGCGCAATGCGATCCAATTTCTAGACCCAAAATGTTGCTGCAGGACTGAGCACCTACAGTGCATAGTGGGTAAATTAGGATTTTTCTCTGTTACCGTCAGCTATTATCTACCAAATTTGTGCACTCCAAAGCTGAATGAATAAACTTTGTGAAATTTAAACCAGTTAAGAGGAATACTAACTGCTTGAAAAGCGCTAAAACCATTAAGTTCATTTTCTGCTCTATAAAGCTACTTGGAATGTTTTATTATGTTAAAGGCAAAATGCAAGATAAAAAAAAAAATTATCATGTTAAAGTAATTTTTTTTGTTGCCAAAATCTCTTTCTTAATAATTGTACCTTTCAATTTGTATTCTTGTGACTTTGCTACAGTCTATGTATTTTACAAATATATTTAACAAATATATTTTATTTTTACAGAGCAATCAATTGCCATCATTAAACCAATATGTGATGTGGAAGTGACAGAGCCAAATGACGCCATTCTTGAGTGTGAGCTTTCAGTAGCTGACGTGAAGCCTCCAAAATGGATACTAAATGGTGAAATTCTTCATGCTTCTGAAGATGTGGACATTGAGCATTGTGGCACTATTCATCGTCTCACTCTGAAAAAAACAACTTGTAAGATGACCGGCTTGCTGCAGTTTATTGCAGGGAAATCAAAATCTGAGGCGAGGCTGACTATTAAAGGTATTCAGACTCTTTTCTTCCGCATTTTCCCAATTTTCTCCCTCCCTTTCTTCTAGACAGTGACTCATGTTGGCATATGCTTCCACAGACACCTGCAGCATGTAGTACCTCACCATCCTATCCATTTTTCCTATGACTCTTACCCGTGAGTATTGGTAGGCTAATGGCAAAATGAATATCAGAACCTCAAAGTAATCTTTAACCTACTTATCCCTTTGTCTATTCTTTTAGCTGAAGATCAGTTGCTGGGGAATTCTAAATTAAAAAAAAAAATAGCAATAACACTATAAACAAAGATTTGAAGAGGGAATGCTGAACCTGAGCAAGCACCGAGTTAGGCAGCAGTTAGAATATTGTGTACAGCGGTGGGCACCCTATTGTAAGAACAATATAAAAACAAAGTGAAAGGTGCAGCATTGATTAATTAGATACATTAGGATGTTGCCAAGGATGAGCATCCTATTTGACCTTGAGCTGAGCTTCTGACCCCATATCCTCTTCATCACCAAGACCACCTCTGAACATCGCCCCTCCCTCAGCCCATCTGCTGCTGAAACCCTCATCCATGCCTTTGTTACCTCCAGACTCGACAATGCCAATGTTCTTCTGCTCTTCTAGCTGGCTTCCCACTTTCCATCCTCGTAAACTTGAGCTCATCCAAAACTTTGCTGCCCATATCCTAACTCGCACCAAATCCCGTTCACCCATCACCCCTGTGCTCGCTTACCTACATTGACTCCCAGTCCAGCAACGCCTTGATTATAAAATTCTCATTCTTGTGTTCAAATCCCTCCTTGGCCTCGCCCCATCCTATCTCTGTGACCTCCTCCGGCCCAACAACCTTCCAAGATCTCTGCGCTCCTCCAATTCTGGCCTTTTGCACATCCCCGATTTCCTTTGCTGCCCCCCCCGGACCCCCGCCCCCCACACCCACCCATTGGCGGCAGTGCCTTTAGCTGTCCAGGCCCTCCCTAAAATTCTCCACCTCTCCTCCTTTAAGACGCTCCTTCAAACCTACCTCTGACCACCTATCCTAATATCTCCTTATGTGGCTCAGTGTCAATTTTTGTCTTCTTACTATCCTGTGAATCACCTTGGGACGCTTTATTACATTAAAGGAGCTATATAAATGCCAGTTGTTGTTGTTTGACAGCCTTAAGTATAAATTCAAATGTGATTATTTTTCAGAGCCTCCGTCAAAGGTAGTCAAAGAACTACAGAACATTACATTGGAAGAGAAGCATTCTGCTACTTTAAGCTGTGAGTTTACACCTACTCCCAAGATAGTCAGATGGTACAAAGACCAGAGCTTAATCGAATCTTCTGACCGATACAAATTTAAACAAAATAAGAATGTGATAGAACTTACCATTACAAATCTCACACCCAAAGACTCTGGTGAATATAGCTGCAAATCAAGTAATGCACAGACCACAGCCACACTCCGAGTCGAAGGTAAGAATTGACGCCTTGCAATAAAAATTATTTTCTGCTATATATTGAAAGAGCATGACGGGTAATTAATATTAACACCAAAGCCCAGTGGTAGTAATATGAGTAAATGTTTTTTTCAACTGAAGCCCAAAATGCATTTTTAATTACTTGTTTTTTAGGCCACCAGGATAAATACATCTAGGCGATGCCTTTTAGCCCATCCTTCCAAAGAAATCTAAGGTTTTCCATTTAACTGCCTCTTGAATGTTTCCTGAAATTTTTCCTCCTCTGCTCATCCAAGTATTAATCATTTTGCCCTTTGCTAGTTTACACCTGTCACATTTTTGTGCTTTAACTTGGAATAATACTCCAAATCAACTGTTTCTATTCACCGTAGTATCTTATATACCTTTGAGGTCCTCGCTCTCTCTCATTCACCTTTTTAAAGCTGAAGAGTTGTAGACCAAGAAATATGGTGTGTGTCGTGCGCGCGACCATTCTCACTGGGTACACGACGCATGCCATATTAGTTAGGACGCCCTACAGTCGCCTAAGGAGCCTGCCTGAAATGGGCGTTAGGTCAGTTGCATATGCAAATCGTGGGCTTAATGCCTATTTCAAGCCCCTTTCTGAAAATGGATCGCAACTGACTGCAGCATGTGCCTTGCATGCTGCAGTCAGTTTTCTCAGGCGAACAGCAACCAAACTTGCAGTGTTTAAAGGAACCGTTGGAGGCTGTCACCAAAAAAGGTGAGTTAGCAATGTTACACTTAACCTGAGTGTGGAGCCAAAAAGAGCAGGAGTGCTCCTCCTGGCCATTGCCCGCCACCGCTCACCCCGTCCTGATCTCCCCGCCCCCTCCCCCCCAGACTCGGTAAGCCCGCTGCTGATTTCCCCACCAGCCGATTTTCGTCGTCTTCGCGATCGCCGCACTGCCTCTTGTGGCGAATAGAGTCCCCAGCACGCCGGTCGCGTCCTGACGAAGCAAGAGGACCAATTTTGGGTGGTGCTGTTGGCAATAGAGGATGAGACAGGATAGCAGAGCTGGAAGAATGGGAGTGTGCCCTCACCCCTTACAAGTAAGCAACAGAATGACCCACTGCAATTACACAGATGTATGTTGATCTTCCTAAACAGTAACCTAAATTTCTTAGGAACATAGGAACAGGAGTAGCTCGTTCAACCTCTCAAGTCTGTTCTGTCATACTAATAGATCATGGCTGATTTGTTTTGTCTCATGCATGAGTATATATATTTGTATTATTTGATATTCTACTAAAAGTGAAGCTTATTGGAAGTAGGATTTTTTTGTCTTGTGATTTGTTAGTGAAATTCATTTTACTTAATATTAAGGGAAGTAGAATATTCTATATTGGGATAAATATTCAAACATTGGTTCTGGTGTGCATTTTCTCGACTGGAGCACAGATCAGGGAATCAGGCCTGTAGCTCCGTGCACACAATTCACGCATTCCCAATTTTCCAATGATTCGAGGGTCATTCGAGAGTGCTCTGAATCGGGGTTGTTGCAAACCAGGCACTGATTCTCCAATTCATTGAGCAAGTCTCTGTGCCTGGAATGGAATCTCTGAAAGTTTACCCCATTGTATGTTAATGATGTGTATATATATTCAAGGTAGAAACATTAACTATGTTTGTATTTGCATTTTCAGCTCCAAAAATAGAAATAATAAAACATTTGGAGGACGTAGATACTGAGGAGGACAGCAATCTAGTATATTCATGTGAGTTGTCCCATGATGATGAAGATGTTCAGTGGTATCTAAATGATACTCCCTTATACTCCAATAACTTCAATGAGATAAAGAAAAAAGGAAAGCAACACACGTTAATTCTGAAAGGTGTAACACTTGATGACACAGGAACAGTTATGCTGAAAGTGAGAGATGTGACAGAAACAGCACAGCTGAATGTTCGAGGTAAGCACCCCATTATTGCTTGTTCGGAAAATATTTGCATGAGCCACTAAAGGCTTAACATTGCTGAACATTAATAGATTTTCGGGAACTAGCATTGACTCAAATGTACTGTATGCAGATTTTTGGGAGCTAGCATTGACTCAAATGTAGGTTTACTGTATGCAGATGTGCTAGGGATTTTTGTCAAAAATGCTTTGATTGTGCTGAACATTGATGTTTCACCCCTGAAGCCTCTATTACAGTCCAGTCAAGGCAGATGAGATAAAAATCTCTCCTTTCTGGCAGGCATAAGTGTCCTAAGTGAAATGATTGTGGACAATCTGCACCAAATTTATTAGGCTTGAGCTCACTGCACAAACCTGCCCATATTTCATAACTATTTTGTAATTTCATTCAAATGAAAAATAAAATTATAGTGAGGTAGTGGGTGATACTCATTTGAACTCAAGGTCAAAGGATGCTATTGAAGTAGAACAGAGGGAGATTTACTTTACATTCGGCATATATTAATAAGAATACTTGATGGTGACGCTGGCCAACCAAAGAGAAGGGGTTCTAGTGTTTCTTAAACAGCATTCATTTCTTATACTTGTGAGGTCATTAAAGATTCAAATGTAGAAAGTCTTAAAAAGAAAAACTTGCATTTATATAGTGACTTTCATGACCACAGGACGTCCAAAGCGCTTTTACAGCCAATGAAGTACTTTTGAAGTATAGTCACTGTTGTAGTGCAGGGAAATGTGCCATCCAATTTGTGGACTGCATGATCCCACAAATAGCAGTGAGATAAATGACCAGTTAATCTGCTTTTTTTTAGTAATGTTGGTTGAGAAATAAAGGTTGGTCAGACACCAGGAGAAAAAAAAAGACTTGCATTTATATAGCGCCTTTCGTGACCTCAGTACGTCCCTAGGCGCTTCACAGCCAATGAAATACTTTTTGAAGTGTTGTCACTGTTGTAATATACAAAACGTGGCAAATAATTTGTGCACAACAAGATCCCACACAGCATTGTGATAATGACCAGATAATTTTTTTAAGTGCTGTTGGTTGAGGGATAAATATTGGCCAGGACTCCCCTGCTCCTCTTTAAAATAGTGCCATGGGATCTTTTGTATCTACCTGAGGAGGCAGATGGGACCTCTAATCTGAAAGACGACACCTCCAACAGTGCAGCACTCGTTCAGTACTGCACTGGAGGTCAACTTGGATCCCCTGCTCTTCTTTAAATAGTGCCATGGGATCTTTCTCATCCATCCAAGAGGACAGATGGGATATCAGTTTAACATCACTTACTTTGGAAATGCAGTAACTATTGTAAAAGTAAACATGACAGTTGCTTTGTGTCTGAAGCATCTCCCAAACAGCAGTGAAATGAATGACTAATTAATCTTTTTCTTGGTGATATTGGTTAAGGGAGGGATGTTGTGCAGGTCACCAGGAGAACTCCTTTTTCTTCAATACTGCATTGGGATCTTTAACATCCATATAAGTTGGTTTAAAGTCTCACGAAAGGACAATGCAGTACTCTCTCAGTACTAACACCAGAGCCAGTTGTGCTAGAACAATCCACTAGCAAGGTAGATTTTTAGCTACTCTGGAAATTTTGAAAATAAACCTGACTGTATTTGTCTTCTATCTGTCATATTGCAGAAAAGCCAGTGGTCTTCATGAAATCATTGGATGATATTGTTGGGGAAGAGAGAGGAATGATCACACTGGAATGTGAAGTATCTAAGCCCAAAGTCAATCCCATATGGAGAAAAGATGATGTGGTTCTTGGTTCAAGTGACAAATATGAACTGCTGCATGCTGGAAAAACACTTTGTCTTATAGTACATGACCTGAACAAAAGTGACGCAGGAGTGTATACTTGTGACATAGGCGGTGACAAAGCAAGCGCTAAGGTCACCATCCAAGGTATGCAACACTATTGGGTGTCCATTGTAGACTGATAAATAGTGAAAACCAAATAGAGGAAGAGATTTGTAGATCATTCAGAGAGGTTTGAAGAAGTAATAAGGCTGTAATATTGGGAGACTTTAAGAGGCTGATTCTTCTGAGGACAGCGTCCAGGCAACACCTATTCCCCATGTACAATGGTCATGAGAAAGGGGTTGGTGTCATATTTGACCCTGAAATGAGTTTCCGACCACATATCCGCAGCATAATAAAGACCGCCTACTTCCACCTCCGTAACATCGCCCGTCTTCGCCCTTGCCTCAGCTCATCTGCTGCTGAAACCCTCATCCATGCCTTTGTTACCTCTAGACTTGACTATTCCAATGCACTCCTGGCTGGCCTCCCACATTCCACCTTCCGTAAACTTGAGGTCATCCAAAACTCGGCTGCCCGTGTCCAAACTCGCACCAAGTCCCGTTCGCCCATCACCCCTGTGCCCGCTGACCTACATTGGCTCCCGGTTAAGCAGTGCCTCGATTTCAAAATTCTCATTCTTGTTTTCAAATCCCTCCATGGCCTCGCCCCTTCTATCTCTGTAATTTCCTTCAGCCCCACAACCCACCCCCCCCCCCCCTTTCCCCCTGAGATATCTGCGCTCCTCTAATTCTGCCCTCTTGAGCATCCCTGATTATAATCGCTCAACTTTTGGTGGCCGTGCCTTCTGTTGCCTAGGCCCTAAGCTCTGGAATTCCCTCCCTAAACCTGTCCACCTCGCTTCCTCTCTTTCCTCCTTTAAGACACTCCTTAAAACCTACCTCTTTGACCAAGCTTTTGGTCTCCTGCCCTAATTTATCCTTATGTGGATCGGTGTCAAATTTTTTGTCTTAAAATATTCCTATGCAGCACCTTGGGACGTTTTACTACGTTAAAGGTGCTATATAAATACAAGTTGTTGTTGTTGTTGAAGGCCTATGACACTGGATATTTGCCCTGGAATTTATTGGCATTCTCCAGAGTGGCTGATCTGGGTTTGAGTCTGCAATAGGATAGGCCAAATGTTCCAATGGATATGAGGAACAGTTGAAGGTTCTCTGCTCTCCTGCTTAATTGCTTATGGTTTCATATGAAGGGTGGCCATTTTTAAGTGCGCTTGAAGGAGTTGGTGGTGCACCTGGGATTCCCTTTGATTAGGGAGGCTGTAAGTATAAGTGGCACCTTTCTCATACAGCCTTCTTTGGGCCTGAAGGCCTTTTGGCCACTCTTGTTCAATATGAATCAGATGGCCCTGAAGCTAGTGGCCAGTCCCGCAGCTGCAGGTACTTCCATTTTCAGCTTTGCTAGGGGGCAGGCCTGTGCTGGGGGTGTGACCAGGTTATGTTAATGACTTGGCCCTATAAATTCAGATGCGCTCAGAGATGGACAGGTGCTCTGAAAAAGGGCCCCAGGAAAAGTCAGCTACCTTAAGGATTTAGAATTAATCTGGTCTAACGTTAACATTGGTGATCAAGATGGGGAATGCCTATTTTTCCTTTTCCCAATATGGCATGTGGCGCACTTCTGGCCGGAAATGTGTGTGCGCTTCCTGTCTGTCAAGTTGGCGGCTTAGTAGTCTAATTAGCACCTGTTTTTCGGGTGCTGCACAGCCAAATGTATAGGCCTATGAGCTACCAGAGTTCCATCTGAAAGTTCATTTTAATTTAACTTGGCGTAAAGCTCATCAACCCCAAGCCTATGACTAGGCCAGAGAAATAGCACAGAAATTGAATTATATCTGACTCATACATATTGGTCTAAAAATTTGTCTCGGGCAGTGGCACAAAAACGAGCGGTATCGGATTGGCCATCCGTTATACGTAGCGCCTGATATTCAGTTCCATTGACTGTATCAGACGCTGCGTATAACGGGCGGCCGATCCGATACAGCCCGTTTTGTGCCGCTGCCCGAGACGAATTTCTAGGCCAAAAATTATGTGGCCAAAAGAAATTCTAAAACAAATACTTTGTATTTTTTGTCTAGGTTTGGCAGGAAAGGCAAACAGTCTTTTTGATTTGCTGTACCCACCATCTTTATTCTTTTTCCTTATTTCATCCCATAAGAACACCCCACCCATCTCTGATATTTTATGCTAATAAACTATGGGAGTGAAGTAAACTCTGGCGGTTTGTATTGTCATGTGCCTCCGATTGCAATAATGGCCCCATAGTGTAGCTTTAGAATCCTGCATTGCCAACTGTCAGGTATATTAAGAAACATTTTGCCAACCAACAAACCCAAAGATCACTATGCTACCATATCTGTTTGACAACATCTTTCAAGCAATATATCTGTATTTGCAATGGATGTGACTTGGGTAAGAGTGTTCCCCAATGCAGTCAGGTAGGATCACCACAACTGGTGGAAAGTATTCTTGAAGCCGAATGTCCAGCAGAATCAACAATCAAGTATGTCTGTGGCTCTCGCTTTAAATACCTACATTGTTGCAGATTTGAACATTGGAATCACAAAGCGGCTAAAGAGCACAGAGATTAAAGAAGGAGAAAATGGATCTTTTGAATGCATACTTTCTCATGAAAGCATCGATGAATATTACTGGACCGTAAATGGGCAGTTAGTGGAAGGCAATGAACGATTTGAGGCATTTAATATTGGCCGAAAATATATGCTCAGCATTAAGGACGCAGCTCATTCAGATGCAGGAGAAGTTGTTTTCCATGTCCGAAATCTTAGCTCAAAAGCCTCACTGATGGTGAAAGGTATGATCTGTTTACATCACCACTTATATGAGTACTCAGTGACACTCTTTGCACATTTAACAATATGAAAGGGTTCAGAATTTTAGGGCTGGATTTTGTCAGCCCCGAGGAGGCGGGACTGCCGGTAAAGTTGCAGAATTTGGGGGCGGGTGGCAAACCCGCCTCCGTGCCCTCTTGCCAGGAGGCGGGAAGCTGTCCTGCCCCGGGTCCTGTCTCCTCGAGGCGGGAAAGGGATTAAAGCCTATTAACTGCCTGTTAACAGGTAGTTAACAGGCAGAAAATAGGATTATCCCTATTTTTCCTTCCGAAGTGCAGGCTTCCCGACCTCGGGGAACCCCGCCAGGGTGTAGGAGACAGGTAGGAGCTCTGCGGGGGTCAGAGGGGTCTGAAAGTGCGATGTAGAGGTGAGTGATGGGTGCAAGTGTGGAGTGGTAAGTATGTAAGGTGAGTGTAAAGTGTTAGAAAATGTTCACTTACCTTTGTTTCTGTTTACAGCCTTCAGCCGCTATGGAGCCGGAGTCCCGACATCTCCATTGTAGATATCACAGACTGACTGTTGGATCCTCCGAACCAACAGCCAGGTGATTTCTGCAAAGTTGAAAGGTTTGATGAGTCCTGAACACAAGGCCTCATCAAACTGCACAGAATGTCAGTGTTTGACAGCTTCACAGAGCTGTCAAACAATGACATCTCTTCTTTCAAAAGTTCTTGACAGATGGCACATCATACTTTGATGTGCTCTGTCACTGATTTCCCCCTAATTAGCCTGCTGAGCCCGCTGGGCGGGCTTAACAAGGTCAATCAGGAGAAAAATCCCGCTGGTTGGCCAGAAGCTGATGGAGGCGGGATTGAATGCCGGCAAGCAGCAGTCCCGCCTCCAAAAGCTTCCCATTGAGAAAATCCAACCCTTAATGTTTGCCTAGGCAGATGTCAGTAGCTCCCCTTTATAAATTCAATAAACAGTTTCTAAAACACATCGAAGCACTTATCTATACTAGCTGTATCAATACAAGAGCTTTATCGCTGCTCAAACGGACACCAAACTACAATATAATGTACCATAGTCCTAGCTGAAGAGCTTTTGCACGTGAGAAAAACTGTTTTCACAGTTGGCCGCATAATATCAACTGGGAATAGTTTTCATTTAGCGAGATTAGTGGGAGATAGAAATTAATTGCTGATCTCTAAACAAACTGTAAACAGACCAGTTCCATTCATACTGTTCTTATGGAGCAGAAGTGTTGCAAGAGGATTACTTTACCTCCTGTCATCTCAGCATGTTAGCTCCTTTAGAATGAAGGATCAGTGGTCTACTACAGACCACTTAAACAAAGATTATTATTTAAAGGTTCCTGATCTCTCTCCTGTTATTATTATGTGCTCCCTTTCTAGTCTTCCCAAACCATACAAGACCAGGTGGGGGGCAGGGGGTAACTTTTACATGAGTAGCCATTCATACTGCTCAAGTGCAAGCTGCTAAGAGGCATGGAAAAGAACCCAGTGACAACTCCGCATTTTATTTTCCCTCCCTCTTCTACCTTTTTAGCTTTTAAGCTGACTTCCTGGGCCAGTGTTGTTGATGCAAACCATCATTACATTTAATAAAAGTCCTAAACTGTAAGGATTGAAAGTGTAAGAATATTAATAATTTTTGTGTTTCAGAAAAACCAGCAGAAATCATGAAGCAACTTGAGAACTTGGTGGCAATAGCAGGTGAAAAGATTGACTTGAGCTGTGAAACCTCCAAGCCTGATTCTTTAGTGAAGTGGTTTAAGGATGACAAAAGAATTAGAAAGAGTCAGAAATATGAAATATCTCAGCAAGGAACTGTAAACAAATTGACAATTCATCAAGTAACTACGAAAGATTCTGGAGAGTATGCATGTGGAACAGAGACTTCCAAAACCAAAGCTACTGTCATTGTGAATGGTAAAAACATACATTTTGTATTCTCTTTTTCCTCTCCACTATTGTCAATAGCAAGATCTGCACATACTTTACATCATATTAATTTAGCTATTGCCTGTGTGTGGATAGGACATCGCAAGTCATCAATCAACATCCTGAATCACCATCCACTGCTAATGTACTGTTTAATAACTTATGCACTGTATTTAAATCTAGAGTTAAGTAGTTAGGCGATAGCTAACAAATTAATAGTGCATTAATTTAAGTAGAATGCTTAAGCGCCTAAGTATTATAATTGTGTTTTTGAACTATACTTTGTGGTACAACTTTGTCTGTTTTTGATATCTGAAAGGTATGCATTAATAATAATTGGTGGTATAGCAGCCCAGCATTAACTGTACTGGGATGGTCATTTGCACCTCTGAATATCTAGATAGAGAATGTAAAATTTGAACTGGACCACTGAGGTAAAGTTTAAAACAGCAGGTGAGATACTTCCCTGCTATCAGAGAAAATTGGACAGAAAAACAACTCCCATTGCTCACACCTATTTTCTATCGACTGGTTATAGAGCAGTTTTGGTAGAGGACTTGGGAGTAGGTTGCTTGCCTGTCCACTTGGATCGTTCATGGAAAACCTAAAGGAGGGAGAAAGAAAACAAATCATGGAGCTTAAAAGATTGGTTTAGGATACTTTATAAATGATTGGAGTCAGGAAGCTGCGCTGTAAGGGTGATTTTGTGATCCTCTACTGAAAGTGGGAAGTGCATCTGAAGAAAATCACTTGCTACACTCCTGCAATTTCCTGAAATGCGCTCCCTGTCATTACCGCTCCCCGCTAGGAGTGCGGGACCAATGAATCACAATGTATATACATCAGTTAAGTATACAACATATAGTTTTTTGGGTATGCAACATAAAGTTAATTTATTTGTAAATATATTGTTTGCATGTTTTACATTCTTTCCAGAAGTAGTAAACCAATTTACCAAGGAATTACATGACATAAAAACTGAAGAGAAAGGAACTGCAGTTTTTGAATGTGAAACGGAACAGCCAGCAGACAAGCCTATCTGGAGAAAAGGGATGGCAGACATCAAGCCAAACAAGAAATATGAAATGAACCAGGATGGCACTTCCTTAAGTCTTACAATTAATCAGCTAGAGAAGAGCGATAGTGACCATTACACGTGTGACATTGGTAATACACAATCAAGAGCTCGCCTGACAGTCGCAGGTCTGGATCATTTCTATCACGTAATTTGTTTTTTTGTGTTTACCGTTACTATTTATAGTGTAAATTCTGATTTTATGATTTTTTTGTTGTTGTAATAACAGCTGTTTTTCTTGATCCAGCAGTAGCATCATATAATGAGTACAGGAGCTCAAATCTTTATAAAAGAATTTCTACCACAAAGAACTGCTTTATTGGCCCCTATACATTATTCAGTTTAAACTCTATTATTTCAAAATGTTCTACAATATAAATATAAAGAGAGGAAAAGATGTATTGCTATTAATCAATGTTTAAAGATATGCATTGATCACCTTCTAATTTTGCCGTTGGTTAATAGCTGACATTTGCTATTAATCCATGTGCATCATCATAATTTTGTTTGACTGGTATAGTTAAATCTACAGCCTTGACTAACTTTAGTGCAGGGGGAATTAATCATCCATGTTTTTGGGATCGAATTCTGTTCAGCTGATTCTAGAAAAGCTGAACATCTTTTTTGCTTTGCTGCGTGAGTGACGCAAAGATTTCCCAATGCAGATGAAGTCATTGTATTGTGTGTTTATAAAAACAGAAGGAAGCTCTTTCCTAAAAAGTTTACGGGAACAAAGTATTATACTTGATAAGTTCTGAAACTAATGGACCCATTATGCAATTTCAGTCATCTAAAGTTTTTTTTATACGCCTTTAGTTTTATTGTCTAATATTGCTTCTCTTGCCCTGAATGAATTGATTCACTCATACAGCCACAAGACTAGTCTTCACTGTAGTGCTTAAACTCATGGTTATATTGAGTGGAACATTTTGTATGTAGAGGAGAGAACAGTAAAGTGGTACGGTATAAAATGAAGAGTGTGAACTCTTTAACACTAGGTTTAACAAGGAAATATCAGATTATAAATTTTAAAGATTTGACATTAGGTTATGAATTTACCTTAAACTAAATAATACATACATAATTCTTAATACATCATATTAACATTTATTGACTGTTCCTGAGTACATGGGCAAACATTTGTGTTCAGTGAGTAATCTACTTCTTTACTTTCTCTCTCCTCTGAGTCAGTTTGTTTACTTGTATCTAACTTTAATTCTCATCTCCTTTGGTCTAATCAAACCTTCCTTGTCTTTGTGAAATGGATGTGTGTGGTTTAAGATAACAAAGGACATAAGGGGAAAAATTCGGTTGCTTTGCGCCTCCCGTTAGCGCTGCGTAAGGCCCCTCCCCTTTAAGAAGGGGAAGAAGGCCTGCAGCACTGTGGCGTGATATGCCGCAGTGCATGGCGCTGCAATATTCCCTCGCAGCGCCCCAAGAGGGAGGCGGGGTGCTTCCAGTAGCGCCCCGCTTCCCTCTTGAGGCGCTACCGATGAATTTCGGCCGCGGGGGTGCTAATTTTTTCGGGGCGCTAAAAGTAGCACCCCGGCGAAGTTAGCACCCCAGAGGGGGCGCGACTCAATTTTCCCCCCATAGAGTCATAACGGCACAGAAGGCGGCCATTCGGCCCATCGAGTCCGTGCCGGCTCTCTGTAGAGCAATCCAGTCAGTCCCATTCCCCCGCTCTAACCCCATAGCCCTGCAAGTTTATTTCCCTCAAGTGCCTATCCAGTCTCCCCTTGAAAACATTTGAGTGTCGCCGCTTCCACCACTTACGTCGGCAGCGAGTTCCAGGTCCTCACCACTCGCTGCATAAAAAAGTTTTTCCTCACATCCCCCCTGTATCTCTTACCCAAAACCTTAAATCTGTGACCCCTAGTCCTTGTACCATCAACTAGTGGGAACAGCCTTTCCCCGTCCAGCCTATCCAAACCCGTCATAATCTTGTACACCTCTATCAAATCACCCCTCAACCTCCTTTGCTCTAATGAAAACAAATCCAGCTTCTCCAACCTGTCCTTGTAGCTAAGATCCCCCATCCCCTGAACCATTCTGGTAAATTTCCTCTGCACCCTCTCAAGGGCCTTCACATCCTTCCTAAAGTGTGGTGACCAGAACTGGATGCAATACTCCAGCTGTGGCCTAACCAGCGCTTTATAAAGGTTCAGCATAACTTCTCTACTTTTGTACTCAATACCTCTAATTATGAAGCCCAAGATCCCATATGCTTTGCTAACCACTCTCTCAATATGTCCTGCCACCTTCAGGGACCTATGCACATTAACTCCCAGGTCCCTCTGTCCCTGCACACTCTTTAAAACTGTGCCATTAAGTGTATATTGCCTCTCCCTGTACCTTCTGCCAAAATGCATCACCTCACACTTCTCTGTATTAAATTCCATCTGCCACTTGTCTGCCCATTCTGCTAGCCTTTCTATGTCCTGTTGCAGTCGATTGGTATCATCCTCACTGTTTGCCACACCCCCAAGTTTGGTGTCATCAGCAAATTTAGAAATTCTACTTTGTATTCCAATATCCAGGTCATTTATATATCAAAAAAAGCAGTGGCCCCAGCACTGACCCTTGGGGAACACCACTGTCTACCATCCTCCAGTCTGAAAAGCAGCCATTTACCACAACTCGCTGTTTTCTGTCCTTAAGCCAATTCCTTATCCAAGCTGCCACTGACCCACCTATTCCATGAGCCTCAATTTTGTTAACCAGCCTTCTATGTGGTACTTTGTCAAACGCCTTCCTAAAATCCATGTAGACAACATCCATTGCATTCCCTTCATCAATAATCCCTGTTACATTCCTCAAAAAATTCAATTAAATTAGTCATACACGATCTGCCTTTTACAAATCCGTGTTGGCTCTCCTTAATTAGCTTAAACCTCTCCAAGTGCCCATTAATTTTTTCCTTGATTATTGTTTCTAAAACTTTACCCACCACTGATGTTAAACTGACTGGCCTGTAGTTACTAGGATTACACCCTTTCTTGAACAATGGTGTCACATTTGCCACATCAGATTGCCCCTTCTGTCTTTCAGAATTTTGGCTGTTTTTATTCATACAATAAGTGTGAGAATGTCGAAACGGATGACTTTAACTCCCTGTCCCCCTGGCATTAACGGGATGGGAGTGGACAGAAAAATCACATTGGGACACTTAGGGCTGGATTTTGTCCTGGGGTCGGGTTGGGGTCGTGTAATCCGCATTTCGTGTTTCCCCCCCGACTCCAGATTAATGTGGGTGCCTGATGCAATTTTCACTTAATTGGGCAATTAAATTGGAGCATGTGGGAACCCATGAACTAATTAGTGTTTTCAGTCTGAAACCCGCCTCTGATGATGTCATCATTGCTGACTGCCTAGTCTCAGAGACTGTTGGTGAGAGAGGGGTTGCCTGGCTTATGATGTGAGTGGACCTGGATGCAGACATGGGGGGGGGGGGAAGAGAGAGAGAGAGAGTTTTTTTGCCAAGCAAGTCCTCCCAGGCAGTCTCTTAAGCCATTCAATGCAACTAGTACCACTACCACCTTCATCACTACCACCTTCATCACATCTCCGTTGTAATAGTGGACTTGCAGCCGAAAGTCAGCTATCCACTTGTGCTCCCGCCAGGTTTCACTGGAGTGTTTCACACCAGGCGTGCTTCACGTCAGAAGAGGGTTAAACTAGCTACAGCGTTTCAAAATCGCATTGCAGAGCCAATTGAGAGCTTGTTAAGGGCTTTAATTGCCTCTCCCGCCTCTTGGAGGCGGGACGGAATCGGGAACCCCGCGACTGATTATGTCAAAATTGCGTGGAGGCGGGATGGAGTCGGGATGGGGTCGGAAACCCCGACCCCGCAAATTTAACCCCCCACACGCCTCCAAACCCGACTCCATGGGTCATTCAAAATCCAGCCCTTACTGTCCCATCCCTCTTAATTCCCGCCTGCAGTTAGCTTAACTGGGCAGTATTAGGCGTCCAAGCTGCCTGCCGGAAGCCAGCAGGAGCATCATGAAAAAATGCAAATCGGGGTCCTATGATGTTATTAGAACCCCGATGTGATTTTAACATGCAGAGATGGAGGTCTTGCCCAGCGCTGAGCCCGCTGAGTGAAATCTAGCAAGATTGGTTTCCAAACGGTCATTGTATTTAGAAGGGCACTGACCTGCAAGCACTCAATCATAGGTATCTGCTTGCTATTGCGCTATTTGAATTTTCACAGGAGTATTTGCCTTGAAGATTGCTTTTTTTCTACATTTATTCTGCTTTCATGCTCTCAATAAGCTCACGGTTCATGATTGGTGACATTCTTGCTACTTTGATTTGGTTGCATGAAGAGGAGCAACAACAGCAAAAGGCTGCTCGGTGCCGAGGAGCAGCAACTGGGCCTCTTGGGAGACAAGAGGTGAGGAGGGCTGCTTGAATAAGGCTTTATTTAGCCCATAGGGTTTACAGGCCCAGTGAGTTTCCTGGAATCTGTCTGAGGAACAGTGCTTGAAGAGGCTCCTCTTCTCCAGACAGGCTGCAGCAGACCTCTGCAGCCTTCTGCAACAAGACTTACTGCTTGCTGGTCCGGTTGGCCATTTTGCCTGTGGTAGTGAAAGTCACTACAGCCCTTAGCTTCTTTGCCTCAGGTTGCTTCCTGGATACTACAGGGAATATTTACCGAATCTCTCAGTCTGCTGTTCATAAATGCGTTAAGCAAATAAACAGTGTCCTCTTTGCCAGGGCCAACAGCTACATAACCTTCCCAATGTACACCAGCAGTCAGTATGAAAAGGCTCTGGGATTTGCTCTAGTGGCTGGCTTCCGTTGTTTGCAGGGAGTCATAGACTGCGTACATGCAGCCATCAAGACACCACAAAAACCAGCCAGGAACATTTGTTAACCGGAAAGAATTTCATTCTATCAATGTGTTGCTGGTTAGTGATCACTGCCACAGATTTCTTCATCCTGCACCAGTCAACTATCCCCCCCTAACTATTCCACCCATTTAGGAACAGGAGTATGGCTGTTAGTGGACAAGGACTACCCCCTCCTTACATGCCTTATGATAGCCTCCGTAACCCCAGCATGCCCGAATTGATGAGGTACAACCAGAGCCATTGTGCCAACAGGTTGATCATCGAGCACATGATTGGACTCTCGAAGCAATAGTTTAGGCGCCTGGATAGGTCTGGAGGCTCGCTTCAGTACAACCGACAGAGAGTCTAACTCATTGTGGTAGTTTGCTGCATGTTGCACATGGAAGAGGAACAGCAGGAGGAACTCCCCATATCTAATTAGGAAGACTTGGGTGAAGGCGAGGAAGGAGCAGAAGAGGAAGGGCCACTACAGCAGCTTGCAGCCAAAGATTCCAGGGATGAGTTAATTACGCAGCTCTTTGGTTGACCTGCTCATTCCCCACAAACCTTCCACAATTCCCTTCCTTATTTCTTCATTTGCCACTCCTTCAACCCTGCACTAAAGAACATTGAAACCATTGAATCAACTGTCATCTATATGACATCCTGACCTGCTATGAAACCACACTGCAGACAAAAGTTCCAAATGCGAAATCTTTAATGTCTACAATAATAATAGTCTTTATATCATTACCACCCCCCCCCCAAGTGTCAACCCCAACTGCCTTTCTTCAATTAAAAAAAAAAATCCTACTTCTCCTGCAAAGTGCTCACCCTGTGGCTTCAGCACAGCTAGTGGGAGGCCACTGTTGCTCAAGTTAGGCCCCTTGAGATGCTTTGGGATCTCGGGCTTGAGACTGCAGCTGTTCAGCTGCTGCCGGGGCAGTCTGGCCAGCTGGCTTTCTGACAACGTGATGGGCATTGGTTGAGGGGTTAGCTAGGGAGCAGATGAGCTCACATCCTGAGGATGTTGCTACTACATGAGAACAGAATGCTGTTACTAGCAAGAAATAGGTGAATGTGTGATTGGAATGAGAAGTAGAGGTGGTACAGTAATCCCTTCTGATTGGTGAAGAAGGATATGTTGGAGGTGAGGGAATGCTCAGGGTGCTGGGGCGGGCGTGAGAAATTGGTGTTGCCGAATGTATTTGAGGGAAATAAAGATATGAAGACTTGTAGCCACCCTTGCTGGTCAGGTCATTGAACCTTTCCTGTATTGAATCCAGGTCCTGAGGGGTGATTCCCATAGTGTTGACTACCTTGACCACTTCTTCCAGGCCTGTTGAATGTTATGCTATGGCATCTCTTACACCGAACCCACATCTCTTCAATAGGACTGCCACGGATGTATCAGAAAACCTGGGGGCTTGCTTCCTAAATTTGCTTTTCAGCAAATGCAGAGACCAGCGTCAGCATTGTGAATGCAACCTCCTTTTAAGAGATGCATTCACGCTTTAAATAGTTCTTTGAAATAGGAAATAGAGAAAATGTTTAGTAACTAGAGGCAATGGTATATCATTGCAAATATAGAGGGAATGTTTTCTCAATGAAGCACCAGGCTGTGATGTAGACTGAATGGGGGGATAATTAAGTGGCACGAGAAATGGAAGGTTATAGGGTCATGCACCCTGTGGTATTTTTCGCCCTACCTTTCCTTTTGCAACAGCTCCAGCAGTCCCTCTGCCCAGGATAGCCATGGCAGCCTTTTCAGCCACTGAAAGCGCATGAAAGGATGGTATCCCTCCTCCTGTGAGGATCCTCTCCCTCGAATTGTGTCCTAGAATGATGAAAGGGAGTCTGTTAGTGAGTGGCACGCTGAAGAGTTCTGAGCATCTGTGCCTGAGGGTAAACTAGTTTGTTTGGCACTATGGAGAAGCATCAGGTGTGTGCAAGAGTGGGAATTAATTGTTAATGACAGTGGCACAGCTTGGAAGTGGCAGTAGGAGAAGGGCACTGAGGGTGTTGCAATGATTGGATGAGAGGAAACTGAAGCGGGGAAGTCGATTTTCACTGATGCTGTTACGGTAAAGTGGTGCAGGGCTGTGCTGACAATGACAACAGTACTATGAATGGGAGTCTTGCCATAGCAGCCCAGGTCAGATCATTGAACTTTTTTCTGCACTGCGTCCAGGTCTGAGGAGCTAAACTGCAGGTATTGACATGCTCAGCCCCCTCGGATCATGCTTTTCTGGCAGTGTGGCAGGGCACCCTTCTCCCAGCTGCAGGATAGAAGACATTCCTCCTCCTCCTTCTTACTTCCTCCACTAAAGCCTCCAGGGCACTGGCTGATAACGTGGGCGCTCGGTCAGTGGACATTTTCTGCCTTCCAGTACACAGAAATTGACTTCAGCTCAGCTCAGGTCCACAATGAGCACTGCACCTCACCTTTTAAGAGGTGCAGGCTACCCAGAACTGATGGTAGGCTGACGCAAAATCCCCCCCTCCACGGGGCGAACTGCCCAACTTCCAGCATGCTCATCAAAAGGGTTTGTCATTGGGCGAGTGATGCAATCATCCCGCCCACTTCGAGCCTGTTTTGGCCGCAAGTTGAAATTTCCCCAATAAGACCCCATAGGTTTATGTAAAGGGGTACTATCACTTCCAAATAACAAACTGCATGCAGGCACATAAAATTCCAGCTAACTCCATTTTTGAGGATTGTGTTGTGCTGTGTACTCACGTTGATTGAAAACTGTATTGAGACTCATTTTACTAATAGCGTCAAAGAGAGAAGATCTTCATCTCCTCAATCTGGGTTAGATCTTGAAAAGAAGAATTCTAACCTGCTCCTCCACCTGGTGCCCCTGCAAAGGAACAAAGTATGCAATTATATGTACTAATTACAGGTCAGAAAGTTCGAATGGTTGAAGACCTTGAAGATGTTGAAGTCCTTGAAGGCGAATCAGCAACATTTAAGTGCAAGATATCACCATCAGATTATAACAACGTTCAGTGGTTCCTGGATAAAACACCTCTCCACACCAATGATGTGAATGAAATTAAATCACTAGAGGATGGCTATCACACTTTAACAGTTAAAAAACTTTCAGTGAAAGATTCTGGTAATATAACATTTGAAGCTGGAGATAAGAAAACCTCTGCTGCCCTGACAGTGAAAGGTAAAGTTTTATTTAAAAATATAACACTTTTTTTTAAAACAGTGAAAGTTACCGGTAGATGTGAGAAATCCTGTCTTACAGCATATTCAACAATCAGTAAATGATGGTCCATCTTTCTTACAGCGATAGAGAAAGCGATTACAATTATATGCAATTACAGCAGTGGAGGTTTTCCCAGAGAAATTTGCAAGTAGCTTCTTCTCCCATAGAACGTAAGATTAAGGTTACGATAAGATTAAGGCACTGGTATGGCCAAACTGTACAGTTCTGGTCAACAAGGATATCCAGGCATTGAAACTAGAAAAGAGCAATTTAACTGACGACAACAACAACAACGTGTATTTATATAGCGCATTTAACGTAGTAAAACGTCCCAAGGCGCTTTAACTACCTTAAAGCATCTGAGCTTGAGGAGAAGTTAAACAACCAGGGATGGTTTACTTTGAAGAAGAGAAGGCACAGAGGACATATTACTCAAGTATTCAAGGTTCTTAAGGGGATAGATAAATTGAACCCTGATAATATGTTCAAGATTGCCATTAATTCTAGAACCAAGGAACGTGGGAACAGGCTTATAAGAGGGAAGGTGCACAGACAGTTTAGATTTAACTACTATATGCAGAGGGTGGTGAACATGTGGAATGGGCTGCCCAGGGAGGCAGATTAGTGGGGAAAACTTTAATAGATAATTGGATAGACATTTAAGGAAGTGGGCAATTAAGGTATTAGTTTTGAGGACTAGTCAGATGGACTGCAGTGTCTTATCCCACCCTGTCCTTGCCTATGTTTCTAAGACCATAAAAAATTTAGGAAAAGGGGAAAGACTGAGCTTAACAAGCCCATTCCTTTTTGATAGATCCATGGGGGCAGCCCACTGGGTCCAGGCCAGCACAAAATTGGGTGCCCTGGAGGTGGGCCCGACCAAAATAATGTTCGATTGGAGGTGGGGGACACAGTGTGGCAGCAACCCAAGTTATTTTTGTGCACCACTGCTCCTCCTAACCCCCATAAAAATAAATAAAAAGATGCCGTTGTGCTCCTCTTTAGATGGACCGCCAGATGCAACTGGGCAGCGTATGCTTCACCCAGTTCTGTTTTAAAATGGCAGTCGAGGCCCTATGAATGTCATAAGACCCTATTTGCATACGGGAACAGTAGCATAGTGGTTATGTTACTGGACGAGTAATCCTGGACTAACGATCCGGAGACATGGGTTCAAATCCCACCACGGCAGCTGGGGAATTTAAATTCAGTTAATTAAATAAATCTGGAATAAAAAGCTAGTATCAGTAATGGTGACCATGAAACTATTGGATTGTCGTAAAAACCCATCTGGTTCACTAACGTCCTTTAGGGAAGGAAATCTGCCGTCCTTACTTGGTCTGGCCTATATGTGACTCCAGACCCACAGCAATGTGGTTGACTCTTAACTGCCCTCTGAAATGGCCTAGCATGAAGTCTCATGGCTTCAGATCAAGCATGGGCAAGGAAACCTCCTACTGATTACCACCTACCGCCCTCCCTCAGCTGAGTCAGTACTCCTCCATGTTGAACACCACTTGGAAGAAGCACTTCGAGTAGTAAGGGCACAGAATGTATTCTGGGTGGAGAACTTCAGTGTCCATCACCAAGAGTGGCTCGGTAGCACCACTACTGACCGAGCTGGCCGAGTTCTGAAGGACATAGCTGCCAGTCTGGGCCTGCGACAGGTGGTGAGAGAACCAACACGAGGTAAAACCCTACTTGACTTCGTCCTCACCAATCTACCCATCGCAGATGCATCTGTCCATGACAGCATTGGTAGCAGTGACCACCGCACAGTCATTGTGGAGACGAAGTCCCGTCTTCACACTGAGTACACCCTCCGTCGTGTTGTGTGGCACTACCACCGTGCTAAATGGGATCGATTCAGAACAGATCTAGCAGCTCAAAACTGGACATCCATGAGGCGCTGTGGGCAGCAGAATTGTATTCCACCACAATCTGTAACCTCGTGGCCCGGCATATCCCTCACTCTACCATTACCATCAAGCCAGGGGACCAACCCTGGTTCAATAAGGAGTGTAGAAGAGCATGCCAGGAGCCAGACCAAGCGTACCTAAAAATGAGGTGCCAAACTGGGGAAGCTGTAACACAGGACTACATGCATGCTAAAAAGCGGAAGCAGCATGCTATAGACAGCGCTAAGCAATCCCACAATCAACGGATCAGATCGAAGCTCCGCAGTCCTGCCACATCCAGTCGTGAATGGTGGTGGACCATTAAACAACTAACGGGAGGAGGAGGCTCCATGAATATCCCCATCCTCAATGATGGTAGAGCCCAGCACGTGAGTGCAAAAGACAAAGCTGAAGCGTTTGCAACCATCTTCAGCCAGAAGTGCCGAGTGGATGATCCATATCGGCCTCCTCCTGAGGTCCCCACCACCACAGAAGCCAGTCTTCAGCCAATTCGATTCACTCCACATGATATCAAGAAACGGCTGAGCGCACTGGATATAGCAAAGACCGGCTGTCGTGCTGAAGACTTGTGCTCCAGAACTAGCCACGCCTCTAGCCGAGCTGTTCCGGTACAGCTATAACACTGGCATCTATCCGACCATGTGGAAAACTGCCCAGGTATGTCCTGTCCACAAAAAGCAGGACAAATCCAATCCGGCCAATTACCGCCCCATCAGTCTACTCTCAGTCATCAGCAAAGTGATGGAAGGTGTCGTTGACTGTGCTCACCAATAACCTGCTCACTGATGCGCAGTTTGGGTTCCGCTCGGACCACTCAGCTCCAGGCCTCATTACAGCCTTAGTCCAAACATGAACAAAAGAGCTGAATTCCAGAGGTGAGGTGAGAGTGACTGCCCTTGACATCAAGGCAGCATTTGACAGAGTGTGGCATCAAGGAGCCCTAGTAAAACTGAAGTCAATTGGAATTGGGGGGGGAAACTCTCCACTGGCTGGAGTCATACCTAGCACAAAGGAAGATGGTTGTGGTGGTTGGAGGTCAATCATCACAGCCCCAGGACATCGCTGCAGGAGTTCCTCGGGGCAGTGTCCTAGGCCCAACCATCTTCAGCTGCTCCATCAATGACCTTCCCTCCATCATAAGGTCAGAAGTGGGGATTTCGCTGATGGCTGCACAGTGTTCAGTGCCATTCGCTACTCCTCAGATAATGAAGCAGTCCATGCCCGCATGCAGCAAGACCTGGACGACATTCAGGCTTGGGCTGATAAGTGGCTGGTAACATTCGTGCCATACAAGTGCCAGGCAATGACTATCTCCAACAAGCGAGCGTCTAACCACCGCCCCTTGACATTCAACGGCATTACTATCGCCGAATCCCCCACCATCAATATCCTGGGGGGCACCATTAACTAGAAACTTAACTGGACCAGCCACATAAATACTGCGCCAACAAGAGCAGATCAGAGGCTGGGTATTCTGCGGCGAGTGTCTCACCTCCTGACTCCCCAAAGCCTTTCCACCATCTACAAGGCACAAGTCAGGAGTGTGATGGAATATTCTCTACTTGCCTGGATGAGTGCAGCTCCAACAACACTCGAAGCTTGACACCATCCAAGACAAAGAAGCCTGCTTGATTGGCACCCCATCCACCACCTTAAACATTCACTCCTTCCACCACTGGCGTACCGTGGCTGCGGTGTGTACCATCTACAAGATGCACTGCAACAACTCGCCAAGGCTTCTTCGGCAGCACCTCCCAAACCACTGACCTCTACCACCTAGAAGGACAAGGGCAGCAGGCGCATGGGAACACCACCACCTCCAAGTTCCCCCTCCAAGTCACAAGCCATCCTGACTTGGAAGTATATCGCCGTTCCTTCATCGTCGCTGGATCAAAATCCTGGAACTCCCTCCCTAACAGCACTGTGGGAGCACCCTCACCACATGGACTGCAGCGGTTCAAGAAGGCGGCTCACCACCACCTTCTCGAGGGCAACTAAGGATGGGCAATAAATGCCAGCCTTGCCAGCGACGCCCACATCCCATGAACAAATTTTTTAAAAAGGGCCTATCGTCCGAAACAAGTAGGCTTCCGTCACCTAACGGTATACCCTCTTGAAGTTGGTGGCGGCCGGAGCGCTTGCGTAAGCCATTTTCAAGCTGCTACAGCCCCCTTTTATGCCGGGTGGCCCAAATTAAAATGCAACCCTAGATTTTGTCCATTCATAGTCAGTGGGTAGAAAATATAGTCCCTAAATCCTGAACCTAGTAGTATTGGTTCTCAGTATTTGCTTATATCTCCTCTTTTTTTGCCATTTGCAAATTTGTATATTTTACTTATAATATCCTCATCTAATTCATTCATATATACAGTATTACAAATAGCAAGGTCCCAAGAATGAGACTTAGGGTACCCTTTTTCCAACCTAAACAGCTTCAGTTTGTGGCTGCTCTGTTTCTTGTTTTTAAGTGAGTTATTTATCCAGTGCCATACTTATCTCCGATTCTGTTTACTTTTTGCTGCAGAATGGTCACTGGAGGGAATAACCTCAAGGATCTGCTATTAGAGCCAATGAATAAACTTCCATAATTTCTAGGTTGTTTATAATTGATGTCATTTGTCCATTCTTTCCTGCAGAAACTGCACTTGCAATATAAAGCAATGTCTTCACTACGTTCTTGTGTACATCATATATATGAACTAAGGACAAAGCAATTCTTTAAAACGCAAAGGCCATTTCCACTTCCTTGATTGTAGAAATATTTAGCCTATTAAAGTTGACTTAGTCAAGTACGATTATTTTCCCTGTTTATCAAATGCATTCTTCAGAAGGACAAAATATTGGTTACCTTATTGAACGGCTCACATGCTTCATGGGTGAACCAAAAATAGTACCTAATTCCAGCTGGTTGAGGGGAAGCTGTTGGAGACATTATAAAGTTAACCTATATTCATATTGTTTTAGAAAAACCACCCATCATAATAAAAGAGTTGGCAGCTTCAGCTACTGTCATTGAAGGAGAGGATATCATCTTATTCTGTGAAACGTCCAAACCGGACTGCCCAGTTAAATGGTTTAAGGATGAAAAGCTTTTGAAAAATACATCCAAGCACAAAATCAGTCGTTCTGGGAATGAAGCCAGACTGATTGTTTGTAAAAGTGTTGAGGAGGACGCTGGAACATATGAATGCCACACTGTGGCGTCATGTACTAAAGTCATTGTCAAAGTGAATGGTAAGGAAGAAAGGTTTGCTCATAAGCTGTGTTTACCCTGCCAATAATAATGATCACAGTAACTGTACCATTTACTAATTATCCAAGGTTAGACAACATTAATATTATGTTTCTCATTGATTTGTAATATAGGTAATGCATCAAACTCGAGCCTTTTGGTTATTTTCATTGGTTATTACAGATTTTGACCCTTAAAATCCTCGGGACTGTTACGCCAGTATGTGAAGTGGAGCAGGAATCCTGATCCATTGTTGACCTCTGCTCCTGACTCTGCCGGAGTATCTGAAAATACCTTATTTGAGCATTTTAGCATGAATGCATCTTGGGCATCTGCTGGGGTGGGGGTAGAACGTGCAGTGCTGGCAAGGCACTTGAGTGGCCAGTCAGCGCAATCAGCTTAACAGATTTTTTTAAAGTTGTTGAAAAGCTCCCTGACACCTGGGCATTTTTCAAGGGTGTCCAGATCCAGGTGGGCCTCAGTTTCGCCCATAAAATGACCTGGCGCTTATTGCTGGGCAGAAAGGGGGGCAGGAGTTGTGGGAATTCTGAGAGGGAAGCCAACCTGCCTCCTTGTCACATCAGGAGTAATGTTTGGGGCCCACCCAATTTTGCTGCTCCAATAGGTCTCGTGCCCATTTACCCTCCGCCCCCTCCAATTGGGTCTCCAGTCCTGAAGAAATTTTGGCCTTTTCAGCTGTCTGCTGAAGTCAGCTCATTTGTGTGCACACACAGGGTAGGATTATTGTCTCCCTTAAGTCACTGCTCAAACCAATATGCTACTTGGTCTCAACATTGCTCTGTATTATATTGCTTTTGCCATAGATTTTGTTTCATTGGGAAGCCACTGATTTAATGTTGTCCAGCCTACTGACTAAACAAGCCCTGCTTATTGACTTTCAGTTACTAGCATAACTCAAATTTTACTTGGCAAGCCTTCATCTACCAATTTTTATATCAATGATGTGGACAATTTTAGAAATGTCTTGCATCTCATTTGTAGTAAGTCACTTTTTTACTAAACAGTATAAGAAATTACCGGCTAGTGAATTAAAAAGTTAGTTTTAAAGAAAATGTTATCTGAATCGACCTTGAATTGATTTTATTTTATTAATTTGGCTATAATATTACTAAACGTATTGATTTAAAAAGCAACACATCTTATGAGCTAAGCACGATAGAGAATTTATAAAATATATTAATTTTCCCATTTATCAGGTAAGTGTTGCTGGATCATGGTGTAAGGAAAATCTCAGTTCTTTTCACTGCAAGTGTCCATTGTGTATGTACTGTAAGCTATGTAGCTTGAAATAAATCACCAGCCTAACAGCTATCCTGCTATTCTTAATGGGAAGGAGGATGTAATGGCTGAACAGGTGATTGACCCTATGAGTACCGTCAGTGTGACGTCTTAAAAACCCCAATCATCAGATTTTTCACCTGGCTGAACTTAATTTAGGCTTGAGTATGAACATTAGTGGAGGCAGGGATTTCAACTTTGATTTTATAGTTAACCTCAATTATTTCTTCCTGCTTAGAGCCAATGGGGCAGATTTTCTTGTTCCTGGGCATTAATTTAAGTGGACGAAAATTAGGCAGTTCGCTTATGGGTGTGTGGCCCTTCCTGCCCGACCTCTTTCTACTCGCTGTGCCTAGTCAATCCAAAACGTTGACACACAGCAACAGTAAAATCTGTCCATTGACTTATGAATAGACTGACATTTATACAATAAGCAGTGATTTACCTAAACCATTCAGAAGGGATTAAGCAAAGAATTAAAATATATGTAAATCATGTGTAGTAAAAGATGAAAGTTAGCCAGATTGGGTCCAAATAACAGGGAGCTGAATGGTCTATTCTAGTTATTACATTTCAGTGTTATTATGTACTGTAGTATTGTAAAACAAAATTGTGTTGCCCAAAGATATGGATCTTGTGTAAACATCACTCTAATATTAAATGATTCACATTAATGCGTCCCTCAGCGTTGCCTGTGCTTTTCAAACAAGAGCTTCAGAACGAAGAAGCTGAAGAGAATGGTACTGCCACACTGCGCTGTGAGATTACCAAACCTGGTGCTCCAGTAGAATGGAAAAAGGGATCTGTGGTACTTCACCCAAGTGACAAGCATGAAATGAAGCAGAAAGGTGCCATCACTGAATTGTTAATCCACGACCTGAAAATAGAAGATACTGGAACATATATGTGTGATTCTGGAGATCAGCAGACCATTGCTTGCCTAAAAGTGAAGGGTAGGACTCAATCATTATTCACCATTATTCAATCTCTTGATTTTCATCACATAGACTTTTTCATCCTCTCCACTAATATTTTTAATGCTTAGTGGCTTCTTCCTCACGGCTATCAAATCCTCGTGCTACTCTAGAATCGTCATGGAGGGCAAGGACAAACCTCTTTATTTCAGGCTTCCTGCTTTGGTCTTCCACTTGGCCATTTTCATCCCCACCACTGATGTGTGAAGCTCAGGTATTTCTTTGTCTCCAAAATTGAGACTATCTGTTCAGCTGTTTCATCCTCTTTTTATTCCATTACTTTCCCTGCTTTCAACCCCTTCTGCCCTACCTCTGCACCACAATATTTTGTAGCTTCCTATCACCTTTCCAGCTCTGACCAGACTCATGTTCCCCATGAGGCCCACCATCTGCTCTATTGACTCACTCATGACTCAGCTGCTAATTACTGAACTGCCTCTTTTTGGCCCGATGCTTGCTGACATTAACAGCGCTGACATTGTCACTCTACCCGTCAAAATTGCTGTTATCATCCTTTCTTTGAAAGCCCACCCTGCACCCATTTACCTTTCCAATTGCTCATTCCTCGCTAAGGTTCTCAAATGCATCCAGGTACACACCCACTCTCCCATCCCTCCTATCTCTTAAAGCAGATTCATATTTGTGTTATTGTTGCTGTTGTGTTTCTTTGTGCCAATTTCAGTGTGTTTTTGCTGTGCTTTCAAAACTGAATTTGCTCAGAGATTCCCTCTTAATTTAATTCCCTAAAATCTACATTCAAATATATATTTTATGAAAACATTGTACAAGTTAATTGCAAAGTGCTTGCAGGAGTCTTGGCAAGACTGCTTGTGTTGGGTGCAGTGTATATCAGTAGTTGAGGCAACTTGTTTGATCTTGGTATTGGGGATCAATTAGGTCTGGTGTGGGTGGAAGGGTGGATCCTATGCCTACTAGTGATTCTGTTGGTTATATTCCTTGGCCATGTGGCTAGTGGGTGGGCTGCTCTGCTGGGAGAATGCAGTTTATGCTGAATGACCCTTCAAGAATGGACCCCAGACTGCTTTCTATTTCTATCATTCCAAGCAGGAGCTGAACAACACTCGTTCTAATTGAGATCTGTTCCAACTATGCTTAAGCCACATGTTATTGGTGGGAGGGCTGCTCTTAGCTTTAGAGTCGAGTATCATCTTCTTGCAGCTAGTAGTGAGAGTTGTGTTAGCCTGTTGATTGTGGGAGGGAGTGGGTAAGCCTGTGGAATTCCTCTGGAATTGCAAGGCCACCCATGGTCCTTGTGGTCTCCCAAACTGCTATCCAGAATGGCTGAATGCAGAGGCATGGCAACAATATGTGGAGGGGTGTGCTCTTCTGGCCACAACCTATCCAGCATTGTCTGATATGGAGGGATGCAATTTGTGGTGCTTGAACATGGGTGCACTATGTGTCATATATAATCTTGAGTTGGTCTTCGTGCATTTTGTTGCATCTGATAGGATTTAGGATCTGTCTCCGTGCCATTCATTAGTCACCTTCCCTTAATAAGTGGTTAGATTTTGGGCTTTTCTCAGGTTTTCTGTCCTATCTTTGGTCATTGTCATGAGAATTGTGCACAGGGTGGAGATGCAGGAAACCATTGGGGAGTGAAGGAAAAACTCCAGGAGAACTGGCTCATGCTGAAGTCTGCAGAGTATTGCAGGGTTCTGGAGATAATGTGGCATCTAGAGATGGTCATGTTGGGAGAGGTGAAATTTTTTAGCCAACTAGTGGAATAGCTTGTGCATGAGCTAGCCTAGTCTGGTGATTCCATCATGCCAGGCTGTAAATTTAACTGAAGTGAGTTCTCCTGATTGTTGCCTGTTGTGCCAAACTGGGTCGAGGGCCGATTGATGCAGTGGGAACTTCAGAGAGGCACAGACATCCCTCAAGGCTAAAGGGTATGAATGGTCAGCCTTGTAGGAAGGTTGGCCTTTGTCTCCATTCCCAGCCATCAGTTTTGCTGGGAGGCTAGGGACCAGGCCACAAATACAGGAAACTCTTTATTAACCGGCACCCAAATATCCGGAAATCTCTCTTAACCGGCAAAATTCTTGAGTAGGTAACCGGGGTTTTCCTTCATCTCTCGTTTAAAATTAACTTAAAAAAAAACCCCGAGGCGTTTGCCTTGTATCGGAGCGTGTAGATTGGGAGGGGAATGTGCAGCCCGGGTAGGCAGCGGACACGACAGATGGTCAGCTGGCGGTCCCCGGGGAGACGGAGCTCCGAATGCAGGCGCATGTCAATGTGTACGGGGCTCTCGTACGTTGGGAGATATAACTCTCCGTTATCCGGACTTTTTGATTAACTGGCACCACGCCGGTCCCGTCGGTGCCGGTTAATAAAGAGTTTCCTGTACTTGGATCTGAGCTCTGCTCATTAGTAGCATCTGAAATTTGGGGGTAGAAATTGGTAATCATTGTGGCTGTTTTCCAGGGGGGAAAATGACCGATTTTGCAGGGCTATGTCCTGTGCCCCAAGAATACCTGAAAAACGTTCGACATCATATTGGACATGCTAATGAAAGAAGACAGAAGAACATAAGAAATAGGAGCAGGAGTAGGCCATTTGGCCCCTCAAACCTGCTCCGCCATTCAGTGAGATCATGGCTGATCTTCTGCCTCAACTCCATTCACCGGCCCGATCGCCATATCCCTTGATGCCTTTACTTGTCAGAAATCTATCGACTTCTGTTTTTAATATACCCAATGACTGAGCCTCCACAGCCCTCTGGGGTAGAGAATTCCAAAGATTCACCACCCTCTGTGTGAAGAAATTTCTTCTCATCTCAGTCCTGAATGGTCTACCCTTTATCCTGAGGCTGTGGCCCCTGGTTCTAGACTCCCCAGCCAAGGGAAACATTCTCCCAGCATCCACCCTATCAAGCCCTGTAATAATTTTGTATGCTTCAATGAGATCCCCACTCATTCTTCTGAATTCAAAAGAATACAGGCCTAGTTTACTCAATCTCTTCTCATACGACAGTCCCGCCATCCCAGGAATCAATCTCGTGAACCTTCGTTGCACTCCCTCTATGGCAAGTATATCCTTCCTTGGGTAAGGAGACCAAAATTGTACACAGTACTCCAGGTGTGGTCTCACCAAGGCCCTATATAATTGGAGTAAGACTTCTTTACTCCTGTACTCAAATCCTCTTGTAATAAAGGCCAGCATACCATTTGCCTTCCGAATGGCTTGCTGCACCTGCACATTCACTTTCAGTGACTCATGTACAAGGACACCCAGGTCCTTTTGAGCATCTGCATTCCCCAATCTTTCACCATTTAGGAAATACTCTGCCTTTCTGTTTTTTCTACCAAAGTGGATAACTTCACATTTATCCACATTATATTCCATCTGCTATGTTCTCGCCCACTCACTGAGCCTATCGAGATCCCCTTGAAGCCTCTTCACAACTGACACTGCCACCTAGCTTTGTATTATCAGCAAATTTGGAAATGTTCCATTTAGTTCCCTCATCCAAATCATTAATATAGATTGTGAATAGCCCAAGCACCGATTCTTGCGGTACCCCACTAGTCACAGCCTGCCATCCTGAAAAAGACCCGTTTATCCTTACTCTTTGTTTTCTGTCTGTTAACCAATTCTCAATCCATGCTAGTATATTACCCCCAATTCCATGTGCCCTAATTTTGTTCACCAACCTCTTGTGTGGGACCTTATCGAAGGCCTTCTGAAAATCCAGAAGAAAGAAAGTCTTGCATTTTATACAGCACCTTTCACAATCTCAGGATGTTCCAAAGCGCTTTACAGCCAATGAAGTACATTGGAAGTGTAGTCACACCTGTTTTAGGTCCCCTCCGAGAAATTGGGCCTGCTTCGCTCAGGTTTTCCGGATGCGGATGTGGCCTAGGAAGGTAAGTTTCCATTTTTTGGGTAAAAATTCATAGAGGCAGGAGAATCAGGAGTACTCCTCCCTTTTGTGTGCAAACATCCTGTGTGAGAAGCTGTATCCGTCTGCTACATGTGACTCTCTACCCAAGGAACTGTCAGTCATTGTGTGTTGCCAATATAGGAGCTTTGGCCATCACCCTCTATTTGCAGGTTCTGGAGAATGAGAAGGAACAAAGAAATAGTGCACGAACAGTTTTCAAAGTGCTGTGTATTTTCTATATGTGCTGCTGCCTAACCTTAAACCGCAGTGCTATTAAGATCCTTTGTAAGACCACATAAAATTAAGCAATGTGTGTGCAGATGTACCTTGGCAACCTTTCTCAGACCAGCAAATGTCTTCCTCACCAGGTTCGGTGCACTGGTGAGACAGCATTGATTCCTTCCGCCACTGCCATAGCACTGGTGCTATTTTTCCAAAAAGGTTAATTGTTTTTTTTGCAGGACTTCCAGAGTTGTCTTATTACATGGAGCTGTTCTAGCATGTGCACTTATTGGAGAGCTCCTTCAGGCCCCACAAGGAAAGTCTGGGCCTCTACTGTACTGGGCTTCCCCCCAACCCCCAGTCACGAGACCCTCGCAAGACTCCTCCTTCTGGACTTGCCTTGTTCCAACGAAGCTCAACGTAAGCTCGAGGAACAGCACCTCTTTCTATTAGGCACTTTACAGCCTTCTGGACTTAACGTCGAGTTCAACAATTTCAGACTATAAATTGGCCCCTGTATTTCTTTATATATTTTTTTCCTCTTGTTTCCTCACATGGTAGCTGTTAATGTTGCTGCCATTATCATTCACGCATCATCTAGAGCCAGCTTTTGTTTCTTAACTTGTCCCATTACCTCTCCTTTTGCCTTGCACTATCATCCCTTTTGTCAGTCCATCTCTCCTGCCTTCCATCCTATCATAGACCTTCCCTTTGTTCTTTCCTCCCCTCCTCCCTGCCCCTGCTTAAAAATCTTTCCTCCCTAACCTTTTCCAGTTCCGATGAAGGGTTCAACCTGAAACGTTGACTCTGCTTCTCTCTCCTCGATGCTGCCTGACCTGTTGAGTGTTTCCAGCACTTTCTGTTGTTATTTCTTGTTCCTTCTTAGTCTGGTGGCTGAATTACTCATTGGATAAACAAGAAATTAGAGCTGTTGGGATTGTTATATGCTTTGTATACTGGAAGAACTACACAGTTCATTTGAACACAGGTTTGGAGGTCCCTGATGGCCTCTTGAGTGTCCTAGTTCAATTCCTGATCTCAGACTGGGCAGCAGATTGGGTGGTAAACCTGGCTATAGTGGAGCGGTAAATCAGCTAAGATTCCTACTCCTGATCACTATGCAGTGACTACCGCTGAAAAGTGTATGCACATGATTGTCAGAGGAGGACAAGTTTGGGTTTGGTCATGATGCACTCCATAATTGAATAGTTTGCCGACACTTCACATCAGGGTTCATTTAAAGAAAAGGGAACACTTTTGAACTTTGATACCGGCCATACATATCACAATAGACCTTTCCGATCCCGTACATATCTATGTGGCTATATAAGAATGGACGCTTAGCTCCCATGATGTGTCAGTGAATTTACCCAATGAATGGCTGAGCCACACAGATCAGGAAGGACGTAGGTTACATCCTTGGTCCCAGCTTGTGCTGCATTGGTTGATATCAGCTTGGGCGGCAGTAAAGGTACAACAATCAGCCTTAGATCCTGAGTCAGGGAGGGAAAGATTGAATAGGATTCGCTGATCTGTGTACAGCGAACCTTCCTGAAACGTGGACTCTGCTGGAAGTGCTTGTGTGTGACCTTTCGGTGACTAGAGGATCAGGCTTGACTTTAATTAACCATATGGTCAAATGGCTTGCTGACACTTACTGGCAAGGCTCATACGTAAATAATCTCCCATGGCCAAGATACTGGAATTGTTGTGGCACCTGTGGAGCCATACCCAGCAAGAAGTTAATTCCTACAAGAGAGATGGGGAGAAAATTGGCAAGACAAGAACATTTTGGTTTTTTTTAATAAAAAGGAGAATGACCACTTGGGTGAGGTGGAGGGTGACTTTAGATTGGATTTGTATCCCACTAAGAGTCAGTACCCTTAATTTTCCAATCAGGTTCAGCCGGCTTTCAGATGTAAATCAGGTGAACCCAGTTAGAAAAGTGGGCAGAGATCCGTTATACTGTTTTTGATGCATAAAGCATTGGGAACCGGAGGTTCCCCTCTGAAACAGGATGAAGCCTCTTTTAAAATTATAATGTGGGCGAGTATATCCTGCAGCTATATCACGAAGATTGTGTATGCAGGACACCCATTCTTAACTATAACCGTTCATAACTGCATCCATGTGAAATGGATGTCCAGGGTTGCTGAGTAATGGTAAGTATGCAGCAGTTCATCGAGAGTACAAGGTGAAATTCAGGTAAAATTATGTGTTTAAATCACTGATGCTTTTTGAGGAAGAAGAAGAGTGAAAAGGGAGATCAGACTGCTCTATTTGCTATTTCCTGCAAAATTTGTCAAGAGGATTTATTCATGTGGAGGCTCATATTCCCAAAGGAAGCTGGGACAACAGACTTGATGACACAAATAAGATACATAAATGTCTGACTAACTATAATGCTGGATGCTTCCTCACCAGCACTCCAATCACAGTATTTCATAGTTTTTTAAAAATTCATTCACGAGATGTGGCAAGGCCAGCATTTATTGCCCATCCTTAATTGCCTTTGAGAAGGTGGTGGTGAGCTGCCGCCTTGAACCGCTGCAGTCCGTGTGGTATTTCAGTGCTCCAGCTTGAAAAAAGGCACGTGGGGGTGATAAACAACTAGAATTGCATAATTAGCTGTACCCGCCAAGATGCCACCAACCACATGTGCAGGTATTGGCCGCTCACCTGGCAACTACCATGGGGAACTACCTTCACAGGATCTGCGTAATCGGAGAGCCAAATGCAGAATTGTGCCATATGCTGCGAGGACACCTGCAGCTGCCATGCACCGTAGGGCTGGTACAACTAATGGTATTACTAATAAGTTACGAGGCATGCTGCAATACTGACCTCCGTTTTCACAATCACCTTATCCAGCACCACCTCCACTTCAGCAGCCCTCAGACAAGGTGTCACGTGTTGGGCTGCACCGTCACTTGCCTGCAGACTCATGACTGCATTTTGGGTTTTCTTTCACTTCACTTTTACCTGTCACTTCTTTGCTCTCTTCCCCATTCAGCCTTGGAAAAAAGTTTTCTGAAGATTGTGAGGTTCTTTGCTCCCTATGTCCTTTAGTTATTTGTACTTTTACTTGCATGCAATTTTGTGTACCCAGCACAAGTGCACTCCTTCAAAAAATCCAAATCTATGGGGTAGATGTTCAACTTGCTGTCCGGGTGTAAAATTGCAGATGGGTCGTCCATAATAGAAACAGCTTAATTCTAATTTCCATTTGAAATCAACAGAAATGAAAATTGAGCAGTCTCTGTAACAGGTGGCCGATTCGCAACACCAGTTTTACACCCAGGCCGCAAGTTGAAAATGTACCCCTATATCTGAAGCTATGCACAATTATGATAAGCTTATCGTGGAAAATTAGGTTCAAACAGCAATCTTTACTTCAGGTCAGCAATAACACCTGTTTCAAACCAATAGGATGTAAATTGAATCCATATTGGAAAATCTAGACAAATTATTCAGGAGAAGAGTAGAGAAAATGAAGAGAAATATAATCACAAGTTTGGACAAAACATTCTCATTTAAGGATTGACCCATAGGTTTGAAGAAAGTTGGAAACATACAAAAATAAATAATTCCTTTCAAACATTTGATATCTTAATCCTTGACCACATATGTTTGAGGAATTAATTATGACTGCACTAATTCTTCGTTCAAGAGACCTTTAATAATCATTTGTTGTAGGATTAGCCACACATTAATAGAGGAAATCCTGATATTGTTGCAGACTCCAGTCATTCACATGTTCTGATGAAGGGTTACTCACCTGACATAACCTGTCTTTTCTCTTTACAAATGCTGTTTTGTATTTCCAGCATTTTCTATTGTTATTTCCGGTTGATTCAGAGTTGTGGTTAATGTAACAGCCGTTTGATTTTTTTTTCAGGGAAAGTAGGGAAGGGAATTTAATGTTGCTTAAAACATGGGATCAATATGTGCAGTTGTGAGAATTCTGTGATAAAACAATCACAAGTGGACTCTGGATGGAACAGGGTCTGCTGAATTGAATGGCATTTTCTTGCCTTAGATTTTTCTTTTGTCCTTGTGATATCCTCGAAGTGAAATGCATTTCATCATCCTCGGTTTTGTTCATCCACTGCTATTTGCTGTAAGAGGGAGAGCAGAGTGCAGTGAGAAACGCTGCCTCATTTTCCATATACAAGTAAAAAGATGGGACATTACAAGTTGTTGTTATAATATTCAGTCTTTAATGTTGCCCAAACAGCCTTGCCTACGATCTTCAAGCAAGAACTTAAGGATGAAGAAGCTCAAGAGAACGAATCTGTCATACTGCATTGTGAAATTAGCAGAGCAGATGCAGCGGTGCAATGGAAAAAAGGATCCACTTCACTTCATCCCAGTGCCAAATATGACATGAAGCAAAAAGGATCCATTGTTGAGCTGGTTATTCACAAACTCAAACCAGATGATAGTGGAAGATACACTTGCGACACTGGAGACCAACAGACCAGTGCTTCCTTGAAAATTAATGGTAGGAACAAAATGTATAATAGAACGATAACCATTTTTTAACTTTTCATTTTGATTCCTACTCAAATCAGACTAACATGGCTAGTTTATACAGTAGTCCCTCTCTATAATGCTGTCATCTGGTGCTGTGCAAAATATGTGACTGATCAAGAAACAAGTTGCAGTTAAGTGGTTTTACACAGTTACTCTGTTGGTGCCACAACTTTAAACAGAGTGTATTAAATGTGTCACCATAGTGTTGCAGTGAAGGCTATTCGATTGCAATGATTTTTTTGCTCCTTCTAGAAATTCTCTCTCTCTCTCTTGAAACTATGAATCTTTGCTGAGGGAAGGTTCCACTGTTACACTCAGGTGAATGATATCTGGACATTACCAGAATGATACCTGGACTCCAAGGGTTAAATTACAAGGAGAGATTACACAAACTAGGGTTGTATTCCCTGGAATTTAGAAGATTAAGGGGTGATTTGATTGAAGTTTTCAAGATATTGAGGGGAACAGATAGGGTAGATAGAGAGAAAGTATTTCTGCTGGTTGGGGAGTCTAGGACTAGGGGGCATAGTCTAAAAATTAGAGCCAGACCTTTCAGGAGTGAAGTTAGGAAACACTTCTACATGCATAAAGTGGGAGAAGTTTGGAACTCTCTTCCGCAAACGGCAATGGATGCTAGGTCAGTTGTTGATTTTAAATCTGAGATTGATAGATTTTTGTTAACCAAAGGTATTAAGGGATAAGTGACAAAGGCGAGTATACGGAGTTAGTTCACAGATCAGCCATGATCCCATTGAATGGTGGAACAGGCTCGAGGGGCAGACATGTCAACTTGGAGCCAACTTAACCCCATAGAGACCCAGCTTATCTCTCCTTTACCACAAAGAACATAAACAGCTGACAAGTGTGGATGTGAGCCCTCACTGGGTAGACATTGAGGTGGGGGGTGAATTTTCATGCGGGTTCTCCTGCTTGTCTGCCATAACGTCAGCAGAATATTTTCCTGGTATTTCCACGGCTCTTCCACCAAAGTGTGATGAGTGGGAGAAACCCCATGGAAATTCACTGCCTAGATACCCAGGACTTCCTCACAAGCAACCTGGTGAATAGCACAGCTCCCCATAAAATGAGTGAGTGCATCCTTCTGACCACAGCATGGACACACATCATACGCTATTGAATGGGATTGGGATAAATGGTTCCCATTTGGCAGATGCTCTTTCAAAACTGAGATGAGGAGAAACTTCTTCACTCAGAGGGTAGTAGGTCTGTGGAATTTGCTGCCCCAGGAAGCTGTGGAAGCTACATCATTAAATAAATTTAAAACAGAAATAGACAGTTTCCTAGAAGTAAAGGGAATTAGGGGTTACGGGGAGCGGGCAGGAAATTGGACATGAGGCTGAGTTCGGATCGGTCGAGGCCCTGTGGGTGGCGTAGCGGGCCCAGGGGCTGAGTGGCCAGGTCCTGCTCCTACTTCTTGTGTTCTTTAGATTTGAGGTGAGGATCAGATCAGCCATGATCTTATTGAATGGCGGAGCAGGCTCGAAGGGCCGATTGGCCTACTCCTGCTCCTATTTCTTATGTTCTTATGAATGGTAGTTCGGCCAGGTGGAGGTACTTACCTTCAACAAAGAAATAACTCTCTGCAACCCAATTTTGAGAGCACCGAACCTCTGATAATTGGGTGCATGTTCTCATATCTGGTCTGCAGGTAATGCCTTCAAGCACTAATGCCTCAAGCCTTAAAGTTTCCACTTCAGCTATGCAATGGACACATGCATTCAACCTGTGCAGCTTGTGATGTACCAACCATCTTGATGTTCTTGACATCCAAGTCTAATGCCATGTACCAGGCTTACTTATTACCAACTGGTTAATCCAGATTTTTACGTGAGGGGCTTTGGCAAAGCAATGTGTCTGTTAGACTGATTCCTCCTTCAGGATGATGTGATAGGTTGGTGTAAGCTCTCTGCAACTGTTTTCTTTTTTGCCATAAATACATCTCTCGGCTTGTTCCTGGAGTTCACACATGGGTCTCATGCATGTCTAAGAGTCTTGAAACTTGACAGAGAATTGTTTCATAGACTGTACATCACAGAAACATGCCATTCAGCCCAACTGGTCCATGCGGTGTTTATGCTCCACACGAGCCTCCTCCCATCTCTCTTCATCTCACCCTATCAACATACCCTTCTATTCCTTTCTCCCATGTGTTATCTAGCTTCCCCTTAAATGCATCCATACTATTCGCTTCAACTACTCCCTGTGGTCGCATGTTCCACATTCTCACCACTCTCTGGGTGAAGAAATTAATAGTACTTTCCTGGGCAGCCAATGAGCACTGCTGCCTCTTTTGTGCATTTCCGGGTGAGGCTAAATAGTTGATATTTTCTTATCAAAAAGAGCTGAGTTCGGCAACATTACTCCTGTTTTGCATCCTTTGGAGACCAGGGGCTGGATTTTCATAGGGCCGTGGAGGCAGGTTTGGAGGCGTGTGGGGGGTTAAAATTGCGAAAAGTGGTGGGCAGACCTGATCCCGCCTCCACGCAATTTTGATAAAATCGTGTGCGGTGTTCCCGACTCCGTCCCGCCTCCAAGAGGCGGGAGAGGCCATTAAAGCCCTTAACAAGCCCTAAATTGGCTCTGTCATGCCATTTTAAAACGTTTTAGCTAGTTTAACCCTTTTCTGACGTGAAGCACGCCTGATGTGAAACACGCCAGTGAAACCTGGCAGGAGCACAAGTGGATAGCTGACTATCAGCTGCAGGTCCACTATTTGAAAGTCGCCTCTGATGCTGCTGCATTGAATGTCTTCAGAGACTGCCTGGCCTTTGCTGTGAGAGGACCTGGATGCAAAAAAAATTCTCTCTCTCTCTCTCTCTCAGCTGCTGCTCATTTTGCATCCAGGTCCACTCACAGCAAAGGCCAGGCAGTCTCTGAAAACCTTCAATGCAGCAGCAATGATGACATCATCAGAGGCGACTTTCAGACTGAAACCACTAATTGGTTCCTGGGTTCCCACATGCTGGAACTCAATTGCCCAATTAGGTGAAAATTGCATCAATCTCCCACATCCAATTGCAGTCGGGTGGATAACACGAAATGCGGATGACACGACCCCAACCCGCCCCAGTATCAAAATCCAGCCCCAGGTCTATGAGCAGAGTGAGCGCAGCCTTCATATCAACTGTAATAAAATTGTTACAGTAAGTCATAGTCATAGAGTTATACAGCACAGAAAGAGGCCCTTCGGCCCATTGTGTCCACGCCGGCCATCAAGCCCTGTCTACTCTAATCCCATTTTCCAGCACTTGGTCCGTAGCCTTGTATGCTATGGCGTTTCAAGTGCTCATCTAAATGCTTCTTGAATGTTGAGGGTTCCTGCCTCTACCACCCTTTCAGGCTGTGAGTTCCAGATTCCAACCACCCTCTGGGTGAAAAAGTTTTTCCTCAAATCCCCTCTAAACCTCCTGCCCCTTACCTTGAAACTATGCCCCCTGGTTATTGACCCCTCTACTAAGGGGAAAAGTTCTTTTCTATCTACCCTATCTATGCCCCTCATAATTTTGTACACCTCAATCAGGTCCCCCCTCAGCCTTCTCTGCTCTAAGGAAAACAACCCTAGCCTGTCCAGTCTCTCTTCATAGCTGAAACACTCCAGCCCAGGTAACATCCTGGTGAATCTCCTCTGCACCCTCTCCAATGCAATCACATCCTTCCTATAGTGTGGCGACCAGAACTGCACACAGTATTCCAGCTGTGGCCTAACTAGCGTTTTGTACAGCTCCATCATAACCTCCCTGCTCTTATATTCTATGCCTCGGCTAATGAAGGCAAGTATCCCATATGCCTTTTTAACCACCTTATCTACCTGTCCTGCTGCCTTCAGGGATCTATGTACATGCACACCAAGGTCCCTCTGATCCTCTGACCTTCCTAGGGTCCTACCATTCATTGTGTATTCCCTTGCCTTGTTAGTCCTCCCAAAATGCATCACCTCACACTTTTCAGGGTTAAATTCCATTTGCCACTGTTCTGCCCATCTGACCAACCCGTCTATATCATCCTGTAGCCTGAGGCTTCCCTCCTCGCTATTTACCACTCCACCAATTTTCGTGTCATCTGCAAACTTACTGATCATACCTCCTACATTCATATCTAAATCATTAATGTACACTACAAACAGCAAAGGACCCAGCATCAATCCCTGCGGTACACCACTGGACACAGGCTTCCAGTCACAAAAACAACCTTCGACCATCACCCTCTGCCTCCTGCCACTAAGCCAATTTTGGATCCAATGTGCCAAATTGCCCTGGATCCCATGGGCTCTTACCTTCTTGACCAGTCTCCCATGTGGGACTTTGTCAAAAGCCTTACTGAAGTCCATGTAGACTACATCAACTACACTACCCTCATCTACACACCTAGTCACCCCCTCGAAAAATTCAATCAAATTGGTTAGACATGATGTCCCCCTGACAAAGCCATGCTGACTATCCTTGATTAATCTTGCCTCTCCAAGTGGAGAGTAATTCTGTCCCTCAGAATTTTTTCCAATAATTTCCCTACCACTGATGTTAGGCTCACTGGCCTGTAATTCCCTGGTTTATCCCTACTACCCTTCTTGAATAATGGTACTACATTAGCTGTGAAGGAACTTTGTGTAAGTGCAATGTACCACAACAAAGTATGTGTGTCAATTATTGTGTGACTACGCTACTGTGATGTTTTAAAGGAGCTATATAAATGTAAGTTGTTGTTGGTGTATAGAGTACTCTGTTTAAATATGACGAAATGATCAATAACCAAGGAAGATCCTTTTTTTGTTTGGTTCTGTTAGTTTTCATAGAATCATGGAAACATACAGCACGGAAGGAGGCCATTCGGAGCATTGTGCCTGTGCTGGCTCTTAGAATGAGCAGTCGTGCTTAGTCCCACATCCTTGCTTTTTGTCCGTAATCCTTGTAAGATCCTCATTCTCAAGTACCTGTCCAAGCTCTTTTTAAAATTATTTATGGAATCAGCTCCCACCACCTTTTTCAGGTAGAGCGTTCCATATCCTGACAACTCTGAGTTTTATTCAATTGTTATAGACAGTTGCCTTCTGTGGAGGTTTAATAATAAATGCATTTTGCTGTGAAAACAACTAAAACATTTCCAGTATATAAATAGACAGATGCGTCAAAATGTAAAAAATGTGGGAGGGAGGGCAGTGCTAGCCCAGTGCCCAAAAACCAATTGAATTTTTGTTTCCCAACCCAGTGCTCATAAGATGACTTCCCAGAGCTGCCTCTGGCTCGGTTCCACCTGCCCTATTCTGACAAGCTACGGTGTTGGTCAGTGCACCGTGATTGCCCTGTGGGCAGAAAATGGCAAATATATAAATATGACCAAAATAACACATTTGAACCCAAAACTACAAAACCCCATCCCACACACTCTCCCTCCTCCCTGTGCTGAAACTGAAACCCTCCGCACCATCGCCAACATTTCTTTCCTCCACTCCCAGTTTTCTTCCTCCCTCTACTCTGGTTGGGTTCAGTTCTACACCTCTGTGTGCAGAGTGAGAATAAAATCAGTCAGTCAACGATTTTCTCTCCTGGTCACTGGGACCCTGAAGCCCCACCCACACTCTATTCACATTTTCGCATGTCATGTGTCAGAGGCTTAAACTGCTTTGGGACTTGATCATTATTTAATCTAAGCTTAGACAACAAGAGCTAGAATTTCCCACCATTGACTGTTTAAGTGTCAGGCTTGGCTGAGTGGCAGCACTCTCACCTCTGACTCAGATGGGTTCAAAATCCAGTCCAAAGACTTGAGCGCGTAATCTAAACTGCACTTCAGTGCAGCACTGAGGGAATGCTGCACTGTCGGAGGTGCTGTCTTTGAGCTAAGATGTTATTCTGAGACCCTGTCTGCCCTTTAAGGTGGACGTAAAAGATTCGCGGCATAATTTTAAAGAAGAGCGGTGGAGTTTACCCGATTTTTCAACTGTCGCTTGCCCATTCTCAGACTGAACAACATGATGGGATGGGCACTTCAGTTACTCCATTAACACCCAATGCTATTTTCATACACGCCTGTAAATAGGCAAGCAGCCCATCCAGCTGAAACAGTGATGTTGACATGGCTGTATTTATTGCCCATCACAAGTTGTTCTGAGATGGTTGTAGTGGAGCACCTTCTTGAATCGCTGCAATTATAACTGTGTGGGTTGCTAGGTCACTTTGGAGGGCATTAAGTGATAACCATGTTAGTGTGGGACTGGAGTTACATGTAGGCCAGACTGAGCATGGGTGGCAAGTCACCCTTCTCTGAAGGACATTAGCAAACCAGTTGAGTTTTTAACGACAATTTTGCATGGTCATTTTGTATTCCTAGTGCCAGCCCATAAATTACCAGATTTATTCAGTTCAATTCTATGGTGGGTTTCAATTTATCACTCTGGGATTTGAAATCACAGCCTCTGGATTGCTAATCCTGTACCATAACAAATACACTATCACATCTATCAAATACATTTGTTTTACAAACCTTGCCATGTCATGGACTCCAAACAATGTATTTAATATTCTGTGAGAAGGTTCTTTTAAAGTTTATCCCCACAGCCCATTGGTAATCAGGTAAAAGTCCAGAATATCTACTTAACCATATAGCTTATTAGCTAGTATATTTCCAGCTTCCCCACAGCACAGAAACCATGATGTTTCATGCAGGATTTGATTATCTTTGTTCATACATCCTTAAAACCTTCAATCCCATTTATAAGCAAATAATTAACCAGTTCCTTTTAAAATACTTAATCAACATAGTTTTAACTGCTGGGAGTCTGTCACATATCTACAAAAATGTGGGGAAATATTCTTCTAGTTTCTAGTCTCATTTGATGTTTTTAATTTTGAAATTGTGTACTGCACCCCCCCGACCAGATATAATAACCTGATCACATTACATCACGATGCATTAATATTTTTAAGATCATTTTAAAGACAACTTTGGACACTAAGCCTAGGTTCATATGAACATAGGAAAGGAAGGTAGAAAAAGAACAGCTGGTCTGAGTCTGCTTCGTTCAGCTGTGTTGCAACTAAGCAACACAACCTCCAATTCAAGGCCAAATTACTGTTGAGCATTTTTTTTTGGTTTGTTTTCTTAATCCCCACCTTTCAGCGGCCATGTAATTTCCTGTGAAATGCAAAAAAAAAAATTTTTTAAGGCTTTTTCTTATGCATCAGTGTGATTTTTAAGGTAGAGTTGCTGAAAAAAACTGGCAAAGTACTCAACTTGTTTTCACTTAATTATCTTTGCTTATAACAGCTTCACATGGACTAGATACTTTCAGTGACTGGTCCTATCAATTAGAAAGAAGTGATAGAACATACGATAGTGAGAGTATTTTATATGAATCCTGAGTTAATAGAGATATGTGAGCTAAATGTGTCAGAGTGGTAGTAGTGAGCTGTATGCAACAGATAAGATATTCTGTACGATTTCTGTAATGAGGAAGTCCAGAATAATGTGTTGCATCAGAGGTTGTGGTATATTTGAGAGTGAGAAGAATGTAAGAGAGTGTATTTCACATGGATTGCCCATTGAAGAGGCTGTTGTAAACGATATGGGGTTGCATCAAATGTTGTAGTAAGCCAGGGAGTGCAATAATGAGCGCTGTGTTAAAAAGAAGTACTTGCATTTTCCTCTTGAGTGGGCAATCCAAGTCACTGCCAGCAAGAAATTTGCCTGGGTACTGCAGCTATTTTTTTTTCATGTGTAAATGAGCCCTGGATGGAGTTCTGCTGCTGTTTATGGTTGTTAGGGTTGCTGGCTGAGCAGCTAAGTAAGCATCATGTTGGAACAAGAGAATTTTTTTTTATTGTGTACTCCTTTCCAAATTCTCTTTGAACATGTGGCTGGAGCCGTATCTCACTGAGGGCAGTACTTCTAGCTGTTGTAATTATCTGTGCAGACTTGGTCTTCTCCGCTAGCATTTTAAAACTTGGTAAAAAGAAAATTTCTCAAAATATAGGCAGGTGAAAAAAGAAATATTAGAATTTATCACTGAGAGAAAATGAAGGCCAAGGTATTTACTGGGATCTTTGTTGTTGAAACAGTTTGTTATGAAAAGATTACAGTATATTGGAGAGTGTTATAATGAGGGGCTACTGTATATTTTCTGCTCATCTTATCCCTCTTAAACTCATAATTTTTTTAATTTACATTATTAATGTACCGTTCCCAATTAACAGTTCTGTGTCTTTATTTGGCTATAAAATAAATCGTAATGTTTCTTTCCCTTAATTACTGACTTTGGTCTACTTGTCTTGCCTTTTTTCTTGTATTTGATAATATTTTTACCAGTGCTGTTATCTAACAACTTACCTATTTTCATGCCTTTTGTGAAATAAAATATCTACCATTCAGATGTGTATGTGAAAACATACCAATCAATTAATTTAAAGCCTTTCTTCAAGAATGAGGTTCACGATCAGTATCCCTTTCAAAAATGATGAGAAAATTTCTTTCAAGACCCAACAAAGATGGATGGAACAAAATAAATAGATGTTCACGTTATTTATTGTTCTTTGCAATTATCTGATATGTAAAAGGGATCACTATAGTGAGCTTTCTCTGCAAAATGATTCTTTCCATCGGTACTAATTTGAATAGAAAACAACTGTAACTGCATTTAATATTCCATTTTCCACTTTTTTAATATTTTTGTTTAAACAGTGCATGCTGTTGACATAATTGGGAGTGAGGCAATACTGAGCTCAACAGGATGAAACAGTTGCATAAAGATATAAAACTAAAATGTAATGTTTGCGACAATGTGCCAAATACTTACTGCTTTCGTATGACATTCCTCTCTAACGGAGGTATTAACCTATCTAAAATGAATGGGTCAAAATCTCTTTTAAAATAGTGGGTAAGCATAGTTTGTACTTTAGTTATTTTAATTGTACGTACTAATTTGCATCTCATACTTTTGACCGCAGTAACACTACTGAGCCAGTTTCCCCGTCAATGAATGAAGTTGCATTTATATATCGCCTTTCATGCCCTTAAGATGTCTCTAAGTGCTTCACAGCTAATGAATTACATTTGAGTTGTAGTCACTGTTACTATGTAGGTAAAGATGGCAACTGGTTCCCACAAACAGCAATGAGATAAACGAACAGTTAATTTACTTTGGTAGTGTTGGTTGAGGGAAACTTCCCTGCTTTTCTTCAAATGGTGCTATGGGATCCCATACATTTATGTGAATAGGCAAATGTTTAACATTTTATCAGAAATAATACAGCACTCCATCAGCGTTGCACTGAAGTGTCAGCCCAGATTTTGTGCTGAAGTCTGAGTGGAGCTTGAACCCACAACCTTCTGACTCAAAGGCGAGACTATTACCACTGAGTCAAGGTAACATTTAATTATCATCAGCACTCATTATTTAAATATACAAATTAACAGAAATTGACAGAAAAAAACAAATAGATCTTAAAGGAAATTTCCTCTGGGTATTGTGTGCGGTGTAGTTGGAAATGCATTTTATTATACTAGTAACTCCTTTTTACCTCTGCAAAGCATGGTTCTCAAACATCACGGCAATGTCCAGAGGCATCTTATTGCCTTACGGTAGTGATCTACTCTCACAGTTAGGCTAGGTAAATATTGTATCCAAATGCAAAGACTTTTTACTTGGCGGCTTTCTGTTGGATCAGTGTCTGTCGGTGATAGATAAATGAATTAGTTTCCATTGGGGGGGAAAAAAAGAAAGACTTACATTTATATAGCGCCTTTCACGACCACTGGACGTCTCAAAGCAGCGTGTAGTCACTGTTGTAATGTGGGAACGCGGCAGCCAATTTGCACACAGCAAGTTCCCACAAACAGCAATGTGATAATGACATTAAAACAAAATGGTAAAGGTTTGTGCAATATTTTTTAAATTAAGTTAGTTAGTCCCATTTTATGAGATATTCTTCATAAACTTTGAGTATCTCCAGCATCTGTTTGACACTGGTTTAAAATTTTGTTCTATGGGATTCATGTTGCAGCAGTTTTAGTCTATCATGTCCCATTTGAGTTTGGATCATTAGGGAATCAGCAGAGTGTCCCAGGGATTTGATTCTGTCAGGTACCTGCCAATTCTGCGAATTTTTTTTTTTCCGGTTGGCAGATCCACCCCTTAGAAGACCATTGATGTCAGGGGCAGCCCTGGACCTGAGCTGGGTATTCCCACTTCCTTGGCTCAGTCTGGACCCAGCATATTGCTGAAGGCTGATATGCTGAGTGAAATGAGGAATATTTACATATAAATGAGGGCCACTAGGTCCCACCTCAGGGTCCAAATAAGGAGAATGGACTGAACCCCTGCAAAAAGGCCAGTTTTTTTGAATATACCAAAAATCTGTTTAACGGGGCTAAACAGGGCAAAGCTTCGGTCTTGTGGGAGAAGGGGCCTGATCACCACATACCCCCGAAAGTGGGCAGGTGCGGGGGGGGGGGGGGGGGGGGTTCAGTTTCTGGTTTCACGCAGAGGCAGGTGCCAAAGATGTGCCAGTAGTGGCATGGTTTCTCACTTGCTCCATGCCCATTAGGCAACTTCCCGCTGACCCTATGCACTCTGGTGGGGTATCTGGAGGGCACCTATGGGCGTGATCCTGACGTAACCACCGTAATTGCAACTCATGGATTTTCTGGGCCTCTCCTGCAGACTGATTTAGGCAATCTTGACAGTTATTTGTTTTCTATGTTGCAAGGACCGAAAGCAATAATTCACTAAGTAGTGCATAACCAAGTAAACTTCTGTATATCAATAGTATTACAGGGATGAAGCCTGGGGAAGGTTAAAGGTCATTCCAATCGTTCCAGGACTGTTTCCTGGACATCTCTCAGACTCGAATGATATTTACAAGGCTGCTATATATAGTAATTGCACACATTTACTATTGCTACTATCAGGGGTACATTGCAGCACACAACAATAGCTTTGACAGAATGATCCTGACAGCTAATGTTTTCAGGGGCCTCCATCTCTAAAATTGTACTACTTTGATATGCTCCTATTGCATGTGGGGATGCCTGGTGAAGCCTTTATTATTCTTTATTATCCTCCTCACACCAGTATCCTACTTATCCATTCCAAGTAACACCGACTCACCAGAACCTGTTCTCTGATGCTCATTTCAAGTTCCACCGGAAACACTCAGTTCCAGATCCTGTCAGAGCCTTGATCCAGATATGGATGCAAGAGCCGAATGGCAGAAGCAAGGATGGAGAAGTGAGAGTAGCTGCCTCGACATGAAAGCTACATTTGACTAATTATGGCACCAAGGCCCTCTAGCAAAACTGTGGTCAATAGGAGCCAAGGATAAAACACTGCAATAACAGGAGTCACACAAAGGAAGATGGTTGTGGTTGTTGGAGGCCAGTCATCAGAACCTCAGGACATTGCTGCTTGAGTTCTTCAGGGAAGTGTACTTGACCCAACAATCGTCAGCTGCTTCATCCTTCCATTATCAGATCAGGAGCAGAGCTGTTCACTGGTGATTCTACAGTGTGCAGCTCCAGTCACAACTCCTCCAATAATAAAATAAACCATGCCATCCAGGCTTTGGCTGACAAGTGGTGGGTAACATCACACCACATGACTGCCAGGTAATGACAATCTACAACAAAAAAAGGCCCAGCCATCTACTCCTGACCTTCAGTAGTAATGAGTGCTGATGATAATTAAATGTTACCTTGACTCAGTGGTAATAGTCTCGCCTTTGAGTCAGAAGGTTGTGGGTTCAAGCTCCACTCTGAGACTTCAGCACAAAATCTGGGCTGACACTTCAGTGCAACGCTGATGGAGTGCTGTATTAAATGAGGCTCCACTATCTATATCCTGCGGGTGAACATTGACCAGAAGCTTAACTGGACTAGCCATATGAACATTGTAGCTACAAAAGCAGGGCAGTAGCTGGATATTTTGTGACCAGTTGCTCATTTTCTGACCCCCCTCAAAGACTCTCTACCATCTACCAGGCTCAATTTAGGAATGTGGATCCACTTGCCTGGTCAGGTACTGTAGTGTAGTGGTTATGTTACTGGACTAGTAATCCAGAGAACGCGAGTTCAAATTCCACCGTGGCTTTGTGAAAATTTGAACTCGGTTTAAAAAAAAATCTGGAGTTAAAAATCTGGTAGTAGTAAAAGTGACCATGAAGTTGTTGGATTGTCATTAAAACCCAACTGGTTCACTACTGTCCCATAAGAGAAAAAAAAGCTGGCATCCCAGTATGGCTTATATGTGACTCCAGACCCACGCCAACATGGTTGACTCTTAACTACACTCTAAAGTGGCCTACATTTTAGCCAAAGTCACTTCATGTGAGACACTGATCCTTTCAGAAATGGGCATGGTTGAAATTGCATTTTGTGCCTAATTGTGTCCATAACTATCAACTCTAACCCTTTACTAATTTGCAAATGTAGTAATTTCATAAGTAATGTTGTATAAGTAAGCAATGAGATGCCTTTCTCAGTTGGGCGTGGAATGGTTCTCATGCAGTTTCCAAAAAACTTCAAATAAACACTTTTAAATTATCTGTTTTTGATTTACAGCCATATAAAACAACTGAACTTACTGCTTTGTTTTGTATTGCAGAGATGTATTTTCTTAATCCCACAGGTAACTACTGTCAAAAAAATATAAAAATAGCAAGGAAAAAAGGAAAGAAAATAAAATGTTTTTTTAAGTGAAGGTTTTGGTTTTGTGTTTGCACAAACAGCCAGTAAACAGCTTTAAAGTTGAGAAGTCGCACAACACCAGGTTATAGTCCAACAGCTTTATTTGAAATCACAAGCTTTAGGAGCGTTGCTCCTTCGTCAGGTGAAGCTTTAAAGCTTTAAAGTTGTTTTCCTTTTGTATTCTTCTTATCAAGATATTTATACATTAACAAGTATAAACGCACATGCACATACTCCTGAAAAGAGTGTATCGATATTGGATAGATTAAATCAAAATAAGTTTTACTTTTCATTATGAATACTTCAGGTCATTTTTTTTTAAACTTGCAAAAGAGTTTCAACCAACTATATAAGGAAGAAGTACAATAATTGTATAACTGCTTAATACCTTGTTTTGTTTTTATTGTAAATGCACTATAATCTTGCCCTACCAGCCCTTCCGGTACTTTTCAAACAAGTGCTTCAGAACAAGGAAGCTGAAGAAGGCAGCACCACCACTCTGCACTGTGAGCTTACTAAGCCTGATGCTCCCGTAGAGTGGAGAAAAGGAACTGTGGTGCTTCATCCCAGTGACAAGTATAAAGTAAAGCAAAAGGGACCTATTGCTGAACTGTTGATCTGCAATCTGAAACTCGAAGATACGGCAGAATATACCTGTGACTCAGGCGATCAACAGACCACAGCTTGCCTTAAAGTGAAAGGTATGGAAAAGTATTTTTTGTAATAACATTCATTTATTCAGACTATACGAATACAGCTCTTCACTTTTTGTCTACCTACCTTTACTTTTAAGCAGCAGGTTTATGAACTTGTGTTCCATTTAATTATAATTGGTTTAAAATAACATAACATAAAAGGAATCCAAAGGTTGTCTTCAGGCATATTAACAGTAAAAGGGTCGTCAGAGGAGCGGTGGGGGCCGATTAGGGACCAAAATGGAGAACTATTGGTGGAGGCAGAAGGCATGGCTGAGGTACTAAATGAGTACTTTGCATCGGTGTTTACCAAGGAAGAGGACTTTGCCATAGCTATGGTAAATGAAGAGGTTGCTGGAATACCGGATGGGATAAAAATAGATAAAGAGGAGGTACTAGAAAGGCTGGTGGTAATTAAAGTGGATAAGTCACCCGGTCCGGATGGGATGCATCCTAGGTTGCTGAGGGAAGTAAGGGTAGAAATTGCGGAGGTGCTGGCCACAATCTTCCAAACCTCCTTAGATACAGGGGTGGTGCCAAAGGACTGGAGGATTGCAAATGTTACACCCTTGTTCAAAAAAGGGGAGAAGGATAAACCTGGCAATTACAGGCCAGTCAGTTTAACGTCGGTGGTGGGAAAGCTTTTAGAAACAATAATCCAGGAGAAAATTAACAGCCACTTGGACAATCATGGACTAATAAAGGAAAGCCAGCACGGATTTGTTAAGAGCAAATCGTGTTTAACTAACTCGAGTTTTTTGATGAGGTTATAGAGAGGGTGGATGAGGGCAGTGTAGTTGATGTGTATATGGACTTTCACAAGGGGGGCGATTTTCCCACTGGAGGCGAGATGGAGGCGGGTTTCAGTTTGGGTGGATTTGAAACTCGCCTCCACTGATAGGTTTCAAAATTTTGCGATTTTCCCATGATTGACCACTTGATTTCAGAGGTGTGGGATGCCTTGCTCAATTAGTGTTTTGCGACTGAAACTCGCCTCTGTTGACAGCACTTTTCCAGTCTGATTTTATGGCTTCTTGCTCCCTTGGCTCACTCCACAGCATTTCTGCTTCTCCTGCACCACCTCCAACATCTTTTGAGATACCCATGTCCAATTCCAAGGCAAGGGCCTACCAAGGCTCTCAGATGAGGCGCTGCAAAGGTTGTTTGAGGGGGTGAGAGCTAGCATGGAGGTGCTCTTCCACTCATCTCGGAGGAAGAGGCCTGCCAAAGAAACCAAGGCTGTGAGGGTACAGCTGGCAAGGGATATAACCTCCAGATCTGTGTGCAGATTGGGAGACTGTTTCTGTATATTGATGAAATGCCATCCCTGTTGGAAAGCATTAAAATGATTTGAAGCCAAAAGGTTGGCGTTATGCCATCTGTTCTTTCGCCTTAGGAAGCTCCACATTGCGGGCACCGCCACACTTGCGTTGTCTGGTTGGTGGCCTGAGTGAAAGGAGGCCAGAGAGTCATGTCCATTGTCAATGAAGTCCTAGGATGGAGCCAAGGACATGTGCCAACTTGGGCAACCTATGCAAATCTGGCCATGATAAGTTCATCCCTGGCAGCCATGTGCTCGCGTGCTGCCGCTGGTCGATACACCGGCGCTCTGACCTCCTCCTGCTCCTCCTCCTCCTCATCTTCATCTGAGGAGGGCTGGTACTGAGCTGCTTGCTCATCAGGAAGCTGCAAGCCATGACGCTGTGCGATGTTGTGCAGTGTACAGCAGACCACGACCATTCTGGAGACCCTGTATGGTGTAACTGCAGGGCTCCACCTGATCGGTCAAGGCAACGGAAGCGCATCTTCAACAACCCAATGGTCTCTATGATGGAAATAACAACAGAAAATGCTGGAAAAACTCAGCAGGCCAGGCAGCATCCGTGGAGAGAGAAACAGAGTTAACGTTTCAGGTCGAAGACCTTTCGTCAGAACTGGAAATAGCAGGAAATGAAATAGATTTAAGGCAAGGATAAAGCTGGGAAAAGGGGGAGGGGATTAAAGAACAAAAGGAGAGATTAAGAGATGATCAAGGCAAGAGGTGGTGTTAATGTGACAGGTTGAGGCTAAAAGAAGTGTGGCACTGCTGCTCACTCATGTTGAGGTAGCTCATCCTTTGTCTGTAAACTCTCTGTGGGGGGTACCTCCTGCGGCGAGGTGCCTCGATGCGCTGGCGCCTTCTGCCCTGTGCAGCATTAGGTGGCTGAGCAGGAGGTTGGGGCTGCAGCTGATGTTGCTGCTGAGCTGCCTGGTTCTGCTGCTGCCCTGGATGGTCCTCATCCTCATCTGAGGTCCATGCAGAAAGAAAATGAATGGTTCCCATGCTGCTTGTAGATGCCTCCTTTGGGGAAGCGCTCATTGCAAGCAGGGAGAGGGTCTTCCAAGGAGGTCCCACAGTTGATGGAGTCAAGCTGCAGCACCTCCGACTTTGGAAGGCCTTCTAAAAGTGCTCAGTGACCTTTTAAAGCCAAGGTCTGGCACCTGCAAGTAATCCTTGCTGCAATAAACAATGTCTTGTTAGACCTGCAGCAGTGAGGAGGTCACCCACGAGTCAACCCGCCAGGTTTACCTGGCGTGGTTCAGGAGTTGCGTGGAGCACGCCGAAATGCTGGGAAATTCATGAGGGCCTCTCAAAATAGGCTTAGAGAGGCCCTTAACAAGCATTTAACGAAGTTAATTCGCGCAATGGCCAGTTGGAGGCGGGAGCGTTTCCCGACCTCCAAAACCGGCACCGGCAAAATCCCACGGAGGCGGCTTGGAGGCGGGTTCCGAACCCGACCTCTTTGAATCTAATTTACCCGCCTCCTCCGACGTCAGAAAATCGCCCCCAGTGTGTTTGATAAAGTACCACATAGTAGACTTGTTAGCAAAATTGAAGCCCAAGGGGTAAAAAGGGGCAGTAGCAGCATGGATACAAAATTGGCTAAGGGATAGAAAACAGAGAGTTGTAGTGAATGGCTGTTTTTCGGACTGGAGGGAGGTATACAGTGGCGTTCCCCAAGGTTCAGTACTAGGCCCACTGCCGTTTTTGATATTCATTAATGACTTAGGCTTGGGGGTACAGAGCACAATTTCGAGATTTGCAGATGACACTAAACTTGGAAGTATCGAAAACAGTGAGGAAGATAGTAATAGACTTCAAGAAGACATAGACAGGCTGGTGGAGTGGGCGGACACAAGGCAGATGAAATTCAATGCAGAGAAGTGTGAGCTGATACATTTTGGTAGGAAAACTGAGGAGAGACCATACATTCTAAATGGTGCAATTTTAAAGGGGGTGCAAGAACAGAGAGACCTGGGGTGCTTCTGCACAAATCTTTGAAGGTGGCAGGGACAGGTTATAAAAGCAGTTAATAAACCATATGGGATTTATAAATAGAGGCATAGGGCTGGATTTTGTGATGGGGTCGTGTAACCTGCATTTCGTGTTTCCCCCCCGACTCCAGATTAATGTGGATGCCTGATGCAATTTTCACTTAATTGGGCAATTGAGTTGCAGCATTAGTGGTTTCAGTCTGAAACCCGCCTCTGATGATGTCATCATTGCTGACTGCCTGCTCTCAGAGATTGTCTGGCTACTGGTGAGAGAGGACCTGTCTGCATTGCTTCTGATGTGAGTGGACCTGGATGCAAGCGAGAGAGAGAGAGAGAGAGAGAGAGACCTACCTTCATCACATCCCCGTTGTAATAGTGGACTTGCAGCTGATAGTCAGCTATCCAATTGTGCTCCCGCCAGGTTTCACTGGAGTGTTTCACACCAGGCGTGCTTCACGTCAGAAAAGGGTTAAACTAGCTACAACGTTTCAAAAGTGCTTTAATGGCCTCTCCTGCCTCTTGGAGGCGGGACGGAGTCGGGAACCCCGCGACTGATTTTGTCAAAATTGCGTGGAGGCGGGATGGGGTCGGAAACCCCGACCCCGCAAATTTAACCCCCCACACGCCTCCAAACCCGACTCCATGGGTCATTCAAAATCCAGCCCATAGAGTACAAAAGCCAGGAAGTTATGTTAAATCTGTATAAAACACTAGTTCAGCCCCAGCTGGAGTATTGTGTCTAATTCTGGGCACCACACTTAAGGAAGGACGTGAAGGCTTTGGAGAGGGTACAGAAGAGATTTACTAGAATGGTTCCAGGGATGAGGGAATACAGTTACATTGATAGACTGGAGAAGTTGTTCTCCTTGCAGCAGAGAAGGCTAAGAGAGATTTGATAAAGATGTTTAAAATCTTGAAGGATCTAGATAGAGTAAATCAAGAGAAACTGTTTCCAAAGGCTGAAGGGTCGATAACGAGAGGGCACAGATTTAGGGTGATTGGCAAAAGAACCAGAGGTGACATGAGGAAAAACAATTTTATGCAATGAGTGCTTAGGATTTGGAATGCACTGCCCGATAGGGTGGTGGATACAGATTCAATAATAGCCTTCAAAAGGGAATTGGATAAATATTTGAAGCAGAAAAAATTTCCGGGGATTGGGAGTAACTGGATTGCTCTTCAAAAGAGCCGGCGCAGACTCAATGGGCCGAATGGCCTCCTTCTGTGCTGCACTATTCTCTGATAAAATCCTGCAGGGCTTGCTTAATTCAACACTCGAATTCCCAAAATGAGCTTAAGTGCGTGAAAGTCTGTACCAGAAGCACATTCGTAAAATCAACCTTTAGTATTTCTTATGCTATTTGAATTCTGTTAATTTTTTTTTATTATTATGTGTTGTCTCTGTTAGTACTGAATTCATTTTCCTCATGGTTTTTCTTTTCTTTACATATAAGTTTAGATTTGCGCTGTATGGAAAAGTTTTTAAAGGTTGCACAACATAATGGTCTCGAAATTATATTGTGTAATGGCTGTGTTTTTTGGTGAAAAACAGGTGCTGTGGACCAATGTTCCCTTTAAGCTGTGCAGCGCTCTTGAGCTCTTGCGCGGCCGGTAAGCCGGCTTTCAAATTGAAGAAACCACACGAGTGGAATTTTGAATGGGCTGCGCTGCCTGTTAAAGGCTCCATGCGGCCCAAAAAAAACTTACAGGGGACATTGTTATAGACCTTATATTGTGTATGGCATGCACGTGCACATTCCATTCCACAGCATGCGCCTTACATGCTGCGGTCAGTTTTCTCAGACGCACAGCAGCCAAACCAGCGATCCTTGAAGGTAAGTTCAAAGATTTTTACGCACCTTAATGTGGAGCCAGGAGGAGTAGGAGCGCTCTTCCCAGATCCACATTAAAACCGCAGGATCCTGCCGGACAACGCTCACTCGCCTCCCGAATTCCCTCCTTCCACCCTCCCGGACTCACCTGAGGACCTCCCAACTTGCACCAAGTCCTGTTCACTCATCACCCCTGTGCTCGCTGACCTACATTGCCTCCCGGCCCAGCAACGCCTCGATTTTAAAATTCTCGTTCTTGTATTCAAATTCCTCCATGGCCTCGCCCGTCCCTATCTCTGTAACCACCTACAACCCTCCAAGATCTCTGCGTTCCTCCAATTCTGGCCTCTTGTGCAACCCCCGATTTCCTTCATTTCACCATTGGTGGCCGTGCCTTCAGCTGCCTAGGTCCTAAACTTTGGAATTCCCTCCCTAAACCTGTCTGCCTCTACCACTCTCTCGATGTTTAAGTTGCTCCTTAAAATCTACCTCTTTGACCAAGCAGCTTTTATTCACCTGTCCTAATATCTCTATGCGGCTCGGTATCAAATTTTGTCTGATAACGTCCCTGTGGCCTCTTTCTGTGCTGTAACGTTCCATGACTCTATGGAAAGAGTAGTTCTATATTGCTGTGAAGCATTCAGGTTTTTCTGGAAGGGTGAGTTAAGATAGGTTGAATTATATTCTTTATCTATAATTATCTTGGGATTAATTACTGCCATAAAAAAATCCTCATTTAGCATTTGTTATTTTTACAACACTTCCATTGGCTGTGCTGCTATTGCCAGACTCTTTAGCTGAAGAGAATTGAGAAGTGACCTCAGGTGCTAAGATGGTTGGCTGTATGAGGAGGGAAACCATCATGTTGACAATGATACCATAAGCTCTTAAGGAAATAATGACCATCTGTTTTCTTCAGTGGATTAGCCCCGTCATCCAAATGTAGAGGATTGCTTTATTAGAAGAGAGAGTAAGAATTCTCTTGTTTCACCATTTGCTGCTCAAATATGGAAGGCAACATGTTTCATAATTACTTTATTTTATCTATGACCAAGTATGTGCAAGGAAATCTTGTAGTAATCATGTGCATCTATCTATAATTTTAATTATGTATGAAAATATATAAGTTGTTATTCATGTGAACAGTTATTTCATCTTGTCTAGTGAGCATACACATTTGCTAATTCATAAAATGTAGCTGTGAAGAAGTTCTTTGGAGGCACTTAATCAAGAAATTGCTCAATTTACTGTTCTAGCGCTTCCAGTGCTTTTCAAGAAGAAGCTTCAGAATAAAGAGCATAAAGAAGGGAGTGTTGCCACATTGCGGTGCGAGCTGACCAAACCTGATGCTCCTGTAAAATGGAAAAAAGGATCTGTGCTACTTGAGCCCAATAACAAATATGAAATGAAGCAAAAAGGTTCTAGCGTTGAGCTGATTATTCATGACTTAAAACTTGAAGATGCTGGAGAATACACCTGTGACTCTGGGGATGAACAGACAACTGCCTCCTTAAAAGTAAAAGGTAAGGCAAACAAAACCTTTCCTAAACAGAGGGTCATGTAGTGACGTTACATCATCCCTAGTAGGCTGGAATCTATCAGCAAAGGTTAGAGATAGCTCCTTGTAACCTGCAGTGCATTGAAAGGATGGAATTGCAGTTGGGAATAATGAAGATTTCTGTAGAACCAACAAATTAGCCTATGCAACACCTTATGAAATGTCTCTTGCAAATATATATAACATCCACTGCATTTCCTTTATCAATACAATAATGTCAGGCTTTTCTGAGTTCAGAGGTTTTGGTATTGGAGAACTGTGAGAATAGTGCCTGTGTCATTTATGATCCTGCGCCGTCGTCGTCTTGAATTAAATAGTGAAATTATTGTTTCTCTTAGCCCTGCCTGTGCACTTCAAAAAAGAGCTTGAGAATATGGAAGCTCAGGAGGGAGATACTGCCACACTTTGCTGTGAGCTTACTAAGTCAGATGCCCCAGTGGAGTGGAGAAAGGGATCTATTCTACTTCATCCCAGTGACAAATATGAAATGAAGCAAAATGGTTCCAGTGTTGAATTGCTTATTCACCATCTAAAGCTAGAAGACTCTGGAGAATATACCTGTGATTCTGGCGACAAAAAGACGAAGAGCTGCTTAAAAGTGAAGGGTAGGACAATCAACTTTACTTATAGTAGTTAAATCCTATGATTTTTTTTGTAAGCACTTATAAACATTCTCCTGGAGCATCAAGACTGACTATATAATTCAATTGCCTGCCTGAAGAGAGTAGTTCACATGATTTTTTCAGGACAATTATAATCAGAACACGTCCTGTTGATTTTATATAAATTTGCAGGGGTACATGGAATTAGGAGAACTGAATGTAATATTTGTCTTACCTTTTATTCTTCTTGTCCTTTTTAGTTTCTCTTTTTACAGTGTCTTTTTTTACCTTTCCTTTCTCTCCCATCCTTTTGTCATTTACTTTTACTTGTGCTACTCATTCCTCCCACTCATTTTATATAGGGCTCTTTCATTTTTCTTATTTCTTACGTCATTGCACCTCTTGCAATTTTGATATCTTCCTCTCTTTGTTTCTGCCTGCTTTATGGCTCTCTCCCTGGCAAAATGAATGATTTAAAATGCTAAATAGAATTCCATTGCCTTTACTTTACTCTTACATAAAGTTTAACATATAATGTAGTATAATATTGGAAGTCAGTCTTCTCTTGAACAAGAAACAGTTAGGCAGAGTGAATTTCATACAAAAATCAATTTAGATCATATATTTGTGACCATTTTAATAATTTGATTTGAAAACTGGCTTTGAAACAATTATCACTTGTATAATAAAGACAATTCATTTTCTGAAATTAAGGAGTAATTATATTTTAAACTTTATTTTGACTATTTCATGTTATAAAAAGTCCTGAGAATACATGAAAGGTACTGTGTAACAACTGTAAGACTTGGAAATATATCGCCGTTCCTTCATCGTCGCTGGGTCAAAATCCTGGAACTCCCTCCCTAACAGCACTGTGGAAGTACCTTCACCGCAAGGACTGCAGCGGTTCAAGAAGGCAGCTCACCACCACCTTCTCGAGGGCAATTAGGGATGGGCAATAAATGCTGGCCTTGCTAGCGACGTCCACATCCCAGGAATTAATTTTTTTAAATGGAAAGACGTAATTAAGTTGTCTTAGAAACCGCCTGTAGGTGCTATATTGATTAGTGATAACAATTGCAAACATAGAGCCGGCGCAGACTCAATGGGCCGAATGGCCTCCTTCTGTGCTGCACTATTCTATGATAAAATCCTGCAGGGCTTGCTTAATTCAACACTCGAATTCCCAAAATGAGCTTAAGTGAGCGAAAGTCTGTACCAGAAGCACGTTGGTAAAATCAACCTTTAGTATTTCTTATGCTATTTGAATTCTGTTAATTTTTTTTATTATCGTGTTGTCTCTGTTAGTACTGAATTCATTTTCATCATGTTTTTCTTTTCTTTACATATAAGTTTAGATTTGCGCTGTATGGGAAAGTTTTTAAAGGTTGCGCAACATAATGGCCTAGAAATTTGATTGTGTAATGGCTGTGTTTTTTGGTGAAAAACAGGTGTGTGGACCAATGGTCCCTTTAAGCTGTGCGGATACGCAGCGCTCTTGAGCTCCCGCGCGGCCGGTAAGCCGGCTTTTAAATTTGAAAAAACCGCGCATAAGTGGAATTTTGAATGGGCTGCGCTGCCCGTTAACGGGTCCACACGGCCCAAAAAAACTTACAGGGGACATTGTTATAGACCCTATATTGTGTGTGGCACGCACGTGCACATTCCATACCGGAAGTGTGCCGCATGCCTGAAAGTTATGCAAATCGGAGTCCTATTGTCTGCTTCAGGCTCCTTTGTAAAATCTGTTTACGACTGACCACAGCATGCGCTGTACATGCTGCAGTCAGTTTTCTCAGCCAAACCAGCGATCCTTAAAGGAAAGTTTAATGTTTTTTACTTACCTTAATGTGGAGCCAGGAGCACTCTTGCCAGATCCACATTAAAACTGCGGATTCCTGCCGGACACCACTCACTTGCCTCCTTCCACCCTCCCGGACTCACCTGAGGACCTCCCAACTTGCACCAAGTCCTGTTCACTCATCACCCCTGTGCTCGCTGACCTACATTGCCTCCCGGCCCAGCAACACCTCGATTTTAAAATTCTCTTTCTTGTATTCAGATCCCTCCATGGCCTCGCCCGTCCCTATCTCTGTAAGCTCCTACAATCCTCCAAGATCTCTGCGCTCCTCCAATTCTGACTTCTTGTGCAACCCCCGATTTCCTTCATCTCACCATTGGCGGCCGTGCCTTCAGCTGCCTAGGTCCTAAACTTTGGAATTCCCTCCCTAAGCCTGTCTGCCTCTACCACTCTCTCGTCGTTAAAATCTACCTCTTCGACCAAGCAGCTTTTATTCACCTGTCCTAATATCTCTCAAATTTTGTCTGATAACGTCCCTGTGGCCTCTTTCTGTGCTGTAACATTCCATGGTTCTATGGAAAGAGTAGTTCTATATTGCTGTGAAGCATTCAGGTTTTTCTGGAAGGGTGAGTTAAGATAGGCTGAATTATATTCTTTATAATTATCTTGGGATTAATTACTGCCATAAAAAGATCCTCATTTAGCATTTGTTATTTTTACAACACTTCCATTGGCTGTGCTGCTATTGCCAGACTCTTTAGCTGAAGAGAATTGAGAAGTGACCTCAGGTGCTAAGATGGTTGGCTGTATGAGGAGGGAAACCATCAAGTTGACAATGATACCATAAGCTCTTAAGGAAATAAAGACCATCTGTTTTCTTCAGTTGGATGACGGGGCTAATCCAATGTAGAGGATTGCTTTATTCGAAAAGAGAGTAAGAATTCTCTTGTTTCACCATTTGTTGCTCAAATATGGAAGGCAACATGTTTCATAATGGGGCCGAAATTCGGCTGTTGTCGGGTGAGTACGCACTGTATACTCACCCGTGGACGGAACGAAAGTGCCGGTTTCTTGCATGCACTGCGCATGCGTGGGAAACCGGCACTTCCGTTCCCCTGAGGAAAGGGGTTCAGAGGTCGAACGCGCACGCCGGAGGGCCAGCGCGTTCGCCTCGCACTTCGGATTTTTTTTACAGGTTCCTCCGTGAAGGTAAGCACGGAGAAGATACACTTTTAAAAAGGATGCGCAAGGCCTTCTTTTAACAAGGTAATTGTTGATTTTATTAAAATTTAAACATTTTTTTCACAGATTTATCTTTTTTAATTACTTTAAAGAAAGGAAAGTTTAGTTTTAGCCCTGTTAAAAAATGTAATTAATTTTTTCAAAAATTTAAATTTTTGTTTAAAATAATTAATTAATGTAATTTATAGTTATTTTAAAAATGTGATGTTTTTTAAAAAATGTATTTGTAGTTTTAGGGATATTTTGGGGCCGATCAGTATTCATAGATTTGACAGCTCTTCCTGTCAAATCTATGAATGAAAGATGGTCTGCTGCCATTGCCTCTCCATGGCCCATGTGATCCCAGGTGACGCATCGCACAAACTACGCCCCTGGGATACACAAACACTGCGCGCCGGCAGTTGGGGGAGGCCCAGGAGCCGAAGTCCCCGTGGGCCCAGAGGTCAACGGCAGGCGCGGTAGGTAGGTGCGTGGGCGATCCTTGCACCCGTGGGAAGCCAGGGAGCCGAATTTCTGTCCCAATGACTTTATTTTATCTATGACCAAATATGTGCAAGGAAATCTTGTAGTAATCATGTGCATCTATATGTATGAAAATATATAAGTTGTTATTCATGTGAACAGTTATTTCATGTTGTCTTGTGAGCATACACATTTGCTAATTCGTAAAATGTAGCTGTGAAGAAGTTCTTTGGAGGCACCTAATCAAGAAATTGCTTCAATTTACTGTTCTAGCGCTTCCAGTGCTTTTCAAGAAGAAGCTTCAGAATAAAGAGCATAAAGAAGGGAGTGTTGCCACATTGCAGTGCGAGCTGACCAAACCTGATGCTCCTGTAAAATGGAAAAAAGGATCTGTGCTACTTGAGCCCAATAACAAATATGAAATGAAGCAAAAAGGTTCTAGCGTTAAGCTGATTATTCATGACTTAAAACTTGAAGATGCTGGAGAATACACCTGTGACTCTGGGGATGAACAGACAACTGCCTCCTTAAAAGTAAAAGGTAAGGCAAACAAAACCTTTCCTAAACAGAGGGTCGTATATTGACGTTACATCATCCCTAGTAGGCTGGAATCTACCAGCAAAGGTTAGAGATAGCTCCTTGTAGCCTGCAGTGCATTGAAAGGGTGGAATTGCAGTTGGGAATAATGCAGATTACTGTAGAACCAACAAATTAGCCAATTGGGAGTCTTGCACAGTAATTGCAAATGGCTTTTTTGTATGGTGCTGTTTAACAGAGTCTTTGACCAGGATTTTCCTCGGAGCTCCTCCCACTCTGCTGCCGTTACAACAGTACAGTGCGAGCAGCTCCGAGAAAATTCCTGGCTGAGAAATTTTACAGCAGGCATTGAGGCTATTCACACTGCATCCTGCTGGCTCTCTGAAAGAATGGTCTACTTAAACGCTCTTTCTTTTAAAAATATTTACACACTTCCCATCTTTTACTGCTGTTTCTGGTTGGGCATTCCATGTCCCACCATCCCATTAAATAAAATTAAAAATCAGCCAACATCTCACTTTATTCTTTTGGTGATGATCTTAAATTCACGTCCTCAACTTACTAATTTATTGACCAATGGAAATAATGTTTTCATCTGACATCTGTGCTCAATTTATTAACCTATGTATGTCCTCCTGCAGTTACTTACAGTCATCTTGACAGTTAACAACACTCCCGATATTTGTATCTTCTTCAAATTTTAACTTTGTACCCTATTCCCAAATCCTGATCATCTGCGTATATTGAAAAGAGCAACAATCTGAACTCTGACCCTGGGGACACCGCTGTTTATATTCCTCCAGTGCAAAAAATATCCATTAACCATTGCAATTTTTTTTGTTCTGTTCTTTAACTAACTTCCCATCCATGCAATCACACTCCATTTAATACACTGTGCTTCCTATGCAACACCTTATGAAATGTGTCTTGCAAATATATGTAACATCCACTGCATTTCCTTTATCAATACAATAATGTCAGGCTTTTCTGAGTTTAGAGGTTTTGGTATTGGAGAACTGTGAGAATAGTGCCTGTGTCATTTATGATCCGTCGGCGTCGTCTTCCGCTTGAATTAAGCAGTGAAATTATTGTTTCTCTTAGCCCTGCCTGTGCACTTCAAAAAAGAGCTTGAGAATATGGAAGCTCAGGAGGGAGATACTGCCACACTTTGCTGTGAGCTTACTAAGTCAGATGCCCCAGTGGAGTGGAGAATGGGATCTATTCTACTTCATCCCAGTGACAAATATGAAATGAAGCAAAATGGTTCCAGTGTTGAATTGCTTATTCACCATCTAAAGCTAGAAGACTCTGGAGAATATACCTGTGATTCTGGCGACAAAAAGACGAAGAGCTGCTTAAAAGTGAAGGGTAGGACAATCAACTTTACTCATAGTAGTTAAATCCTATGATTTTTTTTGTAAGCACTTATAAACATTCTCCTGGAGCATCAAGACTGACTATATAATTCAATTGCCTGCCTGAAGAGAGTAGTTCACATGATTTTTTCAGGACAATTATAATCAGAACATGTCCTGTTGATTTTATATAAATTTGCAGGGGTATATGGAATTAGGAGAACTGAATGTAATATTTGTCTTACCTTTTATTCTTCTTGTCCTTTTTAGTTTCTCTCTTTACAGTATCTTTTTTTACCTTTCCTTTCTCTCCCATCCTTTTGCCATTTACTTTTACTTGTGCTACTCATTCCTCCCACTCATTTTATATAGGGCTCTTTCATTTTTCTTATTTCTTACGTCATTGCACCTCTTGCAATTTTGATATCTTCCTCTCTTTGTTGCTGCCTGCTTTATGGCTCTCTCCCTGGCAAAATGAATGATTTAAAATGCTAAACAGAATTCCATTGCCTTTACTTTACTCTTACATAAAGTTTAACATATAAAGTAGTATAATATTGGAAGTCAGTCTTCTCTTAAGAAACAGTTAGGCAGAGGTGAATTTCATACAAAAATCAATTTAGGTCATATATTTGTGACCATTTTAATAATTTGATTTGAAGACTGGCTTTGAAACAATTATCACTTGTATAATAAAGACAATTCATTTTTTGAAATTAAGGAGTAATTATATTTTAAACTTTATTTTGACTTTCATGTTATAAAAAGTCCTGAAAATACATGAAAGGTACTGTGTAACAACTGTAAGACTTGGAAATATATCGCCGTTCCTTCATCGTCGCTGGGTCAAAATCCTGGAACTCCCTCCCTAACAGCACTGTTGGGAGTCCATTCACCACACGGACTGCAGTGGTTCAAGAAGGCAGCTCGCCACCACCTTCTCGAGGGCAATTAGGGATGGGCATTAAATGCTGGCGCTGCCAGCGACGCCCACATCCCAGGAATGAATATAAAAATAATGGAAAGACATAATTAAGTTGTCTTAGAAACCACCTGTAGGTGCTATATTGATTAGTGATAACAATTGCAAACATAGAGCCGGCGCAGACTCAATGGGCCGAATGGCCTCCTTCTGTGCTGCACTATTCTATGATAAAATCCTGCAGGGCTTGCTTAATGCAACACTCGAATTCCCAAAATGAGCTTAACTGGGTGAAAGTCTGTACCAGAGGCACATTCGTAAAATCAACCTTTAGTATTTCTTATGCTATTTGAATTCTGTTAATTTTTTTTATTATCGTGTTGTCTCTGTTGGTACTGAATTCATTTTCCTCATGTTTTTCTTTTCTTTACATATAAGTTTAGATTTGCGCCGTATGGAAAAGTTTTTAAAGGTTGCGCAACATAATGGCCTAGAAATTTGATTGTGTAATGGCTGTGTTTTTTGGTGAAAAACAGGTGCTGTGGACCAATGTTCCCTTTAAGCTGTGCGGATGCGCAGCGCTCTTGAGCTCCCGCGCGGCCGGAAGCTGGCTTTTAAATTTGAAAAAACCGCGCATGAGCGGAATTTTGAATGGGCTGCGCTGCCACGTAACGGGTCGACATGGCCCAAAAAAAACTTACAGGGGACATTGTTATAGACCCTATATTGTGTGTGGCACGCACGTGCACATTCCATACCGGTGGTGAACCTGTGGAATTCTCTACCACAGAAGGCAGTTGAGGCCAATTCATTAAATATATTCAAGAAGGAGTTAGATATATTTCTTAAGGCTAAAGGGATCAAGGGATATGGGGAGAAAGCAGGGACAGGGTACTGAATTTGGATGATCAGCCATGATCTCATTAAATGGCGGAACAGGCTCGAGGGGCCGAATGGCCTACTCCTGCTCCTATCTTCTATGTTTCCATGGAAGTGTGCCGCACGCCTGAAAGTTATGCAAATCGGAGTCCTAGTGTCTGCTTCAGGCTCCTTTGTAAAATCTGTTTACGACTGACCACAGCATGCGCCGTACATGCTGCAGTCAGTTTTCCCAGACGCACAGCAGCCAAACCAGCGATCCTTAAAGGTAAATCTAATGTTTTTTACGCACCTTACACCGAGTGTGACATATCAAAGTTTGCAGATGATACAAAGATGGGAGGGAAAGTAGAAAGTGAGGAGGACATAAAAAACCTACAAGGGGATATAGACAGGCTGGGTGAGTGGGCGGAGATTTGGCAGATGCAATACAATATTGGAAAATGTGAGGTTATGCACTTTGGCAGGAAAAATCAGAGAGCAAGTTATTATCTTAATGGCGAGAAACTGGAAAGTACTGCAGTACAAAGGGATCTGGGGGTCCTAGTGCAAGAAAATCAAAAAGTTAGTATACAGGTGCAGCAGGTGATCAAGAAGGCCAACGGAATGTTGGCTTTTATTGCTAGGGGGATAGATTATAAAAACAGGGAGGTATTGCTGCAGTTATATAAGGTATTGGTGAGACCGCATCTGGAATACTGCATACAGTTTTGGTGTCCATACTTAAGAAAAGACATACTTGCTCTCGAGGCAGTACAAAGAAGGTTCACTCGGTTAATCCCCGGGATGAGGGGGTGGACATACAAGGAGAGGTTGAGTAGATTGGGACTCTACTCATTAGAGTTCAGAAGAATGAGAGGCGATCTTATTGAAACATATAAGATTGTGAAGGGGCTTGATCGGGTGGATGCGGTAAGGATGTTCCCAAGGATGGGTGAAACTAGAACTAGGGGGCATAATCTTAGAATAAGGGGCTGCTCTTTCAAAACTGAGATGAGGAGAAACTTCTTCACTCAGAGGGTAGTAGGTCTGTGGAATTTGCTGCCCCAGGAAGCTGTGGAAGCTACATCATTAAATAAATTTAAAACAGAAATAGACAGTTTCCTAGAAGTAAAGGGAATTAGGGGTTACGGGGAGCGGGCAGGAAATTGGACATGAGGCTGAGTTCGGATCGGTCGAGGCCCTGTGGGTGGCGTAGCGGGCCCAGGGGCTGAGTGGCCAGGTCCTGCTCCTACTTCTTGTGTTCTTTAGATTTGAGGTGAGGATCAGATCAGCCATGATCTTATTGAATGGCGGAGCAGGCTCGAAGGGCCGATTGGCCTACTCCTGCTCCTATTTCTTATGTTCTTATGTTCTTAATGTGGAGCCAGGAAGAGTAGGAACACTCATCCCAGATCCACATTAAAACCGCGGATTCCTGCCGGACACCACTCACTCGCCTCCCGAATTGCCTCCTTCCACCCTCCCGGACTCACTTGAGAACCTCCCAACTTGCACCAAGTCCTGTTCACTCATCACCCCTGTGCTCGCTGACCTACATTGCCTCCCTGCCCAGCAACGCCACGATTTTAAAATTCTCATTCTTGTATTCAAATCCCTCCATGGCCTCGCCCGTCCCTATCTCTGTAACCACCTACAACCCTCCAAGATCTCTGCGCTCCTCCAATTCTGGCCTCTTGTGCAACCCCCGATTTCCTTCATTTCACCATTGGTGGCCGTGCCTTCAGCTGCCTAGGTCCTAAACTTTGGAATTCCCTCCCTAAACCTGTCTGCCTCTACCACTCTCTCGTAGAAACATAGAAACATAGAAGATAGGAGCAGGAGTAGGCCATTCGGCCCCTCGAGCCTGCTCCGCCATTCAATGAGATCATGGCTGATCATCCAAACTCAGTACCCTGTACCTGCCTTCTCCCCATATCCCTTGATACCTTTAGCTTTAAGAAATATATCTAACTCATTCTTGAATATATTTAATGACTTGGCCTCAACTACCTTCTGTGGTAGAGAATTCCACAGGTTCACCACTCTCTGGGTGAAGAAATTCTTCCTCATTTCTGTCCTAAATGGCTTACCCGTTATCCTTAGATTATGACCCCTGGTTCTGGACTCTCCGACCATCAGGAACATTCTTCCTGCATCTAGTTTGTCCAGACCTGTCAGAATTTTATATGTTTCGATGAGATCCCCTCTCATTCTTCTATACTCCAGCGAGTATAAGCCCAATCGACCCAATCTTTCCTCATATGTCATTCCTGCCATCCCAGGTATCAGCCTTGTGAATCTTCGCTGAACTCCTTCCATGGCAAGAGCATCCTTCCTCAGATAAGGCGACCAAAACTGCACACAGTACTCAAGGTGTGGTCTCACCAAGGCCCTGTACAACTGCAGCAGGACATCCCTGTTCCTATACTCAAACCCTTTCGCTATGAAGGCCAACATACCATTTGCCTTCTTTACCGCCTGCTGCACCTGCATGCTTACGTCCCCTTCTCCCAATCTATTGCCATTCAGATAATAGTCTGCCTTTCTGTTTTTGACACCAAAGTGGATAACCTCGCATTTATCCAAGTTATATTGCATCTGCCACGCTTCTGCCCACTCACCCAACCTGTCCAAATCATCCTGGAGTTTCTCGGTATCCTCCTCGCAGCACACACTCCCAGCCAGCTTTGTGTCATCTGCAAACTTGGAGTTATTACATTTAGTTCCCTTATCTAGATCATTAATGTATATTGTGAATAGCTGGGGTCCAAGGACCGATCCCTGCGGTACCCCACTAGTCACTGCTTGCCACTCGGAAAAAGACCCATTAATTCCTACTCTCTGCTTTCTGTCCGCCAGCCAGTTCTCTATCCAAGTCAATACCTTGCCCCCAATCCCATGTGCCTTAACTTTACACGCTAATCTCTTATGCGGGACCTTATCGAAAGCCTTTTGAAAGTCCAAATACACCACATCTACTGGTTCTCCCTTATCTATTTTCCCAGTTACATCCTCAAAAAATTCCAGTAGATTAGTCAAGCACGATTTACCTTTTGTAAATCCATGTTGACTTTGTCCGATCCTGTCACTGTTTTTCAAGTGCTCAGCTATTACATCCTTTATAATGGACTCTAGCATTTTCCCCAATACTGATGTCAGGCTTACCGGTCTGTAATTCCCCGCTTTCTCTCTACCACCCTTTTTGAATAGTGGGGTAACATTGGCTACCCTCCAATCCATGGGTACAGTTCCAGATTCCATCGAATGTTGGAAGATGATCAGCAATGCATCTACTATTTCTAGGGCCACTTCCTTAAGTACCCTAGGATGTAGATTATCAGGCCCTGGGGATTTATCGGCCTTCAATCCCGTCAATTTCCCTAACACCATTTCCCTGCAAATACTGATTTCTTTCAGTTCCTCCCTTTCATCAGACCGTATGTTCTCCAACATCTCTGGGAGGTTATTTATGTCCTCCTTTGTGAAGACAGAACCAAAATATGCATTTAATTGGTCTGCCATTTCTTTGTTCCCCATTATAACTTCCCCCGCTTATGATCACTCTGACCCAAGGGGCCTCGTACAACAAGATTGCTAATTAATCCTTTCTCGTTACATAATACCCAGTCTAAGATGGCCCGATCTCTGGTTCGTTCCTCGACATATTGTTCCAGAAAACCATCTCGTAAACATTCTAGGAATTCCTCCTCCACAGTATTTTTACTAATTTGGTTAGCCCAATCTATATGTAAATTAAAGTCACCCATGATGACTGCTGTGCCCTTACTGCATGCTTCTCTAATTTCCCTTTTAATGCCGTCCCCAACCTCCGTATTATTGTTTGGGGGTCTGTATACCACTCCCACTAACGTTTTCTGCCCCTTGTTATTTCTCAGTTCTACCCATACAGATTCCGCATCATCAGAGCTAATATCCTTCCTTTCAATTGTGTTAATCCCCTCTTTAACCAGCAATGCTACCCCACCTCCCTTTCTTTTTTGCCTATCTTTCCTAAATATTGAATAACCCTGGATGTTGAGTTCCCAGCCTTGGCCACCCTGGAGCCATGTTTCTGTAATCCCAATCAAATCGTATTCATTTACCTCTATTTGCGCAGCTAATTCATCCACCTTGTTCCGAATGCTCCTTGCATTAAGACACAAAGCCTTCAGGCTTGTTTTTTTAACGCTTTCAGACCTATATGAATTATTATTTACTATGACCATGTTTGATTTAAACCGTTGAGTTCTTTGCCTTCTACTTTTGTTTTTCTCCTTCCTGTCTTTAGCTTTTATCCTTGTTTCCCTTTCCTCTGTCTCCCTGCTCAGGTTCCCAACCCCCTGCCACTTCAGTTTAAACCCTCCCCAACAGCACTAGCAAACACTCCCCCTAGGACATTGGTCCCGGCCCTGCCCAGGTGCAGACCGTCCCGTTTGTACTGGTCCCACCTCCCCCAGAACCGGTTCCAATGTCCAAGGAATTTGAATCCCTCCCCCTTGCACCATTCCTCTAGCCACATATTCATTTGAAATATCCTCCTATTTCTACTCTGACTAGCACGTGGCACTGGTAGCAATCCTGAGATTACTACCTTTGAGGTCCTCTTTTTTAATTTACCTCCTAACTCCCTATATTCTGCTTTTAGGACCTCATCCCGTTTTTTACCTATATCGTTGATGCCTATGTGCACCACGACTACTGGCTGTTCGCCCTCCCCCTCCAAAATGTTCTGTAGCCGCTCCGAGACGTCCTTGACCCTTGCACCAGGGAGGCAACACACCATCCTGGAGTCTCGTTTGCGGCCGCAGAAACGCCTATCTATTCCCCTTACAATTGAATCCCCTATCACTATAGCTCTTCCACACTTTTTCCTCCCAGCCTGTGCAGCAGAGCCACCCATGGTGCCAGGAAGTTGGCTGCTGCCGCCTTCCCCTGATAAGTCATCCCCCCCCAACAGCATCCAAAGTGGTATATCTGTTTGAGAGGGGGATGGCCACAGGGACCCCTGCACTACCTGCCTGCACCTCTTACTCTGCCTGGTGGTCACCCATTCACTTCCTGCCTGTACACCCTTTACCTGCGGTGTGACCAACTCGCTAAACGTGTTATCCACGACGTTCTCAGCGTCGCAAATGCTCCAATATGCATCCATCCGCAGCTCCAGCGCCGCAATGCGGTCCGTCAGTAGCTGCAGCTGGATACATTTCCCACACACATGGTCGTCAGGGATACAGGAAGCGTCCCTGATTTCCCACATATAGCAGGAGGAGCATATCACGGCACCGAGCTCTCCTGCCATGACTTACCCTTTAATTAATTAATTAAAATTAAACTTATTGAATCCCACCAATTTCACATCAATTAAATGATATACTCAAGGGCCCCTTGCTTAACAGCAGTCCCCGCTACACCACAGAGACTCTAGAAACTATAAACCACAGAATTTAAGTATGGAAAAAGAGAAATACTCACCAACCAATCACTTACCTGCTTTCTGGTGACGTCACACTTTGATTATTTTTTACTTCTCTCTCTCCCGCTCTCGGGGCTCAGATTGGTAAGCCTACCTGGTCGACGCCGCCTCTTTTATCTGCTCTGCCTCGCCGCAGCCGCTCCACCCAGGTCCGCCGCCTCTGTGGGCCTACCTGGTCGCCGCCGCCTCTTTTATTTGCTCTGCCTCGCCGCAGCCGCTCCATCCAGGTCCGCCGCCTCTACACTAGCCAGACCCCACACGCAGTCGGTCTCGATTGCTCCGCTCAGCGGCTTCTTCCTCTGGTACTTCTTCTTGTTAGGTCGATCTTGGTGCAGCGAGAGCGAGACGTCGTTTAAGATGCTCCTTAAAATCTACCTCTTTGACCAAGCAGCTTTTATTCACCTGTCCTAATATCTCTATGCGGCTCGGTATCAAATTTTGTCTGATAACGTCCCTGTGGCTTCTTTCTGTGCTGTAACATTCCATGACTCTATGGGAAGAGTAGTTCTATATTGCTGTGAAGCATTCAGGTTTTTCTGGAAGGGTGAGTTAAGATAGGCTGAATTATATTCTTTATCTATAATTATCTTGGGATTAATTACTGCCATAAAAAAATCCTCATTTAGCATTTGTTATTTTTACAACACTTCCATTGGCTGTGCTGCTATTGCCAGACTCTTTAGCTGAAGAGAATTGAGAAGTGACCTCAGGTGCTAAGATGGTTGGCTGTATGAGGAGGGAAACCATCATGTTGACAATGATACCATAAGCTCTTAAGGAAATAAAGACCATCTGTTTTCTTCAGTTGGATGACGGGGCTAATCCAATGTAGAGGATTGCTTTATTAGAAGAGAGAGTAAGAATTCTCTTGTTTCACCATTTGTTGCTCAAATATGGAAGGCAGCATGTTTCATAATAACTTTATTTTATCTAATATGTGCAAGGAAATCTTGTAATCATGCGCATCTATCTATAATTTTAATTGTGTATGAAAATATATAAGTTGTTATTCATGTGAACAGTTATTTCATCTTGTCTAGTGAGCATACACATTTGCTAATTCATAAAATGTAGCTGTGAAGAAGTTCTTTGGAGGCACTTAATCAAGAAATTGCTTCAATTTACTGTTCTAGCGCTTCCAGTGCTTTTCAAGAAGAAGCTTCAGAATAAAGAGCATAAAGAAGGGAGTGTTGCCACATTGCAGTGCGAGCTGACCAAACCTGATGCTCCTGTAAAATGGAAAAAAGGATCTGTGCTACTTGAGCCCAATAACAAATATGAAATGAAACAAAAAGGTTCTAGCGTTGAGCTGATTATTCATGACTTAAAACTTGAAGATGCTGAGAATACACCTGTGACTCTGGGGATGAACAGACAACTGCCTCCTTAAAAGTAAAAGGTAAGGCAAACAAAACCTTTCCTAAACAGAGGGTCATGTAGTGACGTTACATCATCCCTAGTAGGCTGGAATCTATCAGCAAAGGTTAGAGATAGCTCCTTGTAACCTGCAGTGCATTGAAAGGGTGGAATTGCAGTTGGGAATAATGCAGATTTCTGTAGAACCAACAAATTAGCCAATTGGGAGTCTTGCACAGTAATTGCAAATGGCTTTTTTGTATGGTGCTGTTTAACAGAGTCTTTGACCAGGAATTTCCTCAGAGCTTCTCCCACTCTGCTGCTGTAACATCACAGCAAACCCATCTCCTACCATCCCATTAAATAAAAAAAAAACCTGCTAACATCTCAATTTATTCTTTTGGCGATGATCTTAAATTCACGTCCTTAACTTACTAATTTACTGACCAGTGGAAATAGGGTTTTCATCTGACATCTGTGCTCAATTTATTAACCTATGTATGTCCTCCTGTAGTTACTTACTGTCATCTTGACAGTTAACAATACTCCCGATATTTATTTATATCTTTTTAACTTTGTACCCTATTCCCAAATCCTGATCATCTGCGTATATTGAAAAGAGCAACAATCTGAACTCTGACCCTGGGGGACACCACTGTTTATATTCCTCCAGTGCAAAAAATATCCATTAACCATTGCAATTTTTATTGTTCTGTTCTTTAACTAACTTCCCATCCATGCAATCACACTCCATTTAATACACTGTGCTTCCTATGCAGCACCTTATGAAATGTGTCTTGCAAATATATATAACATCCACTGCATTTCCTTTATCAATACAATAATGTCAGGCTTTTCTGAGTTTAGAGTTTTGGTATTGGAGAACTGTGAGAATAGTGCCTGTGTCATTTATGATCCTGCGTCGTCTTCCGCTTGAATTAAGTAGTGAAATTATTGTTTCTCTTAGCCCTGCCTGTGCACTTCAAAAAAGAGCTTGAGAATATGGAAGCTCAGGAGGGAGATACTGCCACACTTTGCTGTGAGCTTACTAAGTCAGATGCCCCAGTGGAGTGGAGAATGGGATCTATTCTACTTCATCCCAGTGACAAATATGAAATGAAGCAAAATGGTTCCAGTGTTGAATTGCTTATTCACCATCTAAAGCTAGAAGACTCTGGAGAATATACCTGTGATTCTGGCGACAAAAAGACGAAGAGCTGCTTAAAAGTGAAGGGTAGGACAATCAACTTTACTTATAGTAGTTAAATCCTATGATTTTTTTGTAAGCACTTATAAACATTCTCCTGGAGCATCAAGACTGACTATATAATTCAATTGCCTGCCTGAAGAGAGTAGTTCACATGATTTTTTCAGGACAATTATAATCAGAACACGTCCTGTTGATTTTATATAAATTTGCAGGGGTATATGGAATTAGGAGAACTGAATGTAATATTTCTCTTACCTTTTATTCTTCTTGTCCTTTTTAGTTTCTCTTTTTACAGTGTCTTATTTTCTTACCTTTCCTTTCTCTCCCATCCTTTTGTCATTTACTTTTACTTGTGCTACTCATTCCTCCCACTCATTTTATATAGGGCTCTTTCATTTTTCTTATTTTTTATGTCATTGCACCTCTTGCAATTTTGATATCTTCCTCTCTTTGTTTCTGCCTGCTTTATGGCTCTCTCCCTGGCAAAATGAATGATTTAAAATGCTAAATAGAATTCCATTGCCTTTACTTTACTCTTACATAAAGTTTAACATATAAAGTAGTATAATATTGGAAGTCAGTCTTCTCTTGAGCAAGGAACAGTTAGGCAGAGGTGAATTTCATTCAAAAATCAATTTAGGTCATATATTTGTGACCATTTTGATAATCTGATTTGAAAACTGGCTTTGAAACAATTATCACTTGTATAATAAAGACAATTCATTTTCTGAAATTAAGGAGTAATTATATTTTAAACTTTATTTTGACTCTTTCATGTTATTAAAAAGTCCTGAGAATACATGAAAGGTACTGTGTAACAACTGTAAAACTTGGAAATATATTGCCGTTCCTTCATCGTCGCTGGGTCAAAATCCTGGAACTCCCTCCCTAACTGCACTGTGGAAGTACCTTCACCACACGGACTGCAGTGGTTCAAGAAGGTGGCTCACTACCACCTTCTCAAGGGCAATTAGGGATAGGCAATAATTTATGTGGCCTTGCCAGTGACGCCCACATCCCAGGAATGAATATAAAAAAATGGGAAGACGTAATCACGTTGTCTTAGAAACCGCCTGTAGGTGCTATATTAATTAGTGATAACAATTGCAAACATGGACCAAAATTGTTTTGGGATGGAGGGCACTAAACTTCTGAATGGGCAGTTACCACTGTTAAACCTATTAAAAATGACACTTGAATTTAGAAAATATCGAGAACTGACTTTTATCTTGCAGTTGTGTTTGGAAGCCAAAATACTATGAAATCAAATCATGAATAGAGGCCATCGAAGAAATGAATTTCTCCCACATAAAGACAGTTTGTAAATTTGGGATACTTATTACAATAATTCCATGAATTAGCACCAAAATACGAAAATGTATGTAGTATTCTTAGTTGAATTATTTTTGGCTATTGAGACCATTACAGAAATGCAAGGTTTGGTATTGGCCTGACCTTTCATCTTATATTAAATAAAATCACTGTGATCCTTAGCCCTGCCTGTACTTTTCAAACAAGAGCTTCAGAATAAGGAAGCTGAAGAAGACAGCACGATCTCACTGTGCTGTGAAACACCTTACCTCCATCAGGCTTTACTCTCCTCCAATTTACAAACTTGCTGTCACCTAACCACTACATCTTGATTGGAAGAGAAAATCAGGTCACTATTTATAACCTTACCACACCCCTCCACAATGGACCGTGGAGGCTAAAAATTATGCTCCAGTTCTGTGGAAAAAAGGATCTTCGATACTTCACTCAATTAACAAACATGAAATGAAGCAAAAAGGTTGTAGCGATAAGTTGTATATTCACAACCTAAAACCAGAAGATGCTGGCGAATATACCTGTGATTCAGGGGATCAGCTGGCCATGGCCTTCTTAAAAGTAAAGGGTAGGACTACAATCATTACATGACATAATTAAATCTTAAGGGATTTTAATGCTGTATGGTTTCTTCCGTGCTCACCATCTTCTCCAGCTCATTGAAGGAAGATCACGGTATAGAAATTCGGGTGTCTCCAATTTTCGGCCCGTGCGGGGGGAGGGGGGGTGGCGCACAGGGTACAACTCCTGCGCCAGAATAGTGAGGCCTGAGGTGCCCCCGATATTGAGCATCGGGCCTCATTTCCATAAAGCTGGCGAGCTGCGGAGAGTATGAGGCAGCTTGCCCGACGAAGCATGCTATTGCCAGATCCTACTTTTTAAAAAAAACAGTGGCCCGAAAATAATTAATTCTAATCCATGGCATCTCCGTGCAAATGTTGAATTCAGCCTCCACGGTCCATTGTGGAGTGGTGTGCTAAAGAGTGACCTGATTTTCTCTTCCAATCAAGATGTAGTGGTCTGGTGACAGCAAGTTTGTAAATTGGAAGAGAGTAAAGCCTGATGGAGGTAAGTTGTTTCACAGTTTGGGGAAAAAATGAGTTTGTATAGGAATTTCTAAAGGATATATGCTGTTAAACAGGAAGAAAGATCTGTATTTGTATTGCATCTTATCAAATCACTTACAATGAATGACTTTAAAATGAGTGTTCTTATGTAGGCATGATAAAAATCTAATTGTGTAACTTTATATGTAAGATGTCTGGTATTAAGAAATTGTCTTACTATATGATACATCTATTTTCAATGTTGGAATCTGTTTCATTACCTATAGAGGAAATTGAGGCTTGGTAGTGCTTGATGTGGTCTAGCCTGTCTCTAGTGATAGATGGCTAAAACACCTGTGCACCAGATATGCTCAAGTCTGCACCCCTTGGACTTGAAGGAGCAAATATGGGGGGGGGGCCACAATGCAGATATGAGGGGAAACAACATACCTGGCTGAATGACCGAGATGAGGGGAGAGTAAAGGTCTTTGCTGGGAGCAAGGGCATCAAAGACAAGAAAGGGAGAGATAGAAGCAGAAGAGGAGAGAAAGAAAAAGAAACATCACAAAGACAATGCAACACCATGGGAGATCCTGTTGTTGAAATTAAAACTAAGTGTGGGAGAAAATAACATCTCCAATGTGCATTATACCCTGTTGCTCAAGTGCTAAGCATAGAAAAGATCCCATTTGTCTGGCCACTAGTTTCTGGCTTTTATACTAATAGGAATAAAACAAAAAAAGACTAATATTTTAGGGTAGTTTAATAGGGTTATTTATAAAGTACATACATTTATATTCCAAATTACGATGAAATACCTTCTGTGCTGTATCATTCTATGATTCTGTAAACTATTAAAATATGAAACATACTTGAAAATCTACCATTTTACCATTAGAACAAATTTAGCTTTCCAGTGGATATTTGAGAAAGATTATTTGTGTGATTAATTTAGATTAATTAACAAGAGTTTTGCCATATTTAATATTTAACACATATAGGGAGTGGATTTGGAGTGGGTAGAATACTTTCTGTTCCTGGATCTAAAGTTTGAATCCTGTTTTCTGGCTTTAAAATCTCTGGGATTAATTTTAACTCCGTTGGGGGGGCGGGCGGGGGTTGGGAAGGATATTTGTAGGGGTGGAATGAGGCAGGTATTAGACCCAAACACTGACATCTGTAAAAGGTCCGGCTCCACTTGGCCCCACATGGATATCTTGGGCCTCCTCTTCCGCAGGCTTCCCACTCCCTCCGCCAACCACGATCATTCGAACCACTCCCCTTCTCGACTTGCCAGGGACTGTTTCTCTGGCAGTGACCTGTTCTCTTTAAACCACCGCCCCGCCCCACCCCACCCCCTGCGATATCCCATTCCCACTCGCTGGCCTCCACGTCAGTAAAATCTTACACTCCAGGGGCTTGGATGGATCTCCGCCCACTTCGACCCCCGATTCCCGCCCCTATGTAAAGTCGTACCCCTTAAAACCTGAAGAACGACATGTACAATCTGTAGTACTATGAGGTTTTTTTTAGGAAAAGATTATCAAGAAATAAACAAAAATGCCATGGATTAGAATTAATTATTTTCTCTTGAAACTAGATAGAATTATGTTCTGGATATTTAGAACCACAGAATTTCAGTTTCTGGACTAATCCATGAATTGAATCACTGTCTTCCTTTAGCTCTACCTGTGCATTTCAAACAAGAGCTTAAGGACGTGGAAGCTGAAGAGGCTAGTACTGCCACTTTGCACTGTGAGATTACTAAAGCTGATGCCCCAGTGGAATGGAGCAAGGGATCTTTGGTGCTCTACCAAAGTGAGAAGCATGAAATGAAGCAAAAAGGTTCCAGCATTCAGTTGCTTATTCACAACCTAAAACCGGAAGATGCTGGAGTCTATACCTGTGATTCTGGGGACCAGAAAACTACTGCCTCCTTAAAAGTGAAGGGTAGGACAACCATCACTATTCATTGCAATGAAATCTTTTATGAATTTTCATTATCTAGGGTTTTTGTGCTGCTTTCTGTATTTTCCCATTTATCCTATCAAGATTTCCAGTTTCTTGATAAATACAGTTGTACAAATTGTTTTTTTAGTGCTGATTGCTAATTGATTATTACAATTATGTTTTTATAAGAGACAGAGGGGGTGAAATTGGAAATAAAAACAGAGAATGCTGGAAATACTCAGCAGGTTAGGCAGCATCTGTGGAGAGAGAAACAGAGTTAACGTTTCAGGTCGATGACCCTATTTCAGATTTCCAGCATCCGCAGTATTTTGCTTTTGTGTAGGGGTGAAATTGGACCTTGTTTTACCCGTTTTTTTGGTTATGAAATGGCAGCAAAAAAGTCCAATTTTGTCAGGCCATGTTGGCTTTGGCGACATTCAGGCGTCCCTGACGGTCGTCTTAAACAGGTGTTAGGCCCCTTGCAGATGCGAATGAGGAGCCTTACGCCTGTTTAAGGACCGCTCTTCGAAATTGGTTAGAAACTGAACGGAGCATGCGCCAAGCCTAAACCGTCTGCATGATTGGTGTCTGCAGCTCGCAGGAATTATTCAGCTGAGGGACCAAAGGCTCAAATTGGGACAAGCCTTGGGTCTTTGGCACCTGGCACACACTCTGAATGTGCCGATATCTTGCTCCCAAAAAAACTGGCAATTTCTACTCCTAATTCCTCCTAACACAGTAGCTTGCCTGTAAGTCTAAAATAATGTAATCAAACTGGGGTAAGTACATGAAAACAGTTGGGATTCATTTAAACTAGAGTTGACAGGCAGAGAGACCAAAAGGGGAATTTTAAAATCCACCCACTGGGCGGGAACATGTCAGGTGCACAGTAGCAATAGCTTTGCAAAGACTTAATGCCCTGTTACCACTCGATTCCCGCCAACCGCCATCTTAATTGTGCCCTTTTGTTTTTAGACGGCTGAGGTGCCTGCCTTGCTCAGGTGGAAGTCTCATTAATATATGCTAATAGAGGTCCTAAGACATCAAATGGCACTTTAACAACATAGGGGGTCAACTAAGGAGCCCCGTTCAGTAAAACCTGGTGGGGAGGAAAACTTTCCTTACTGGAGACAGGAGGGCCTTGATTTCCCACCTCCCCCCCACCCCCGCTTTGTGACTTAACCATAGTGCTGGCAGGTGGCCGATGGGTCTTGCAATTTTAATTTGCTCAGAGCCGGTCAGATACCTCTTTACGTGCATTTTGGGCAGGTAGCTGTCGGATGTAAGTGAACCCCGGCCGTTAAAATCGGCCAAGGCCTCCCACAGAGATTTTTGTGTGGGAAGGCCGTTGGCTCCCCTGGCTTCCTGTCCAGGAGTCAAAATCCACTCTTAAGTGATTAGTAAATGGAGATTAAAAATCTATTAGTCATAAGGGAGCCAAGAGAGGATAGATTTCAACAGATGTTTCTGTGCTGTAGACAGTGTAATCCTACGTAAGTGTGAACCCCAGAGGAGCATTCCTAAAATCATGAGGGGTCTGGACAGAGTAGATAGAGAGAAACTGTTCCCATTGGTGGAAGGGTCGAGAACCAGAGGACACAGATTTAAGGTGATTGGCAAAAGAACCAAAGGCGACGTATGAAAAAACTTTTTTATTCAGCGAGTGGTTAAGATCTGGAATGCACTGCCTGAAAGGGTGGTGTAGGCAGACTCAATCACTGCTTTCAAAAGGGAGTTGGATAACTACCTGAAAGAAGAAAATTTGCAGGGCTACGGGAAAGGGCGGGGGAGTGGGACTGGCTGAAGTGCTCTTGCAGAGAGCCGGCACGGGCACAGGCTCGAATGGCCGCCTTCCGTGCTATAACCATTCTATGATTCTATGCGGAACAACTTTGAACTTAGCTATGCATAGTTTCAAGTGCATTTCGCTTAGGTGCATTAGATACCCAACTTTTGAATAAATTAAAGTCTATATGCTTGGAGTTAGCAATGTTTATAGAATGTATACAACTTCATCCTATGAGATGGCCTGGATGAACTGATTGCCTCGCCTTCTTCTGGGATGATGTGTTAGCCTTCTGAGACGTCAAAGTGATGAATCTCCATCTGTAGAAGTTCCTCTTGGGTAAATTCGCCTTCTGTGCTAGTAGCTGTAACTGGACTAGCTGTCCTAAATCTCATCTCCCTTGAAACTTGAATATCTAAGTGACATACTTATATCTGGCTGGTGCAGCCATACAATTAAGTTCTGTAACCTTTTCTCTCTCTGTCCGAGATGCATTTTTTGATTTTACAGAAACTCCCTTCTACATATACTAGAGAATGTACCAATAAAAGAACCAGAACTGAAGACTAAGAATTGAGACTGACTTTAGTGTCAAAAATACTATCCTATATCCTTAATGTCCAAAGAAACCTCCTCGATTTTATTGAACAATCTGAGTGACACATGCGTTAGAAGAGTTCAGCTGTTCTGGTGTCAATCACCTCACAGAACCATGTTGGTTTCCTTGATGACCTCCAAATCAGTGAATCATCAGTACCTCAACATGCTAGGTGATTCATTCACTCCCTAGTTTCAGGTGTTTGCTAACAAAGGGCAGGTCATATTTATGGCCTCTTTACCAAACCACCTCCTAGCCTATGGTCTTGAAGTCATCTTCTGTCCCTGGCAAGGAATTCTTCTGTCCCTGGCAAGGAATGTTTTGTTTGCATAAGCCTTCATGGCTAAATGATCATTCATCCTTTCTTTCCTAACTTTCAGTTTGACTACTGACTACATTTTGAGAACACATTTAAGGCATTTCTTAGGGAATTTCTCCTACAGTGGCCCATCAGGGAATGCTGGTTGTTGATCACTATAGCATGCCTTCTTTCAGGCATTGCTACCAAAAGCATGACATATTGTGATTAGGGTGCTTCCAAGGAAGCATCCAACATTCTAGTTAGTTAGACGTATCTTAATGGTCTCATTGGATCTGCGGCCCAGCTTCCTTTGGGAAATTAGCCTCTGTGATTTTAAAATTTACAAAAGCGAGGTGAGTTCACCTCTGCCTGCCGTTATGGTGTGTAAGTGGATGGGCATGGAACACCTGTCAAGTAGCCTGACCTGCATATCTTTCTATGAAAATACATTTATATCAACAAGCTGGGAGAGTTTGCTGAAATTATTACAAATTATTTAGATAGGAGTTGTTTGTGATCATGTAAAGGGCTTAAATTACAAATGGTAAGGAAATTACTTTTAAAAGTAAAATTCAAATGTATTCTCTTTGCATCCTGTTTGAGCTTATATGCATGTATTTATATTAATAATGAATATTGTATTATATTCAGTAGAATTGTTTTGAATTTTGGCTGGATATTAAGAGACTCATAATTACTGTTATTTTTAACGTTAATTAAACTAAATAATCGCAAATTACTGTCTCCCTCAGCCTTGCCTGTACTTTTCAAAAAAGAACTTCACAATCAGGAAGTTGAAGAGGACGGTACTGTCACTCTGCACTGTGAGGTCACCAAGCCTGATGCCCCAGTCAAATGGAGAAAGGGGTCTGTGCTGCTTCACCCAAGTGACAAGCATGAAATGAAGCAAAAAGGTCCCTGTGTTGAGTTGCTTATTCACAGCCTTAAAATTAGAAGACTCTGGAGAATATACCTGTGATTCTGGAGATCAACAAACCACTGCCTCCTTAAAAGTGAAGGGTAGGACAACACTCATTAGACATTTGTAATTCAAATAGAGAATTTTAATCATTTGAGGTTTTTAATGTCGCTGACCACTTTTGCTAACCTTTTGTTAGCAAGACCACATCATTACTTTTATTACTATGGATTTTGTGAGTTCATGATGGCGAAGTTCAACTTTGGCATGGCGCCTGTTATACACCCCACCCAATTTTCCTTTCCATTGACTGGAAATGAAATGGAATTCAATGGAAAATAAAATTGGGTGAGGTGTAAAACGGGTGGCCGATCTGACTGCCTGGGGAGCTAGGTAAAAATTACCACCAATATCTCTACAAATCTTACGTCATACTTTGATAAAAATCATAGTGATTGTGATAAACTATGCAAAACTTATGGGTCAATTTTTATCCTGCTCGCGGGAGAGATGTGGCGGGGGTTAAGAGGGTGTGGGTGTTTCCTCAGATCAGGCATGGAACTTGCATTACATGGAAAATCCATGACTCCATTTTAACTTGAACTAACAGGAGGCCCACATGGCACCAAACCCACCAGAGAAACCTGGTGGGATACAGCAGAGTATGCTGCACAGGCCAAGGTAAGTTTAAAAAAAAAAAATTCGGAGGATTCCTTGTGGGCCAGGAGGAGCAGGAATCCTTGAGCCTCTCTAGCCCCGGCCTTCCCTCCCTCACTCACTACCAGCAGTTCTTTGGAGGACCCCCCCCCCCCCCACCAGCACTAATCTTATGCAGGGGACTGTTTCTTTGAGTCCTGGTGGCCTCGGCCTTCCACCTGCTTTCTCGCTTAAGCCTGCCAGCTCTTATGGCTTCAAAAGGGAGACAGTGCAGACAATTAAAAAAAATTTAAGAACTCGGGCCTCATACCTTTTGAGTCCGTGGAGGACTCCTGCCAGCCCTGCTATGCCTGTCCCGAACGCCCCCCCAAGTTGGAATCAACCCTATAATGTTATTATCGACTCTGGTTGTCTTTATAAAATAAGATTATGTCGCACATAATTGTAATATCACAATTGGATTGCCCTATTTAAATTTTGAGATTCTGCAATGCATCTAAATATAAGGAAACAGATGTGTATTACAAGTTGCAAGGCAATAATTGAACCAAAGAAATATTAAGACATCTTGCTGCTACACAGTGAGCAGAGAGTGTAACAGAAGCTGCATATCATTGATGAAAGAGAATAAAGATGATAGTAGCATCACATCACTGCCAGTGTAGTATGGTCAAGTACTTTAGGCTGCTGTTTAAGCAGAACTGAATGATACTCTTAACTATTAGAATGCATTATTGTTTCAGTGAAGCTGAATGGAGTTAGATTCTCAGAGATCACAGTAGGGTATCCATGCTGATTACGACACATCATGAATTAAAATACTGCTTCCCTCAGCCCTGGCTCTGCTTTTCAAACAAGAGCTTCAAATTAGAGAAGCTAAAGAAACTAGTACCATTACTCTGCTCTGTGAGGTTACAAAACCTAATGCAGTTTGTAAGTTAACAGCAAGTAATAATCCAATCCAGCAGTTCTAAGGACAACAGCAACCATGAGAGCAACGTTCAGGCTGTTCAGGAATGTTAGCAGAACCCTGAAATTGAATATTGTTTTCTGTTGGTGAGCTTGTTTGAGGTTTTGTGGGTGTTCAGAAATCAGTTTTGAATTCTAACTGAAGTACATCATCGAGACCTAAATTACTGTCTCCCTTAGCCCATCCTGTGCTTTTCAAACAAGAGCTTCAGAACAAGGAAGCTGAAGAGGATGGTACTGCCATTCTGAACTGTGAGATCACAAAACCAGATGCCCCAGTGGAATGGAGGAAGGGATCTGTGGTACTTCATTCAAGCGAGAAGCATGAAATGAAGCAAAAGGGTTCCTGTGTTGAGTTGCTTATTCATAGCCTAAAAGTCGAAGATGCTGGAGAATATACCTGCGATTCAGGGGATCAGCAGACAATTGGCTTCCTAAAAGTGAAGGGTAGGACAACAACCATTACTGTTAATGATTAATTTATTGTTCATCTTCTCATAAGATTTTATTCAACACTTTATCCATAATTGTTGGCGATATGGATTTTTTGTTCAAATTATATTTTATTTTTTGTTTGACATCAAAATACCTCCACATTTTATGAAAGTCAGCACTTTTTGGGAGGTGGAAATTGCAACAGTTTTATAGTTAGTGTTCTTTTTACCCATTAGTTTGAAATATATTAGTATATGTATGTTAGTATATACATTGGTTAAAAATATTCTGAACTGTGTTGAACATTTAGTGAAGCTTTACAGAAAAGTCTGGAATTACATAGAAATGGCAAGTGTCTGCTTGTGATGCAGTCGATAGAGACTAAAATGAGAATGTGTAGGAGACTAGTTGTCTTGTTAGACATGGTTATTGTATATGATTTTATGACATACATCAACTGTTATTGAACATGTTCACATTCTTCAGTTCCTGGCTGGCAGAAATTAACACGCAAGAAAGTAGCAATTTGTCAGTTTAACAGCTGTTCTAATGTCAATAACAACCATGATAGCAAGCTCAGGCTGTTGAGGAATGATAGCAGAACCCTGATAGTGAATAGCTTCCTCACATCAAGCTTGTTTCAAATTTTGTGGATGTTCAGAAATCAGCTTTGAATCCTAACTGAAGTACATCATCATGAACTAAATTACTGTCTCCCTTAGCCCTTCCTGTGCTTTTCAAACAAGAGCTTCAGAACAAGGAAGCTGAAGAGGATGGTACTGCCATTCTGAACTGTGAGATCACAAAACCAGATGCCCCAGTGGAATGGAGGAAGGGATCTGTGGTACTTCATCCAAGCGAGAAGCATGAACTGAAACAAAAGGGTTCCTGTGTTGAGTTGCTTATTCATAGCCTAAAAGTCGAAGATGCTGGAGAATATACCTGCGATTCAGGAGATCAGCAGACAATGGGCGTGCTAAAAGTGAAGGGTAGGACAACAACCAATACTCTTATCGAATAGTTTGTTGTCCATCTTCTCTTAAGATTTCATCCACCACTTTATCCATAATTGTTGTCGATATGGCTTCCTTGTTCAAATGATATTTTAATTTTTGTTTCATTCCAAAATAGCTCCACATATTATTATGAAAGTCAGCACTTTTTGGTAGGTGGAACTTGCAACATAGTTATATAGTCAGTATTCTATATTTATTTTACCCATTAGTGTGACATTAATTTGAAATATATTAGTACATAAATTGGAAAAAATATTCTGCACTGCATTGAACTTTTTACAAAGTTATGCAGAGAAGTCTGGAATTATAAAGAAATGCTTGTGATGCACTGATTAGGAACTAAATTAAGAATGGGTAGGACACCAGTTGTGTTGTTTGATGTAGTTACATAAGAACATAAGACGTAGGAGCAGGAGTAGGTCATTTGGCCCCTCGAGCCTGCTCCGCCATTCAATAAGATCATGGCTGATCTGATCTTGGCCTCAACACCACTTCCTTGCCCACTCCTCATAACCCTTGACTCCCTTACACCAATTATGGTGTTTGATTTTGTGACGTACGTAAACTGTGATTGCAAATTGTGACGTTCTTCAGTACAGGCTGAGAAAAATTATCAACTCACAAGAAAGTAGCAATTTGTCAGTGAGCATCCAGGAGTAATCTAATTCAGCGGTTTTAGGGACAACAAATGTAAGTGCAAGTTGAAGGTTTTGAGGAATGGTGACAGAATCCTGATGGTGAATAGCCATCTCAAACATTGTTTTTTTAGTGAGCTTCTTTGAAATGTTGTGGGTGTTCAGAAATCGTTTTTGAATCTTAACTGAAGTACATCATCGTGAACTAAATTACTGTCTCCCTTAGCCCTTCCTGTGCTCTTCAAACAAGAACTTCAGAACAAGGAAGCTGAAGAGGATGGTACTGCCATTCTGAACTGTGAGATCACAAAACCAGATGCCCCAGTGGAATGGAGGAAGGGATCTGTGGTACTTCATTCAAGCGAGAAGCATGAAATGAAGCAAAAGGGTTCCTGTATTGAGTTGCTTATTCATAGACTAAAAGTTGAAGATGCTGGAGAATATACCTGCGATTCAGGGAATCAGCAGACAATGGCCTTCCTAAAAGTGAAGGGTAGGACAATAACCATTACTGTTAATGAATAGTGTAGTATGTCCATCTTCTCACACTTGGGGGTGTGGCAAACAGTGATGATACCAATCGACTGCAACAGGACATAGAAAGGCTTGCAGAATGGGCAGACAAGTGGCAGATGGAATTTAAAATAGAGAAGGGTGAGCTGATGCATTTTGGCAGAAGGAGCAGGGATAGCAATATACACTTAATAGTACAGTTTTAAAGAGTGTGCAGTGACAGAGCGACCTGGGAGTTAATGTGCATAGGTCCCTGAAAGTGGCAGGACATATGGAGAGAGTGGTTAACAAAGCATATGGGACCTTGGGCTTCATAAATAGAGGTTATGGGGGAAAAATTCAGTTGCTTTGCACCTCCCGTTAGCGCCCTAAGAGTGCAGGCAAAAGAGCCCAGCACTCAAGAGAAGTGCCGGGCTCACGGAGCTCAGCCGGCACTCCGCGGGGGGGCTGCAGAGGAGGCCGGAGACGGCAACGGGGGCAGGTGCTGGCAGGCGGCCAGCAACAAAAATGGCCGCCCGGCACCTCGCCTTTAATTAACACCGCCCTGGCCACAGGTAGGCCCCCCTGACCCCGTCGGATATAGCGTCCGGCGGTAAGTCAGGGGGGCGCTACCGAAGAGGGCGCTAATGGGGTGCAAAGCAACTAGCGCCTAGGCGCAGCACTGCCAACGCATCCCGCGAAATTCAGCGGGAGGTTAGCGGCGGCAGTAACCGTTAGCGCCCCGCGGCACTGCGATCTTCAGTAGAGCCCCCTGACTTACTGCCGGACGCTATATCCGATGGGGTTAAGGGGGCCTACCTGTGGCCAGGGCGGTGTTAATTAAAGGCAAGGTGCCGGGCGGCCATTTTTGTTGCTGGCCGCCTGCCAGCACCTGCCCTCGTTGCCGTCTCCGGCTTCCCCTGGAGCGCCCCCCGCGGAGTGCCGGCTGAGCTCCGTGAGCCCGGCACTTCTCTTGAGTGCTGGGCTCTTTTGCCTGCACTCCGCTCCCTGGTGGCCCAGCTGGGCCCCGGGTCGCGCTGCGCAGGGCCCCGGGTCGCGCTGCGCAAGGCCCCTCCCCTTTAAGAAGGGGAGGATGGCCTGCAGTACCGCGATGCGACATGCACTGCGGCACGTAGCGCCGCGATATCCCCTCACAGCGCCCCAAGAGGGAGGCGGGGCGCTTCTAGTAGCGCCCTGCTTCCCTCTTGGGGCGCTACCGATTAATTTCGGCTGTGGGCGGCGCTAATTTTTTTGGGGCGCTAAAAGTAATGCCCCGGCGAAGTTAGCACCCCAAAGGGGGCGCGACTCAATTTTTCCCCCATTGAGTACAAAAGTAGAGAAGTTATGCTGAACCTTTATAAAGCGCTGGTTAGGCCACAACTGGAGTATTGCATCCAGTTCTGGTCACCACACTTTAGGAAGGATGTGAAGGCCCTCGAGTGGGTGCAGAGGAGATTTACCAGAATGGTTCCTGGTAATGGGGGATCTTAGCTACAAGGACAGGTTGAAGAAGCTGGATTTGTTTTCATTAGAGCAAAGGAGGTTGAGGGGTGATTTGATAGAGGTGTACAAGATTATGACGGGTTTGGATAGGCTAGACGGGGAAAGGCTGTTCCCACTAGTTGATGGTACAAGGACTAGGGGTCACAGATTTAAGTTTTTGGGCAAGAGATACAGGGAGGATGTGAGGAAAAACGTTTTAACGCAGTGAGTGGTGATGACCTGGAATTCTTTGCCGACGGAAGTTGTGGAAACAGAGACACTCAATGTTTCCAAGGGGAGACTGGATAGGCACTTGAGGGAAATAAAGGGCTGGATTTTGCCAATGGGGAGCTTTTGGAGGCAGGACTCCCACTTGTCGGGTTTTAGTCCCGCCTCCATCGACTTGTGGCCAACCCACGCTATTTTCCCTTGATTGACCTTGTTAAGCCCGCCCAGCGGGCTTAGCAGGCCAATTAAGGGGAAGCCGGTTACAGAGAACGTCAGCGCATTGACAGATGAATTGTCATCGTTTGACAGCTCTGTGAAGCTGTCAAACGCTGACATTCTCTGTAGTTTGATGAGTTCTTGTATTCAAGACTCATCAAACCTCATTTTTTAGCAGAAATTAGATGGTTGTTGCATTGGAGAATGCAGCAGCCATCTGTCATCTCTGCCGCGGAGATGCGAGACTCTCCGCATCCCCAACAATTGAAGCCTGCAGGAAGAAACAAAGGTAAGTAAACTTTTTCTAACACTTTCACTTACCTCATATACTCACCTCTCCACACTTGCACCATTCACTTACCTTCACAGCGCTCTTTTGCACCCCGCAGACCCACTGCTCGCCTCGGTGACCCTGGCGAGGTTCGCAGCCTCCGGGAAGCCCGCACTTGTGTGGGTAAAATGGGGATAATCCTCTTATCTGCCTGTTAACTACCTGTTAACAGGCAGTTAAGTGGCTGTAATCCCCTTCCCGCCTCCAGGAGACGGGACCCGGCGCAGGTCGGCGACCCGCCTCCTGGGAAGATGGCACGGAGGCGGGATGGGCACCTGCCCCCACATTCTGCCGTTTTCCCGGCTAGCCCGCCTCCCCAGGGCTGGCAAGATCGCGCCCAAATTTGCAGGGCCACGGGGATAGAGCGGGGAGAATGGGACTGACTGGATTGCTCTTCAGAGAGCCAGCACGGACTCGATGAGCCACATGGCCTCCTTCTGTGCCGTTATGACTCTATGACTATGACTTTTTTGGGAGATTTAAATTGCAATATATTTTATAGTCAATGTTCTTTATTTTTTACCCATTAGTGTGACATTAGTTTGAAATATTAGTATATGCATTGGAAAAAATATTCTAAACTAAATTCAACTTTCTGTGAAGCTTGCAGCGAAGTCTGGAATTACGTCGATATGGAGTGTCTACTTGTGATGCACTCGATATGGACTAAATTAAGAATGGGTAGGAGACCAGTTGTCTCGTCAAACATCGTTAAGGTGTATGGTCCTGTGACATACTTAAACTGTTATAGCAAATTATAACATTCTTCAGTTCAGGCTGACTGAATTTATCAGCTCACAAGAAAGTAGCAATTTGTCAGTTACCAGCAAGGTGTAATCCAGTCCAGCAAGTCAAAGGTCAACAACCGTAAGAACAATGTTCAGGAATGCTCGCAGAACCAAAAAATTGAATAACTTCCTCAAACATTGTTTTAGTGAGCTTGTTTGAGGTTTTGTGGGTGTTCAGAAATCAGTTTTGAACCATAACTGAAGTACATCATCGAGACCTAATTTACTGTCTCCCTTAGCCCTTCCTGTGCTTTTCAAACAAGAGCTTCAGAACAAGGAAGCTGAAGAGGATGGCACTGCCATTCTGAACTGTGAGATCACAAAACCAGACGCCCCAGTGGAATGGAGGAAGGGATCTGTGGTACTTCATTCAAGCGAGAAGCATGAAATGAAGCAAAAGGGTTCCTGTGTTGAGCTGCTTATTCATAGCCTAAAAGTCGAAGATGCTGGAGAATATACCTGCGATTCAGGGGATCAGCAGACAATGGGCTTCCTAAAAGTAAAGGGTAGGACAACAATCGTTACTCTTGATGATTAATTTATTGTTCATCTTCTCATAAGATTTTTTTCAACACTTTATCCATAATTGTTGGCGATATGGATTTCTTGTTCATAAGAACATAAGAAATAGGAGCAGGAGTAGGCCAATTGGCCCCTCGAGCCTGCTCCGCCATTCAATAAGATCATGGCTGATCTGATCCTAACTGCCAATCTACTATCACAGAACCATCTCCTGAACCTAACAGAATTGGACACACGAAATAGGAGCAGGATCAGGCTACACGGCCCCTGGGCCCGCTGCGCTACCCACAGGGCCATGACCAATCCGAACCTAGACTCATGTCCAAATTCCTGCCTGCTCCCCGTAACCCTTAATTCCCTTTACTTCTAGGAAACTGTCTATTTCTGTTTTAAATTTATGTAATGATGTAGCTTCTACAGCTTTTTGGGGCAGCATATTCCATGGACCTACCACCCTCTGAGTGAAGTAGTTCTTTCTCATCTCAGTTTTGAAAGTGCAGCCCCTTATTCTAAGACTATGCCCCCTAGTTCTAGTTTCACCCATCATCGGGAACATCCTCCCCGCATCCACCCGATCCAACCCCTTCACAATCTTATATGTTTCAATAAGATCGCCTCTCATTCTTCTGAACTCCAATGAGTAGAGTCCCAATCTACCCAACCTCTCCTCATATGTCCATCCCTTCATCCCCGGGATTAACTGAGTGAACCTTCTTTGTACTGACTCGAGAGCAAGTATGTCTTTTCTTAAGTATGGACACCAAAACTGTATGCAGTATTCCAGGTGCGGTCTCACCAATACCTTGTACAACTGAAGCAATACCTCCCTATTTTTACATTCTATCCCCCTAGCAATGAAAGCCAACATTCCATTGGCCTTCTTAATCACTTGCTGCACCTGCATACTAACCTTTTGAGTTTCGTGCACCAGGACCCCCAGATCCCTTTGTACTTCAGTACTTTCCAGTTTCTTGCCATTAAGATAATAACTTGCTCTACTATTTTTCCTGCCAAAGTGCATAACCTCACACTTTCCAGTATTGTATTCCATCTGCCAAATCTCTGCCCACTTACTTAGCCTGTCTATGTCCCCATGCAGATTTTTTATGTCCTCCTCACTCACTACTTTCCCTCCCATCTTAGTATCATCTGCAAACTTTGATATGTTACACTCGGTCCCCTCCTCCAAATCGTTAATATAGATTGTAAAGAGTTGGGGACCCAGCACTGACCCCTGCGGAACACCACTAGTTACTGATTGCCAGTCTGAGAATGAACCATTTATCCCAGCTCTCTGCCTTCTGTTAGATAGCCAATCCTCTATCCATGCCAGAATATTACCCCCAATCCCGTGATTTTTTATCTTAAGCAATAATCTTTTGTGTGGCACCTTGTCAAATGCCTTTTTAGAAGTCTAAATACACCACATCCACTGGTTTCCCTTTATCCACCCTGTGTGTTACTTCCTCAAAGAACTCCAGCAAATTTGTCAAACATGACTTCCCCTTCATAAAACCATGCTGACTTTGTCCTATTAAATTATGATTATCCAAATGTCCCGTTACTGTCTCCTTAATAATGGACTCCAAAATTTTACCTACCACAGATGTTAGGCTAACCGGTGTATAGTTTCCAGCCTTCTGTCTACTGCCCTTTTTAAATAAGGGTGTTACATTAGCAGTTTTCCAGTCTGCCGGGATCTTTGCTGAGTCCAGGGAGTTTTGGAAAATGATTACCAATGCATCCACAATCCCTACCGCCACTTCCCTCAAGACCCTAGGATGTAAGCCATCAGGTCCAGGTGATTTATCCGCCTTGAGTCCCATTATTTTACCGAGTATCACTTCCTTAGTGATTTTGATCGTGTTTAGCTCCTCCCCCCCTATAGCCCCCTGTTTGTCCAGTGTTGGGATATTCTTAGTGTCCTCTTCTGTAAAGACTGATACAAAATATTCATTCAGTATATTTGCCATCTCCATATTTCCCACCATTAATTTCCCGGTCTCATCCTCTAAGGGACCAGCATTTATTTTAGCCACCCTTTTTCTTTTTATATAACTATAAAAACTCTTACTTTCTGTTTTTATATTTTTTGCTAATTTACTTTCATAATCTATCTTCCCTTTCTTAATCAATCTTTTTGTTATTTTTTGCTGTCTTTTAAAGTTTTCCAATCCTCTATCCTGCCACTAGATTTGGCTACCTTATAGCCCTTGTTTTTAGTCGAATACTATCCTTAATTTCTTTACTTAGCCACGGATGACTGTCTTTTCTTTTACACCTTTTTCTTAGTGGAATATATTATTTTTGGAAGTTGTAAAATAACTCCTTAAATGTACACCACTGATCATGTATCGTCTTACCCTTTAATCTATTTTCCCAATCCACTCTACTCAATTCCGCTCGCATACCTTCATAGTCTCCTTTATTCAAGCTTAGCATGCTTGTTTGAGATCCAACCTTCTCACCCTCTAATTGAATATGGAATTCAACCATGTTATGGTCACTCATTCCAAGGGGATCCTTTACTAGGGCATTTTTAATTAATCCTGTCTCGTTACACAGGACCAGATCTAAGGTTGCTTGCCCCCTGGTCGGTTCAGTTACATACTGCTCAAGAAACCCATCCCTAATACACTCAATGAACTCATCCTCAAGGCAGCCCTGCCCAATTTGATTTGTCCAATTAATATGATAGTTAAAATCCCCCATAATTATAGATGTTCCCTTATTACAAGCCTCAACTATTTCCTGATTGTTACTCCGTCCAACAGAGTTGCAACTGTTCAGAGGCCTATAGACTACGCCCACTAGTGTTTTTTTCCCCTTATTATTCCTTATCTCCACCCAAACTGTTTCATTATCCTGATCTTTTGACCCAATATCATTTCTCTGTATTACAGTGATTCCTTCCTTTATTAACATAGCCACCCCACCTCCCCTTCCTTCCTGCCTGTCCTTCCTGATCGTTAAATAACCTGGTATGTTTAATTCCCAGGCATTGTCACCCTGCAGCCATGTTTCTGTAATGGCCACAAGATCATACCCATATGTAGTTATTTGTGCCATTAACTCGTCTATTTTGTTACGAATGCTACGTGCATTCAGATAGAGAACTTTCAAATATGTTTTGTGACACTTAGTTCCTGCTTTTGCCCTTTTTATTACTTTACCTTTTACTCCATACCTTCTGCCCCTTCCTGACACACTCTGGTTTTTAATTTCCCCACTGCTACCTAAGTCTATGACCTTCTCTGTTGTCATTTTTATTATTTGCTCTCTAGGATCCTCCCCCCCCCCCCCCCCCCAACTAGTTAGTTTAAAGCCCTCTCTACAGCCCTAGTTATATGATCCGCCAGGACTCTAGTCCCAGCACTGGCCAAGTGAAGCCCGTCCCAACGGAACAGCTCCCTCCTGCCCCAGTACTGATGCCAGTGTCCCAGGAAGCAAAACCCATTTCTCCCACACCAGACTTTGAGCCACTCATTTAACTCTCTAATTTTATTTGTCCTTGCCAAATTCGCTCGTGGCTCAGGTAATAATCCAGAGATTATTACCCTTGAGGTTCTGTTTTTTAATTTGACCCCTAGCTGCTCATACTCTTTTAACAGAACCGGCTTTCTTGTCCTATCTACGTCGTTTGTACCAACATGGACCACGACAACTGGATCCACCCCCTCCCACTGCAAGTTTCTTTCCAGCCCAGAGGAGATGTCCTTAACCCTGGCACCGGGCAGGCAACACAGCCTACGGGACTCTCGCTCTCGGCTGCAGAGAACTCTTATCTATCCCCCTAATAATACTATCCCCTACCACTACAACATTTCTATTTACTCCCCCCTCTTGAATGGCCCCCCGTTCCACGGTGCTGTGGCCAAGTTGCTCATCCTCCCTGCAGTCCCTGCTCCTGTCCCCTACAGGGAGTAAGAACCTCAAACCTGTTGGACGAGAGCAAGGGCTGCGGCTCCTCCAACACTACCTCCTGGATCCCCGTACCTGCCTCACTCGTAGTCACACCGTCCTGTCGCTGACCATGGGCTACATCTGAATTAATTAACTTCATAGGTGTGACCACCTCCTGAAACACAGAGTCCAGGTACTTCTCCCCCTCCCTGATGTGTCGCAGTGTCTGAAGCTCAGACTCCAGCTCATCAACACGGAGCTGGAGATCCTGTAGCAGCAGACACCTGTCACAGATGTAATCGCCGTGAGCCTCAGTGGGGTCCACCGGCTCCCACAAGCAGACAATGGGTTTCCTAAAAGTGAAGGGTAGGACAACAACCATTACTGTTAATGAATAGTTTATTGTCCATACTCTCAAGATTTTATCCAACACTTTATCCATAATTGTTGGCAACATAGCTTCCTTGTTCAAATTATACGTTATATTTTAGCTCTAAATAGCTCCACATTTTATGAAAGCCAGCACTTTTTTGGGAGATTGAAATTGCAATATATTTTACAGTCAATGTTCTATATTTTTTACCCATTAGTGTGACATTAGTTTGAAATATTAGTATATGCATTGGAAAAAGTATTCTAAACTAAATTCAACTTTCTGTGAAGCTTGCAGCGAAGTCTGGAATTACGTAGATATGGAGTGTCTACTTGTGATGCACTCGATATGGACTAAATTAAGAATGGGTAGGAGACCAGTTTTCTCGTCAGACATAGTTAGGGTGTATGGTCCTGTGACATGCTTAAACTGTTATAGCAAATTATAACATTCTTCAGTTCAGTCTGACAGAAATTAATCAGCTCACAAGAAAGTAGCAATTTGTCAGTTACCAGCAAGGTGTAATCCAGTCCAGCAATTCTAAGGTCAACAACCGTAAGAACAATGTTCAGGAATGCTAGCAGAACCAAAAAATTGAATAGCTTCCTCAAACATTGTTTTCCTTTAGTGAGCTTGTTTGAGGTTTTGTGGGTGTTCAGTTAGTACATCATCGTGACCTAAATTACTGTCTCCCGTAGCCCTTCCTGTGCTTTTCAAACAAGAGCTTCAGAACAAGGAAGCTGAAGAGGATGGCACTGCCATTCTGAACTGTGAGATCACAAAACCAGACGCCCCAGTGGAATGGAGGAAGGGATCTGTGGTACTTCATTCAAGCGAGAAGCATGAAATGAAGCAAAAGGGTTCCTGTGTTGAGCTGCTTATTCATGGCCTGAAACTTGAAGATGCTGGAGAATATACCTGCGATTCAGGAGATCAGCAGACAATGGGCTTGCTAAAAGTGAAGGGTAGGACAACAATCGTTACTCTTGATGATTAATTTATTGTCCGTCTTCTCATAAGATTTTATCCAACACTTTATCCATAATTGCAGGCGATATGAATTTCTTGTTAAAATATATTTTATTTTGTTGTTTGACATCAAAATATCTCCACACTTTTATGAAAGTCAGCACTTTTTGGGAGGTGGAAAATGCAACATAGCTTTATAGATAGTGTTCTTTTTACCCATTAGTTTGAAATATATTAGTATATGTATATTAGTATATACATTGGTTAAAAATATTCTGAACTGCGTTGAACATTTAGTGAAGCTTTACAGAAAAGTCTGGAATTACATAGAAATGGCAAGTGTCTGCTTGTGATGCAGTCGATAGAGACTAAAATGAGAATGTGTAGGAGACTAGTTGTCTTGTTAGACATGGTTATTGTATATGATTTTATGACATACATCAACTGTTATTGAACATGTTCACGTTCTTCAGTTCCAGCTGGCAGAAATTAACACGCAAGAAAGTAGCAATTTGTCAGTTTAACAGCATGGAGTAATCCAATCCAGCTGTTCTAATGTCAATAACAACCATGATAGCAAGCTCAGGCTGTTGAGGAATGATAGCAGAACCCTGATAGTGAATAGCTTCCTCACATCAAGCTTGTTTCAAATTTTGTGGGTGTTCAGAAATCAGCTTTGAACCATAACAGAAGCACAGCATCATGAACTAAATTACTGTCTCCCTTAGCCCTTCCTGTGCTTTTCAAACAAGAGCTTCAGAACAAGGAAGCTGAAGAGGATGGTACTGCCATTCTGAACTGTGAGATCACAAAACCAGACGCCCCAGTGGAATGGAGGAAGGGATCTGTGGTACTTCATCCAAGCGAAAAGCATGAAATGAAGCAAAAGGGTTCCTGTGTTGAGTTGCTTATTCATAGCCTAAAAGTCGAAGATGCTGGAGAATATACCTGCGATTCAGGAGATCAGCAGACAATGGGCGTGCTAAAAGTGAAGGGTAGGACAACAACCAATACTCTTATCGAATAGTTTGTTGTCCATCTTCTCAAGATTTCATCCAACACTTTATCCATAATTGTTGTCGATATGGCTTCCTTGTTCAAATGATATTTTAATTTTTGTTTCATTCCAAAATAGCTCCACATATTATTATGAAAGTCAGCACTTTTTGGTAGGTGGAACTTGCAACATAGTTATATAGTCAGTATTCTATATTTATTTTACCCATTAGTGTGACATTAATTTGAAATATATTAGTACATAAATTGGAAAAAAAATTCTGCACTGCGTTGAACTTTTTACAAAGTTATGCAGAGAAGTCTGGAATTATAAAGAAATGCTTGTGATGCACTCATTAGGAACTAAATTAAGAATGGGTAGGACACCAGTTGTGTTGTTAGATGTAGTTACATAAGAACATAAGATGCAGGAGTAGGAGTAGGTCATTTGGCACCTCGAGCCTGCTCCGCCATTCAATAAGATCATGGCTGATCTGATCTTGGCCTCAACTCCACTTCCTTGCCCACTCCCCATAACCCTTGACTCCCTTACACCAATTATGGTGTTTGATTTTGTGACATACGTAAACTGTGATTGCAAATTGTGACGTTCTTCAGTTCAGGCTGAGAAAAATTATCAATTCACAAGAAAGTAGCAATTTGTCAGTTAGCATCCAGGAGTAATCTAATTCAGCGGTTCTAGGGACAACAACTGTAAGTGCAAGTTGAGGGTTTTGAGGAATGGTGGCAGAATCCTGATGGTGAATAGCCTTCTCAAACATCGTTTTTTTAGTGAGCTTCTTTGAAATGTTGTGGGTGTTCAGAAATCGTTTTTGAATCTTAACTGAAGTACATCATCGTGAACTAAATTACTGTCTCCCTTAGCCCTTCCTGTGCTCTTCAAACAAGAGCTTCAGAACAAGGAAGCTGAAGAGGATGGTACTGCCATTCTGAACTGTGAGATCACAAAACCAGATGCCCCAGTGGAATGGAGGAAGGGATCTGTGGTACTTCATTCAAGCGAGAAGCATGAAATGAAGCAAAAGGGTTCCTGTATTGAGTTGCTTATTCATAGACTAAAAGTTGAAGATGCTGGAGAATATACCTGCGATTCAGGGAATCAGCAGACAATGGCCTTCCTAAAAGTGAAGGGTAGGACAATAACCATTACTGTTAATGAATAGTTTAGTATGTCCATCTTCTCATACTTGGGGGTGTGGCAAACAGTGATGATACCAATCGACTGCAACAGGACATAGAAAGGCTAGCAGAATGGGCAGACAAGTGGCAGATGGAATTTAATATAGAGAAGGGTGAGCTGATGCATTTTGGCAGAAGGAGCAGGGATAGGCAATATACACTTAATGGTACAGTTTTAAAGAGTGTGCAGTGACAGAGCGACCTGGGAGTTAATGTGCATAGGTCCCTGAAAGTGGCAGGACATATGGAGAGAGTGGTTAACAAAGCATATGGGACCTTGGGCTTCATAAATAGAGGTTATGGGGGAAAAATTCATTTGCTTTGCGCCTCCCGTTAACGCCCTAAGAGTGCAGGCAAAAGAGCCCGGCACTCGAGAAGTGCTGGGCTCACGGAGCTCAGCCGGCACTCCGCGGGGGGGCTGCAGAGGAGGCCGGAGACGGCAACGGGGGCAGGTGCTGGCAGGCAGCCAGCAACAAAAATGTCCGCCCGGCACCTCGCCTTTAATTAACACCGCCCTGGCCACAGTAAGGCCCCCCTGACCCCGTCGGATATAGCGTCCGGCGGTCAGTCAGGGGGCGCTACCGAAGAGGGCGCTAATGGGGCGCAAAGCAACTAGCGCCTGGGCGCGGCACTGCCAACGCCTCCCGTGAAATTCAGCGGGAGGTTAGCGGCGGCAGTAACCGTTAGCGCCCCGCGGCACTGCGATCTTCGGTAGCACCCCCTGACTTACCGCCGGACGCTATATCCGACGGGGTTAAGGGGGTCTACCTGTGGCCAGGGCGGTGTTAATTAAAGGCGAGGTGCCGGGCGGCCATTTTTGTTGCTGGCCGCCTGCCAGCACCTGCCCTCGTTGCCGTCTCCTGCCTCCCCTGCAGCCCCCCCGCGGAGTGCCGGCTGAGCTCCGTGAGCCCGGCACTTCTCTTGAGTGCTGGGCTCTTTTGCCTGCACTCCGATCCCTGGTGGCCCAGCTGGGCCCCGGGTCGCGCTGCGCAAGGCCCCTCCCCTTTAAGAAGGGGAGGATGGCCTGCAGTACCGCGATGCGACATGCACTGCGGCACGTAGCGCCGCGATATCCCCTCACAGCGCCCCAAGAGGGAGGCGGGGCGCTTCTAGTAGCGCCCTGCTTCCCTCTTGGGGCGCTACCGATGAATTTCGGCCGTGGGCGGCGCTAATTTTTTTGGGGGCGCTAAAAGTAACGCCCCGGCGAAGTTAGCACCCCAAAGGGGGCGCGACTCAATTTTTCCCCCATTGAGTACAAAAGTAGAGAAGTTATGCTGAACCTTTATAAAGCGCTGGTTAGGCCACAACTGGAGTATTGCATCCAGTTCTGGTCACCACACTTTAGGAAGGATGTGAAGGCCCTTGAGTGGGTGCAGAGGAGATTTACCAGAATGGTTCCTGGTAATGGGGGATCTTAGCTACAAGGACAGGTTGAAGAAGCTGGATTTGTTTTCATTAGAGCAAAGGAGGTTGAGGGGTGATTTGATAGAGGTGTACAAGATTATGACGGGTTTGGATAGGCTAGACGGGGAAAGGCTGTTCCCACTAGTTGATGGTACAAGGACTAGGGGTCACAGATTTAAGTTTTTGGGCAAGAGATACAGGGAGGATGTGAGGAAAAACGTTTTAACGCAGTGAGTGGTGATGACCTGGAATTCTTTGCCGACGGAAGTTGTGGAAACAGAGACACTCAATGTTTCCAAGGGGAGACTGGATAGGCACTTGAGGGAAATAAAGGGCTGGATTTTGCCAATGGGGAGCTTTTGGAGGCAGGACTCCCACTTGTCGGGTTTTAGTCCCGCCTCCATCGACTTGTGGCCAACCCACGCTATTTTCCCTTGATTGACCTTGTTAAGCCCGCCCAGCGGGCTTAGCAGGCCAATTAAGGGGAAGCCGGTTACAGAGAACGTCAGCGTATTGACAGATGAATTGTCATCGTTTGACAGCTCTGTGAAGCTGTCAAACGCTGACATTCTCTGTAGTTTGATGAGTTCTTGTATTCAAGACTCATCAAACCTCATTTTTTAGCAGAAATTAGATGGTTGTTGCATTGGAGAATGCAGCAGCCATCTGTCATCTCTGCCGCGGAGATGCGAGACTCTCCGCATCCCCAACAATTGAAGCCTGCAGGAAGAAACAAAGGTAAGTAAACTTTTTCTAACACTTTCCACTTACCTCATATACTCACCTCTCCACACTTGCACCATTCACTTACCTTCACAGCACACTTTTGCACCCCGCAGACCCACTGCTCGCCTCGGTGACCCTGGCGGGGTTCGCAGCCTCCGGGAAGCCCGCACTTGTGTGGGTAAAATGGGGATAATCCTCTTATCTGCCTGTTAACTACCTGTTAACAGGCAGTTAAGTGGCTGTAATCCCCTTCCCGCCTCCAGGAGACGGGATCCGGCGCAGGTCGGCGACCCGCCTCCTGGGAAGATGGCACGGAGGCGGGATGGGCACCTGCCCCCACATTCTGCCGTTTTCCCGGCTAGCCCGCCTCCCCAGGGCTGGCAAGATCGCGCCCAAATTTGCAGGGCCACGGGGATAGAGCGGGAGAATGGGACTGACTGGATTGCTCTTCAGAGAGCCAGCACGGACTCGATGGGCCAAATGGCCTCCTTCTGTGCCGTTATGACTCTATGGGGGAGAAATTCAGTATCGCCCCATTTGGGGCGCAATTATCGGCCGGGCGCAAAGATTAGCGCCTGGCGCTAATTATCGCCACCGACTGCAAACTTGACTTTTATCGCCCCTGGAGGTGATTGGAGCGCTAAATCGGGCGCTTCACACCTGTCTTAAGGCGCAAAGGCCGAGGAGCGCGGCGCTACCTCAGAGCGCTGGCGAAGCTCATGTGATGTCAGTCAGCAATGGAACACACACACAATGGCACCGGCCAGTTCTTAAAGGGGATGGTTGATCTTGCTTTCCATCCACATCCTGCTCATTGCAGCCTTGAATCTCTGCCTGGAGAGACCTGCACATCAAATCTGCTGGAAAGAACAATGGAGAGTACCAGGGAAAGAGCTTAGAGTGCAGCCGCCACAGTCTCTTCTAAATCGATACAAGGGATGGCAAATCAAAATGAACCTGCAAAGTGCTGCTCAGTACCCAAAACTCCTTCACACAGCGTTGAATCTCTCCAGAAGTCTCTCTCTCTCTCTCTCTCTCTCTCTCTCTCTCAGAATGCGTGGTTCAAAAATGGCACCAACAATAAAAGGCAGGAAGCGGTCGCCTTTAAATAGCGCTCCCCCAGTCCCTTCATGACTGCAATTCGCTCCCCTCAACCTGTCGTTGCTAGCGTCAGGCGGTAAGGCAGGGGGCGCCACTCAATATGTGCTCCGGGGCGATACCAGGGCACTGCGCACTCGACTGACGTCACGATCTGCCGGCGCAGGAGATCGTGGCGGTAGTGTTTAGCGCCGCTGCAAAATGTCTAGTTAATTTCGCGAGCGGCGCAAACATCGCCGCGCCTGGGCGCTAGATGCTTTGCGCCCCATTAGCGCCCTCTTAAGGCGCTAATGGGAGACGCAACCAACTGAATTTTTCCCCCTATGACTATGACTTTTTTGGGAGATTTAAATTGCAATATATTTTATAGTCAACGTTCTATATTTTTTACCCATTAGTGTGACATTAGTTTGAAATATTAGTATATGCATTGGAAAAAATATTCTAAACTAAATTCAACTTTCTGTGAAGCTTGCAGCGAAGTCTGGAATTACGTCGATATGGAGTGTCTACTTGTGATGCACTCGATATGGACTAAATTAAGAATGGGTAGGAGACCAGTTGTCTCGTCAGACATCGTTAAGGTGTATGGTCCTGTGACATACTTAAACTGTTATAGCAAATTATAACATTCTTCAGTTCAGGCTGACTGAATTTATCAGCTCACAAGAAAGTAGCAATTTGTCAGTTACCAGCAAGGTGTAATCCAGTCCAGCAAGTCAAAGGTCAACAACCGTAAGAACAATGTTCAGGAATGCTCGCAGAACCAAAAAATTGAATAACTTCCTCAAACATTGTTTTAGTGAGCTTGTTTGAGGTTTTGTGGGTGTTCAGAAATCAGTTTTGAATCTTAACTGAAGTACATCATCGTTAACTAAATTACTGTCTCCCTTAGCCCTTCCTGTGCTTTTCAAACAAGCGCTTCAGAACAAGGAAGCTGAAGAGGATGGCACTGCCATTCTGAACTGTGAGATCACAAAACCAGATGCCCCAGTGGAATGGAGGAAGGGATCTGTGGTACTTCATCCAAGCGAGAAGCATGAAATGAAGCAAAAGGGTTCCTGTGTTGAGCTGCTTATTCATAGCCTAAAAGTCGAAGATGCTGGAGAATATACCTGCGATTCAGGAGATCAGCAGACAATGGGCGTGCTAACAGTGAAGGGTAGGACAACAACCAATACTCTTATCGAATAGTTTGTTGTCCATCTTCTCTTAAGATTTTATCCACCACTTTATCTATAATTGTTGTCGATATGGCTTCCGTGTTCAAATGATATTTTAATTTTTGTTTCATTCCAAAATAACTGCACATATTATTATGAAAGTCAGCACTTTTTGGTAGGTGGAACTTGCAACATAGTTATATAGTCAGTATTCTATATTTATTTTAACCATTAGTGTGACATTAATTTGAAATATATTAGTATGTAAATTGGAAAAAATATTCTGCACTGCGTTGAACTTTTTACAAAGTTATGCAGAGAAGTCTGGAATTATAAAGAAATGCTTGTGATGCACTGATTAGGAACTAAATTAAGAATGGGTAGGACACCAGTTGTGTTGTTAGATGTAGTTACATAAGACATAAGTTGCAGGAGTAGGAGTAGGTCATTTGGCCCCTCGAGCCTGCTCCGCCATTCAATAAGATCATGGCTGATCTGATCTTGGCCTCAACACCACTTCCTTGCCCCCTCCCCGTAACCCTTGACTCCCTTACACCAGTTATGGTGTTTGATTTTGTGACGTACGTAAACTGTGATTGCAAATTGTGACGTTCTTCAGTTCAGGCTGAGAAAAATTATCAACTCACAAGAAAGTAGCAATTGTCAGTTAGCATCCAGGAGTAATCTAATTCAGCGGTTCTAGGGACAACAACAACCATAAGCGCAAGTTCAGGGTTTTGAGGTGGCAGCACCCTTATATTGAATAGCCTTCTCAAACATTGTTTTTTTTAGTGAGCTTGTTTGAAATGTTGTGGGTGTTCAGAAATCAGTTTTGAACCCTAACTGAAGTACATCATCGTGAACTAAATTACTGTCTCCCTTAGCCCTTCCTGTGCTCTTCAAACAAGAGCTTCAGAACAAGGAAGCTGAAGAGGATGGCACTGCCATTCTGAACTGTGAGATCACAAAACCAGATGCCCCAGTGGAATGGAGGAAGGGATCTGTGGTACTTCATTCAAGCGAGAAGCATGAAATGAAGCAAAAGGGTTCCTGTGTTGAGTTGCTTATTCATAGCCTAAAAGTCGAAGATGCTGGAGAATATACCTGCGATTCAGGGGATCAGCAGACAATGGGTTTCCTAAAAGTGAAGGGTAGGACAACAACCAATACTGTTAATGAATAGTTTATTGTCCATACTCTCAAGATTTTATCCAACACTTTATCCATAATTGTTGGCAACATAGCTTCCTTGTTCAAATTATACGTTATATTTTAGCTCTAAATAGCTCCACATTTTATGAAAGCCAGCACTTTTTTGGGAGATTGAAATTGCAATATATTTTACAGTCAATGTTCTATATTTTTTACCCATTAGTGTGACATTAGTTTGAAATATTAGTATATGCATTGGAAAAAGTATTCTAAACTAAATTCAACTTTCTGTGAAGCTTGCAGCGAAGTCTGGAATTACGTCGATATGGAGTGTCTACTTGTGATGCACTCGATATGGACTAAATTAAGAATGGGTAGGAGACCAGTTGTCTCGTCAGACATAGTTAGGGCGTATGGTCCTGTGACATGCTTAAACTGTTATAGCAAATTATAACATTCTTCAGTTCAGTCTGACAGAAATTAATCAGCTCACAAGAAAGTAGCAATTTGTCAGTTACCAGCAAGGTGTAATCCAGTCCAGCAATTCTAAGGTCAACAACCGTAAGAACAATGTTCAGGAATGCTAGCAGAACCAAAAAATTGAATAGCTTCCTCAAACATTGTTTTCCTTTAGTGAGCTTGTTTGAGGTTTTGTGGGTGTTCAGTTAGTACATCATCATGAACTAAATTACTGTCTCCCTTAGCCCTTCCTGTGCTTTTCAAACAAGAGCTTCAGAACAAGGAAGCTGAAGAGGATGGCACTGCCATTCTGAACTGTGAGATCACAAAACCAGACGCCCCAGTGGAATGGAGGAAGGGATCTGTGGTACTTCATTCAAGCGAGAAGCATGAAATGAAGCAAAAGGGTTCCTGTGTTGAGCTGCTTATTCATGGCCTGAAACTTGAAGATGCTGGAGAATATACCTGCGATTCAGGAGATCAGCAGACAATGGGCTTGCTAAAAGTGAAGGGTAGGACAACAATCGTTATTCTTGATGATTAATTTATTGTCCGTCTTCTCATAAGATTTTATCCAACACTTGATCCATAATTGCAGGCGATATGAATTTCTTGTTAAAATATATTTTATTTTGTTGTTTGACATCAAAATACCTCCACACTTTATGAAAGTCAGCACTTTTTGGGAGGTGGAAAATGCAACATAGATTTATAGATAGTGTTCTTTTTACCCATTAGTTTGAAATATATTAGTATATGTATATTAGTATATACATTGGTTAAAAATATTCTGAACTGCATTGAACATTTAATGAAGCTTTACAGAAAAGTCTGGAATTACATAGAAATGGCAAGTGTCTGCTTGTGATACAGTCGATCGAGACTAAAATGGGAATGTGTAGGAGACTAGTTGTCTTGTTAGACATGGTTATTGTATATGATTTTATGACATACATCAACTGTTATTGAACATGTTCACGTTCTTCAGTTCCGGCTGGCAGAAATTAACACGCAAGAAAGTAGCAATTTGTCAGTTTAACAGCATGGAGTAATCCAATCCAGCTGTTCTAATGCCAATAACAACCATGATAGCAGGCTCAGGCTGTTTAGGAATGATAGCAGAACCCTGATAGTGAATAGCTTCCTCAAATCAAACTTGTTTCAAATTTTGTGGATGTTCAGAGATCAGCTTTGAATTCTAACTGAAGTACAGCATCATGAACTAAATTACTGTCTCCCGTAGCCCTTCTGTGCTTTTCAAACAAGAGCTTCAGAACAAGGAAGCTGAAGAGGATGGTACTGCCATTCTGAACTGTGAGATCACAAAACCAGATGCCCCAGTGGAATGGAGGAAGGGATCTGTGGTACTTCATCCAAGCGAGAAGCATGAAATGAAGCAAAAGGGTTCCTGTGTTGAGTTACTTATTCATAGCCTAAAAGTCGAAGATGCTGGAGAATATACCTGCGATTCAGGAGATCAAGAGACAACTGCATCTTTAAAAGTGAAGGGTAGGACAACAACCATTATTCACCGTAACTAAACCCTCTTGAGTTTTCATCACTTGAGATGTCTCATTGAGTGTGACATCACATCAGTCAACTTTATTGTCCATAAATGTTGAGTTCAGAGTTCTAAATTTTACTGCACATTTTTGCAACAATTTAGACACGCCGTGCAATTCGATTTCCTCCTGAAAGGGGCAAGAAGTTTGCAGAGTGGCTGCTCTGCCCGCCCAAAGCCCGCGTCGGGAGTCCCGAACCATTTTTGGTTTTGGCCTCATTTGAATGCCACTGATGAGCTGCGGGTGTCAAATGAACGCCCCTTGCAGCAGCTTGCCGGGTTGTGGGAAGATGGAAAATCGTCTAGCTTTCGTGCTGAGCTGTATGTTAGGAGGCATAATTGAACAGACAGTTTTGCTGCTATTAACACAAGTAGGGTGAGCATTAAGAGAGCTGCATGACATTAATGAAAGGGAAGTAAAGATGATGGGAACAAAGATTTTTTTTAACTTCACAGTGTAGGCTAGGGAGGCCAACATTCATCTCTCAAGCCCCGTGCAGCTCGTGTGGTTCTGAAGTACAACTTTTTGCTTAGCCTCAGCTGCTCACACTCATCCCCACTAAGGAGTAAACGGGGGCTTCACAAGTACAAGTCTGCAGCGCAGCATAGTATGTGAATCTGTAGCAGAAAACAAGGCAAATGGAGTGGATGAGGGCAACACGGTGGCATAGTGGTTAGCACTGGTGCCTCACAGCGCCAGGGACCCGGGTTCGAATCTGGCCTCGGGTGACTGTCTGTGTGGAGTTTGCACATTCTCCCCGTGTCTGCGTGGGTTTCCTCCGGGTGCTCCGGTTTCCTCCCACAGTCCAAAAATGTGCGGGTTAGGTTGATTTGGCTATGATAAATTGACCCTTAGTGTTAGGGGGGGATTAAATATGTGGGGTTACGGGGATAGGATAGGAAGGGATATGTTAGGGGGAATTAAATACGTGGGGTTACGGGGATAGGGTGGGATATGTGTCGGTGCAGGCTCGATGGGGATTCTGTGTGAGAAAGCAGGGACAGTGTACTGGATTTGGATGATCAGCCATGATCGTATTGAATGGTGGAGCAGGCTCGACGGGCCGAATGGCCTACTCCTGCTTCTAGTTTCTATGTTTCTATGAATCACTGCATTTTTCTTACAGGATCACCCATGATAACATAGACTTCGTATACAACAACAACAACACCCACAACTTGTATTTATATAGCGCCTTTAACGTAGTAAAACGTCCCAATGCGCTTCACAGGAGTGTTATAAAACAAAATCTGACACCGAGCCACATAAGGAGATTTTAGGGCAGATGATCAAAAGCTTGGTCAAAGGTGTAGGTTTTAAGGAGCGTCTTAAAGGAGGAAAGAGAGGTAGAGAAGCAGAGACGTTTAGGGATGGAATTCCAGAGCTTAGGCTCTTAGCAGCTGAAGGCACGGCCACCAATTGTGGAGCGATTAAAATCGGGGATGCTCAAGAGGCCAGAATTAGAGAAGCGCAGATATCTGAGGGTTGTGGGGCTGGAGGAGATTAAAGAGATAAAGAGGGAGGAATTTGAAAACAAGAATGAGAATTTTAAAATCGAGGCGTTTCTTAACCAGGAGCCAATGTAGGTCAACGAGCACAGGGGCGATGGGTGAACGGGACTTGGTGAGAGTTAGGACACGGGCAGCAGAGTTTTGGATGACCTCAAGTTTACAGAGGGTAGAATGTCAGGAGTGAGTTGGAATAGTCAAGCCTAGAGGTAACAAAGGCTTGGATGAGGGTTTCTGTAGCAGATGAGCTGAGCCAGGAGCAGAGTTGGACGATGTTCCGGAGGTGGAAATATGCGGTCTTAGTGATGGCGCGGATATGTGGTCAGAAGGTCATTTTGGGGTCAATTATGACACCAAGGTTGCGAACAATCTGGTTCAGCCTCAAAGTTGCCAGGGAAGAGGGATGGAGTGGGTAGGGAACGGAGTTTGTGGCGGGGACCGAAGACAGTGGCTTTGGTCTTCCCAATATTTAGTGGGATGAAATTTCTGCTCGTCCAGTACTGGATGTCAGACAAGCAGTCTGGTAATTAAGAGTCATAAGAACATAAGAAATAGGAGCAGGAGTAGGCCAATTGGCCCCTCGAGCCTGCTCCGCCATTCAATAAGATCATGGCTGATCTGATCCTAACCGCCAATCCACTATCACAGAACCTTCTCCTGAACCTAACAGAATTGGACACACGAAATAGGAGCAGGATCAGGCTACACGGCCCCTGGGCCCGCTACGCTACCCACAGGGCCATGACTGATCTGAACCTAGACTCATGTCCAAATTCCTGCCCGCTTCCCGTAACCCTTAATTCCCTTTACTTCTAGGAAACTGTCTATTTCTGTTTTAAATTTATGTAATGATGTAGCTTCTACAGCTTTTTGGGGCAGCATATTCCATGGACCTACCACCCTCTGAGTGAAGTAGTTCCTTCTCATCTCAGTTTTGAAAGAGCAGCCCCTTATTCTAAGACTATGCCCCCTAGTTCTAGTTTCACCCATCATCGGGAACATCTTCCCCGCATCCACCCGATCCAACCCCTTCACAATCTTATATGTTTCAATAAGATCGCCTCTCATTCTTCTGAACTCCAATGAGTAGAGTCCCAATCTACCCAACCTCTCCTCATATGTCCATCCCTTCATCCCCGGGATTAACTGAGTGAACCTTCTTTGTACTGACTCGAGAGCAAGTATGTCTTTTCTTAAGTATGGACACGAATACGGCATACAGTTTTGCAGGTGCGGTCTCACCAATACCTTGTACAACTGAAGCAATACCTCCCTATTTTTACATTCTATCCCCCTAGCAATGAAAGCCAACATTCCATTGGCCTTCTTAATCACTTGCTGCACCTGCATACTAACCTTTTGAGTTTCGTGCACCAGGACCCCCAGATCCCTTTGTACTTCAGTACTTTCCAGTTTCTTGCCATTTAGATAATAACTTGCTCTACTATTGTTCCTGCCAAAGTGCATAACCTCACACTTTCCAGTATTGTATTCCATCTGCCAAATCTCTGCCCACTTACTTAGCCTGTCTATGTCCCCTTGCAGATTTTTTATGTCCTCCTCACTCACTACTTTCCCTCCCATCTTAGTATCATCTGCAGACTTTGATATGTTACACTCGGTCCCCTCCTCCAAATCGTTAATATAGATTGTAAAGAGTTGGGGACCCAGCACTGACCCCTGCGGAACACCACTAGTTACTGATTGCCAGTCTGAGAATGAACCATTTATCCCAACTCTCTGCCTTCTGTTAGATAGCCAATCCTCTATCCATGCCAGAATATTACCCCCAATCCTGTGATTTTTTATCTTAAGCAATAATCTTTTGTGTGGCACCTTGTCAAATGCCTTTTGGAAGTCTAAATACACCACATCCACTGGTTCCCCTTTATCCACCCTGTATGTTACTTCCTCAAAGAACTCCAGCAAATTTGTCAAACATGATTTCCCCTTCATAAAACCATGCTGACTTTGCCCTATTAAATTATGATTATCCAAATGTCCCGTTACTGTCTCCTTAATAATGGACTCCAAAATTTTACCTACCACAGATGTTAGGCTAACCGGTGTATAGTTTCCAGCCTTCTGTCCACTGCCCTTTTTAAATAAGGGTGTTACATTAGCAGTTTTCCAGTCTGCCGGGATCTTTGCTGAGTCCAGGGAGTTTTGGAAAATGATTACCAATGCATCCACAATCCCTACCGCCACTTCCCTCAAGACCCTAGGATGTAAGCCATCAGGTCCAGGTGATTTATCCGCCTTGAGTCCCATTATTTTACCGAGTACCACTTCCTTAGTGATTTTGATCGTGTTTAGCTCCTCCCCCCCCCCCCCTATAGCCCCCTGTTTGTCCAGTGTTGGGATATTCTTAGTGTCCTCTTCTGTAAAGACTGATACAAAATATTCATTCAGTATATTTGCCATCTCCATATTTCCCACCATTAATTTCCCGGTCTCATCCTCTAAGGGACCAACATTTACTTTAGCCACCCTTTTTCTTTTTATATAACTATAAAAACTCTTACTATCTGTTTTTATATTTTTTGCTAATTTACTTTCATAATCTATCTTCCCTTTCTTAATCAATCTTTTTGTTATTTTTTGCTGTCTTTTAAAGTTTTCCCAATCCTCTATCCTCCCACTAGATTTGGCCACCTTATATGCCCTTGTTTTTAGTCGAATACTATCCTTAATTTCTTTACTTAGCCACGGATGACTGTCTTTTCTTTTACACCCTTTTCTTCTCAGTGGAATATATATTTTTTGGAACTTGTAAAGTAACTCCTTAAATGTACACCACTGATCATGTATCGTCTTACCCTTTAATCTATTTTCCCAATCCACTCTACTCAATTCCGCTCGCATACTTTCATAGTCTCCTTTATTCAAGCTTAGCACGCTTGTTTGAGATCCAACCTTCTCACCCTCGAATTGAATATGGAATTCAACCATGTTATGGTCACTCATTCCAAGGGGATCCTTTACTAGGACATTTTTAATTAATCCTGTCTCGTTACACAGGACCAGATCTAAGGTTGCTTGCCCCCTGGTCGGTTCAGTTACATACTGCTCAAGAAACCCATCCCTAATACACTCCATGAACTCATCCTCAAGGCAGCCCTGCCCAATTTGATTTGTCCAATTAATATGATAGTTAAAATCCCCCATAATTATAGATGTTCCCTTATTACATGCCTCAACTATTTCCTGATTGATACTCCGTCCAACAGAGTTGCAACTGTTCAGAGACCTATAGACTACGCCCACCAGTGTTTTTCCCCCTTATTATTCCATATCTCCACCCAAACTGTTTCATTATCCTGATCTTTTGACCCAATATCATTTCTCTGTATTACAGTGATTCCTTCCTTTATTAACATAGCCACCCCACCTCCCCTTCCTTCTTGCCTGTCCTTCCTGATCGTTAAATAACCTGGTATGTTTAATTCCCAGGCATTGTCACCCTGCAGCCATGTTTCTGTAATAGCCACAAGATCATACCCATATGTAGTTACTTGTGCCATTAACTCGTCTATTTTGTTACGAATGCTACGTGCGTTCAGATAGAGAACTTTCAAATATGTTTTGTGACACTTAGTTCCTGCTTTTGCCCTTTTTATTACTTTACCTTTTACTCCATACCTTCTGCCTCTTCCTGACACACTCTGGTTTTTAATTTCCCCACTGCTACCTAAGTCTATGACCTTCTCTGTTGTCATTTTTATTATTTGCTCTCAGTGGTCGGATTGAGAGAGGTGGTGGTGAGGTAGAGCTGGGTCTCGTCAGCTTACATGTAGAAACTGATGCTGCATTTTTGGATGACGTCGCCGAGAGGCAGCATGTAGATGAGAAATATGAGGCACGGGTATGAGCTTGTGGTTACGTTACTGGACTAATAATCTCTCTCTTAATCCAATCCAATCTTTCTTTCCCTCTCTTTATTTCTATTTCTGTGCCTGATTTGATATTGAATTCACCCACTGTAATTATCCTCCTTCTCCTGTTTATTTCTCAATCCTTTAATCTCATTGGTTAAGGAGATACACCCGTGGCACTTTTGTTCACCAAGGTGCTCTGCTGCCCTCGCTGCACTGTTATCAGCTCTCACTTCCAGCAACTTACAGGGCAAAAAAAATTTGTAATGAAGGTGCAGGAAAAATTCTAACAGGCACGCCGTGAGATGCCCTGCTCCAGCAAATTCTGGACCATTATGTTGGTATGACATTCTTCCATCTGCCACTTCAATGGAGGCGTTAACTCATGTAAAATAAGATGATTAACACTGCAGTTAAAATAGCAGATGGAAAATATTCTAAGAACATGTACGTTTGTCCACTAATATTACCAACAGTAGTTTCTTGGCCGCCTTATTGAGAAACCAACATTAAAGGCCAAGGCCCATAATGTACAACAGCACTTAAGTTTAAAAGAGTAAAAGGGGAGATTAAGTAAAACAGAAAACATTGATTAGATGATGCCAAACTTGGATTTTAAAAGCAAGCGGTTTAAGCCTGAATATATCGTAATAAGTCTTGATTGCAACAGGGAGGAAAAAGGTCTGTTGAAGAGCATTTGGGAGATTCAAAGAAAAATAAAGGAAAATTCAGGAAAGCACTGATCATAGCGTTCATAAAATAGAGAGAGAGAAATGAAGGATTGAGATGAGGAGAGACAGTGGTTGCAGACAAGAGATGAGAAAGACAAGTTTTTCTGTGTATCCTGTCCAAGTGTGCAGTAGAGGTGCTGCTAGAATCTCACAAGATACGGAAACTGTATTCAAGTCTTGGAAGTTCTTAGGCTTTATGGAGAGTTGAGTGGTAGGTTATTTGATAGACAAATTACCTATCATAATATGAAGCAGTAATCTAGTTTAGTGGTTTGAGGACATCAGAGAACATACAAAAAAGGGCGGAAAAAGACAATCAAGCCTTCTCCATCCATCAACCCACCCATCTACAGGGGAGCCAAAGAAAGGGTGGCCAATTGAAGAAAAACTTTAGGAAATTCCTTTCAGACTCCTTAACATAGGAGTGATTAGAGACAGGAGGCGAGGAGGTGGTGGATACATCTGTATGGATGGTCTCCACCTTTGATTTAAAGAAATCCATGAGCTCCTCTTGATTGGCTTTTGAAGTGAGAGTAAGGATTGGGGAACAGGGATTTATGGAGGAAATTAATTCTCAGGATGTGGCCATTACTGGCAGGGCTGGCATTTATTGCTCCTTCCTAGTTGCCCTGAGAAGGTGATGGTGGAACTTTGTCTTTACATTGCAGGGTAATCCTGGGAAGTAGGTGGTTTTGATTGTGTAGAAGGCAGCATTGGAATGGTTGTCGTAATCGAGCCTGATCTGGCGATTTATAATTAGGCACCATAAATGTCCCTGTTTGTGGCCCTCAGGGTTGAGGAAGTAGAGGTGGAGACTGTTGCAACTTTGACCCTCTTTACTCATTTGGGTTGGTTCATAACTACTGAAGTGGTAGATATGGACTGATTGGAGGAGTTAATGTCTGACCCTATAGCCTGGAATATTTAGTCACCAATCATGCCTACCTTGTAGCTAGGTCTCTGTAATAGCTACTGCAGCATACCCTTCAAGCTGAATTTGTGCTCCTAACTCACTGTTTTATTTCTTATGCTATGTATATTTGTGTACAGAATTCTTATCTAGGTAAGTGCCCCCATACTGCCCATATGTCCTGTTGGTCCTTTTCTCACACTTTTTAACTTACTGTGTGGATTTTCTCTTCCCAGCTCCTGACTAGATTACATTTTTCCCCATTTTACCCTTTCCGCAAGACATGGGTGCTTCTCCAGTTTAAGTGAAGGCCTTTACAGCTTTTCCTGGACCCAAAATTAGCCATAGTATCCCAGGAATCTGAAACACTCAATTCTATATCATCCTTCCAGCCCAGCTTTGATAATCCTAATCTTTCTCTCCCTGTCTTGTTCAGCGTGTCACACTGGGAGTAATCCAGAGGTTACTAGCCTGGAAGTTCTGCTTCTTAGTCTAGCATTTAACTGCTTTAAATCCTTTTGTAGAATCTTAAACCTACTCCTATCTGTGCCATTGAGTCCCACATGAACCACGACCTCTGGCTGCTTGTCCTTCCATTGCAGAACCTTTTGTATTCACTCCGTAATATCTCAAACTCTGGACCTGGGAAGCAACATACCATTTGGGACTCTGAATCACATCTACAAAATGAACGATCTGCCCCTCTGACTCTCAAATCCCCCACAATCACTGCTCGTCTATTCTTACTACATGTACTGTGCTCCATGAGGAACCAATTGCCCCTCAATGCCTGTTGCTCGTGGTTCCCCTCTGTGTGTCATTCTTTTTGTCTACATCACTGGTACTTAAACACGTATACTACAGTAATTAGACAAATCCAGCTCCAGAGATTATTCTGACTGCAGATGGTCACCTAGCCTCCTTTACCAGCTTCTCTACTCCTAGCAACCTGTGGGGTGGCCACCCTCTGGAACATTTATCCAAATAATTTTCTTTCTCCCAAACGTTGCGGAGTGTGTTCAGTTGACTTTCAAGCTGTGAAACCTTTTGCTCGAGGAATGCAATCTTTGTACACTTCGTACATATGTGTTCGCCCTGCATTGTATGTGAGTCCAGGCAGGCCCACGTCATGCATGCCACACACATCACTTCAGACTCTGATCCTGCCGTACCTATTTATATATTTAACCCAACTGGTGTTCCTTTTAAGTTATTGTTTATTGAATTATTTCTATTTACTCTAATTTATTATTTTTGCTTAATATGTCTTGAACATCTCTTTCTGTCCTACCCCCTGAAGCTATTGTATAGTAAAAATTGTAAGAGTCAGATGAATAATTACTTAAATAAATACTTAGCTCTTTCTGGCTGCCAGTGCTCCTCACTTGTAGGTTATTGAATTTTTTTGGGGGGGGTGGGGTGGGGGGGGTCGTTGGTGAGTGAGAAAAATAATTTAGTAATGGATTGTTGGGGCTTTTACTGTGAGAATTATTTTCAGCAGGTTAGATCCGAATTGTGTATGGAAACTGTGAAATAAGATTTGGATGTTGACTAATTATCATTAAAAACCAAATTTAATGTGTTCCATAGCGCTGCCTGTGCTTTTCAAACAAGAACTTCAGAACGAGGAAGCTGAAGAGGGCGGCACCGCCACTCTACACTGTGAGGTTACTAAACCTGATGCCCCAGTAAAATGGAGGAAGGGATCTCTGGTACTTCATCCTAGTGACAAGTATGAACTGAAACAAGAAGGTTCCAGTGTTGATTTGCTCATCCACAGCCTAAAACCTGAAGATGGTGGAGACTATACCTGTTATTCTGGGGATCAACAGACTACTGCCTCTTTAAGCGTGAAGGGTAGGACAACAGCGCGTTACTCATTTTTCATTGTACAGGAAACTCTTTATTAACCGGCACCCAAATATCCGGAAATCTCTCTCAACCGGCAAAATTCTTGAGTAGGTAACCGGGGTTTTCCTTCATCTCTCGTTTAAAATTAACTTTAAAAAAAACCCCGAGGCGTTTGCCTTGTATCGGAGCGTGTAGATTGGGAGGGGAATGTGCAGCCCGGGTAGGCAGCGGACACGACAGATGGTCAGCTGGCAGTCCCCGGGGAGACGGAGCTCCGAATGCAGGCGCATGTCAATGTGTACGGGGCTCTCGTACGTTGGGAGATATAACTCTCCGTTATCCGGACTTTTTGATTAACCGGCACCACGCCGGTCCCATCGGTGCCGGTTAATAAAGAGTTTCCTGTAATGAAATCCTCTCACGTTTCCATCCTTAAACATGTTCATGTTTGCCGGCCTCCTTAATAACAGCATGCCACTCACTTAGTATTGTATAAATTGATGCTGAATTAAATGTTCATCTTCAACACAGTTTACACGTAGCTTGCTGTGAAAATAAAGCACTTTTCCATCAGGCACGCGTAACTTTTACGGTTAAATAATATTTCGTCAATCTAGGATTGACGCTAGTATTTCACGTTGCAATTTCAGGGACTAAATTAGTGTTTGAACACTGGTATTTATAAATTGATTATATTACAGTACTTAAAATCTTTGTGTCATATTAAGATTCTGCTACCTTGATTGGTAAGACATTTGGGGGGGCAACTTTTAAGTAGTGCCCTAAACTGGCATGAAGTCAGTAAAATGGCCTTTCCACTCGGCCATTTGCTCTGTCCTGAGGCCTGAGCCAATTTGTAGCCCGAGCTTCATTAACATGCCACCGGCGAGTTACAGGCGCACCGTTGACCCTGGGCAGAGCCTAGCGTGGGCCAGAAGCGTGCCGGAATTTTTTGGAGGGCCCAGGAGAAGTAATCCTGATCCTTCTGGGCCCACAAAAAAAAATGAAAAGCTTCCCGGAGTGTTTTTTGAGCAGCCATCAGTGGGCCGCTAGTTAGGCAGCTCAGCGCCTGGTACAAATGGGCGGAGCGTAAACGGAATATGCTGCACCCATTTATATGGCAGAAAAGAAGAGAATGAACAAGAAGAGAGACAAGTGGAAGAGGAGAGAGAGGAGCAGCAGCACTAAGGTGATAAAGACAGTTAAGAGAGATATCCTCTGACTTAGAAGAACAACAACAACTTTCATTTATATAAACATCATCCTGTTCTATCCACTATATCTATATTATTAAAAGTCTTATTGTGTTCAATTCCTGTCCACAACCCATATTTCCTGCTTTCATTCTTTGTGACAACATTTCCTAGTCAATTTTGCTAGGTCAGCAAGCTAGGGAGTTACAAGCTGTTCCCACTAGGTGGCACTGTGGAGCAAGTTTCTGAGATCTTTTTTCCAACCACATGGCCATCTAGTATATTTAAAAAACTTGCATTCCTCAACTGACTTAGGGTAATGTTAAAAGTACTAGGACACTCGCATCCTATTAAATATTGTGTGACATGATCTTTGTGTCATGTTTGGTATTCTTTGAGATTCTATTACAAAGTATTTACAGCACAAAAACCAGCCATTCGGCTCAACACCCTTCTTCATCTAACCCCATCAATATATCCTATTCCTTTCTCTCTCATGTGCTTATATTGCTTCCCCTTAAATGCATCTATACTATTCGCCTCAACTACTCCCTGTGGTAGCAAGTTCCACATTCTAACCACTCTCTGGGTAAAGAAGTTTCTCCTGAATTCCCGATTGGATTTATTAGTGACTATTTTATATTTATGGCCCCTAGTTCTGGTCTCGCCACAAGTGAAAACATCTTCCCTACCTCTACCCTTTCATAATCTTAAAGACCTCCATCAGGTCACCCCTCAGTCTTCTTTCTAGAGAAAAGAGCCCCAGCTTGTTCAATCTTTCCTGATGGGTATAACCTCTCAGTTCTGGTATCATTCTAGTAAATCTTTTTTTGCACCTTCTCCAGTGCCTCTATATCCTTTTTTATAATATGGAGACCAGAACTGTTCACTACTCCCAAGTGTGGACTAACCAAGGTTCTATACAAGTTTAACATAACTTCTCTGCTTTTCAATTATATTGCTCTAGAAAGGAACCCCAGTGCTTTGTTTGCTTTTTTTAATGGCCTTATTAACCTGCGCCACTACATTTAGTGATTTGTGTATCTGTACCCGCATATCCCTCTGTTCATCTTCCCCATTTAAACACTTACTTTCCAAGGAGTATGTGGTCTCCTCATTCTTCCTACCAAAATGTACACGCCCATTCTACAAGTTTTTAATGTCTTCCTGCATTTTGTCGCAGTCCTCCTCTGTATTAACTACACCCCCCAATTTGGTGTATTATCTTGATTGAGTAAATATTAGTTGTCTGAATAGAAGAACGTACACTTCTATTGCTGAGTCAGAAGGTAATTAATCTTATCAAATATGAAGACACCATACTACTATGTGGTGAGCAGGGTGAGCGTAATTGAAACTTCGCATTACTGGTATAGTATTAGCAACTATTTGGGTAACTAATATGGATCACGGAATGTGTCATCAACTGCCAGAATATTTTTTTCAGGAGAAATAAATTAAATTCAATTTGATTATTCGGAATTGCAGCACTCATAATTTGACGGAATTAATTTACTATCTTCCTTTAGCAATGCCTGTGCTTTTCAAACGAGAACTTCAGAATGAGGAAGCTGAAGAGGATAGTACTGCTACTCTACACTGTGAGGTTACTAAACTTAATGCCTCAGTGGAATGGAGGAAGGGATCAGTAGTACTTCACTCAAGTGCCAAGTACAAACTGAAGCAAGAAGGTTCAAGTATTAAGTTGCTTATTCACAACCTGAAGCTAGAAGATGCTGGTGAATATATCTGTGATTCTGGAGATCAGCAGACCACTGCTTCGTTAAAAGTAAAAGGTAGGGAAAGAAAAATTAAATCATTATTGATTCTCATCAAGTGTGTTTCTCATGGAGCTGATCATTATTGCCATCTCCTCTTCAAAATATCACATCCACAATTTCCTTTATTCTGTGTATATATGTAGTGACATTAATATGAAAAATGTATCTGTATTGTTAAAAATATTGGGCTAGAAATTGCAGTCGGAGGCGTACCTCCAAAGTACACCTCCGACCCACGAAACAATTACGAAAGTGCCTCCTGGCGCCCAGGCTGCAAAAAGTTGCGGTCTCTGGCCTCGAGGTGGAGGGCAGGGTAATGGCCCACATTCACAGGGACGCAGGCGGTTCGGAAACGTACCTGGGACTACGTGGGCCCGGTTCTGCAATCAGTAAGCAGAATTCCATTTCAATCATTTACGAAGGGAATCCTCTAATGATATGCAATGGAATCCCCAAATCTAATAATTATACAATGTACAGAATTGGAATTTTATTCATAATTAGCTTCATTGCACCAACTTTAATTTCTTGATAATTTTATACATCATTAAAACTGTAATCTGGGCCAATATTTGCATAAAAAAGTGGCAGGAGGCAGAGGGTGATGCTCGAAGGTTGTTTTTGTGACTGGAAGCCTGTGTCCAGTGGTGTACCGCAGGGATCGGTGCTGGGTCCTTTGCTGTTTGTAGTGTACATTAATGATTTAGATATGAATGTAGGAGGTATGATCAGTAAGTTCGCAGATGACACGAAAATTGGTGGGGTGGTAAATAGCGAGGAGGGAAGCCTCAGGCTACAGGACGATATAGACGGGTTGGTCAGATGGGCAGAACAGTGGCAAATGGAATTTAACCCTGAAAAGTGTGAGGTGATGCATTTTGGGAGGACTAACAAGGCAAGGGAATACACAATGAATGGTAGGACCCTAGGAAGGACAGAGGATCAGAGGGACCTTGGTGTGCATGTACATAGATCCCTGAAGGCAGCAGGACAGGTAGATAAGGTGGTTAAGAAGGCATATGGGATACTTGCCTTCATTAGCCGAGGCATAGAATATAAGAGCAGGGAGGTTATGATGGAGCTGTACAAAACGCTAGTTAGGCCACAGCTGGAATAGTGTGTGCAGTTCTGGTCGCCACACTATGGGAAGGATGTGATTGCATTGGAGAGGGTGCAGAGGAGATTCATCAGGATGTTACCTGGGCTGCAGCGCTTCAGCTATGAAGAGAGACTGGACAGGCTGGGGTTGTTTTCCTTAGAGCAGAGAAGGCTGAGAGGGGACCTGATTGAGGTGTACAAAATTATGAGGGGCATAGATAGGGTAGATAGAAAGGAACTTTTCCCCTTAGTAGAGGGGTCAATAACCAGGGGGGCATAGCTTCAAGGTAAGGGGCAGGAGGTTTAGAGGGGATTTGAGGAAATACTTTTTCACCCAGAGGGTGGTTGGAATCTGGAACTCACTGCCTGAAAGGGTGGTAGAGGCAGGAACCCTCACACATTCAAGAAGCATTTAGATGAGCACTTGAAACGCCATAGCATACAAGGCTACGGACCAAGTGCTGGAAAATGGGATTAGAGTAGACAGGGCTTGATGACCGGTGCGGACACGATGGGCCGAAGGCCTCTTTCTGTGCTGTATGACTCTGACTCTATAAACTAATTTAATACAGTGTATGTGCATAATTTAGGATATGAAAATGTTTAATTTAAGCCTTAGATATCCCCTTACGCTGATGCAAGCAGGCCCTGCGCTGTGTACACTGAGAGTACGCCATCACAGACACCGCAGTTTCAGCGCCATTATGTTTGTGAGGATGTGTGTCTGTGTGATATTATTGCAGAGTCCCTTCAACTAATCAGTTTGTTGAACCAGAGACCACTGTCGCTTCAATCAATCACTTGATTGTGACCTGCTGGACACAACACGGCAGCCGATCAGCTGTTTCTGCCAGCAGGTTTTCCAGAGTGGAAGGATAACAGCCACTGTGGCTTCCCATTTTTATATCGTTCAGCTCCATTTCAAAACATACAGCAATTCAGCATGTGTTTAAACTCTCATCCGAAATGCCCCTCAGGATTGCAGTAAAGTGTCAACCTAGATTATATGCCTAACTCCTGGAATTAGTCTTAAACATACAACTTTCAGAGGCAAGAGTGCTATCTAATTGATGTTTTTTTTTCACTTGCCTTATCTCTGTGTCATGGGCGTGTGAGTGTGACACTAGTAAAAGAGTAATAAGGATGATAGTACTGCAGAACTTCAACCTCGCATGATTGGTGCATTAGATTACAAGTTAGCTTGATCGGACTTGTGTGTGGTTATTCAGGCATTACAATTCTCCTTGAGTAAACTATGTGTTCACAAATTGAATTACTGTTTCCCTTAGCTCTACCTGTGCTTTTCAAGCAAGAGCTTCAGAACACAGAAGCTGAAGAGAATGGTTCTGCCATTCTGCGCTGTGAGGTTACTAAACCTGATGTTCCAGTGGAATGGAGGAAGGGATCTGTGGTACTTTACCCAAGTGACAAGTATGGCATGATGCAAAAAGGTTCCTGCGTTGAATTGCTTATTCGCAAAATAAAACCTGAAGATGGAGGGGAGTATACCTGTGATTCTGGAGATCAGCAGACCACTGCCTCTTTGAAAGTGAAGGGTAGGGCAGCCATCATTACTGATCATAATTGAATCCTTGTGAATTTTCATCATATAAGGTGTCTTGTGAATCTCAATTTGTCATCCTGACATTCACTATTTTATTAGCCTTATAGACAGATAGATGTGTATTGTTTCTCCAGTGTTGGATGTTAGATCGTCACTTCCACCTCACTGCAAAATCCAGCACTTTTTGATCATTATGATTTGTAACTTTTATATGAATCATATCAATTCATTCCAGGATAAGCATTAACATTAGTATATCTTTCTCTTAAGACCGATGCAAGGTACTTATTGAATACCCCTGCCATGTTTTGATCATTATCTACAAATTGACAATCCTTCTTTTACTGCCATACTTGTAAAATACTTTACAATACTTTTGCAATTTGAATTTTTTTCCTCATACTCTCTTATCTTTCCTTATCCTGCTCAACCTCTCTTATTTTCCCATATTCTCCTTTGTTTTTTTTCATTATTATCCTTAAAGATCTTATAAGCCTCTTCATTTTAATTGGTTTCTCGCCTCTTTATTTATTCCTGGTATCCTATGACTACTAGTAGTTTCCATTTTTAATGGAATATACTTATTCTGTAGCTTTACAATCTCTTTTTTTTTAAAACGCCCCATTATTACTCTGCAGTCCTGTGTGCCAATTTCCCCTTCCACCTCACCTCAGCACCAGAAATATTTCTTTCTTTGCATGTCATTAGGAGCTGATAAGCAATTAATTTAATGCAGTTATTCATCTTACTTCCACTTGCAGTTCCTGCTCATCAACATGACAGGTGAGGGCTATTGTACAAGAAGGGTTTAGCTTTTAATAGCGGCAAGATTATCTGCGCTCCAAAGCTGATCTGTGAACCAATAGGGGCGATTTTGCCAGCCCTGGGGAGGCGGGTTTGGAGGCGGGACTGCTGGGAAAATGGCAGAAACTGGGAGCGGGTACCGAACCTGCCCCCAGCCCGCCTCCGTGCCATCTTCCCAGGAGGCGGGTCCCCGACTCGAGCTGGGACCCGTCTCCTCGAGGCGGGAAGGGATTACAGCCACTTAACTGCCTGTTAACAGGTAGTTAACAGGCAGTTAAGAGGATTATCCCCATTTTTCCAACAGAGGTGCGGGCTTCCCGATTGTCCGGAAACCCCGCTAGGGTCAGCGAGGCGAGCAGTGGGTCTGCGGGGGTGAGAGGGGTCCAAAAGTTCGCTGTGGAGGTGAGTGATGGGTGCAAGTGTGGAGAGGTAAGTATGTGAGGTGAGTGAAAAGTGTTAGAAAAAGTTACCTTATCTTTGTTTCTTCCTGCAGGCTTCAATCGTTGGGGATCCCAAGGCTCCGGCATCTCCACAGCAGAGATGACAGAATGGCTGCTGCATTCTCCCATGCAACAGCCATCTGCTTTCTGCTCAGAAAATAGGTTTGGTGAGTCTTGAGTACAAGAACTCATCAAACAACAGATAATGTCAGTGTTTGACAGCTTCTCAAAGTTGTCAAACTATGACAATTCATCTGTCAAAAATTTTTGACAGATGAAACGTCATACGCTGACGTTCTCTGTCACCGGCTTTCTCTTAATTGGCCTGCTAAGCCTGCTGGGCAATCAAGGGAAAATAGCGTGGGTTGGCCACAAGTCAATGGAGGCGGGACTAAAACTCGACAAGCAGCAGTCCCGCCTCCAACGCGCCCCCATTGGCAAAATCACCCCCATAGAATCAGTACAGCACAAAAGGAGGTCATTCGGCCCATCGAGTCTGTGCCAGCTCTTTCGAAGAGCAATCCAGTTAGTCCCACTCCCCTGCTCTTTCCCCATATCACTGCAATTTTTCTTCCTTCAATTCCTTTTTGAAGGCTACTATTGAATTTGTATCCACCACCCTAACAGGCAGTGCATTCCAAATCCTAACCACTCGCTGTGTAAAAAAGTTTTTCCTCATGTCGCCTCTGGTTCTTTTGCCAATCACCTTGAATCTGTGCCCTTGGTTATCGACCCTTCAGCCATTGGAAACAGTTTCTCTTTATTTACTCTATCTAAACCCTTCATGATTTTAAACACTTCTATCAAATTTCCTCTTAGCCTTCTCTGCTCTGAGAACAATCTCAGCTTCTCTAGTCTATCCATGTAACTGTAGTCCCTCATCCCTGGAACCATTCTAGTAAATCTGTTCTGTACCCTCTCCAAAAGTCTCTTCACGTCCTTCCTAAAGTGTGTAGTATGCGGTATTAGTTGTTAACACTATACAGTAGGCTTTTGATCTTTATTTTGAACTGTACTGAACATGTGAGGAGTAATGTATTTAGTCTGTGATTGATGTGCATGATATAGACACACTAAAGTCTGTAAGTTACTGTTGCAAATAGTAGTGAACAAGTGCACCTCCTCAGTCTGCTGTTTTGACAATGGGCAATAACAGAGGGAATGCCATACAAGTGTATTATCCATTCATCCACTTCTATTGCCAGCTGTAATTTCTAGCCTGAAGTAACAAGAGTTTGGACTAGTTATTTTTGTAATATAAAGTTATGATTAATAACATTTGTCATATTTGGACTGTTGTATGCAAGTTGTTATATATACTCGAGTACTGGCTGGACTAGGCATGATTGATTTATATGCAAGAATATTTGGGCAGTCAGTAATTCAGTTGATCTGTTTTGAGGATGTCAGAAGCTACAAGAAAAACATCTAGTTGATTTATGAATATAGGCAGCACCACATGATTGAATTGTTACGTTGATTACACTATGTTATTTGTTGGCATATTTATAGTTGGATAAGAAACTAATTACCTTTGCAAGACAGTCCTTTATATTTCAATTATTGTGTATAAATATTAATCTTCTCCAGTCCAGGTTGATATAATATTTTGTAGAATACCAATTTTATGTTATTTGGAAATGAATGGGATTGCATTTTGTTATTCAGTGGTTCCCGAACTCTCTGTCAAGCTTGGATCTTGACTGAACAACATCATCAGCTGATTTAATTCCTATCTCCCTTAGCCCTGCCTGTGCTTTTCAAACAAGAACTTGAGAACACAGAAGCTGAAGAGGATGGTATGGCCACTCTGCGCTGTGAGGTTACCAAACCTGATGCCCCAGTGGAATGGAGGAAGGGCGCTGTGGTACTTCAGTCAAGTGATAAGTATGAAATGAAGCATGAAGGTCCCTGCATTCAGTTGCTTATTCACAACCTAAAACCAGAAGATCAAGGAGAATATACCTGTGATTCTGGGGACCAGCAGACTATTGCATTTCTAAAAGTGAATGGTAGGAACCACTTTCATATTGTATTATTTAAATCGAGGAGAAAATGTATGTCACAGTTCTGTGTCTTGAATAATTTAATTTTGTGCGAACTAGTTTGAGATATGTTACTTGTGAGTCTTATTTGTCTTAGTCAGTCATGTCACACTCTCCGTACAACTTTTCATCTGTTGTCTTTATGTATTATGTTAATTATGGTGATTCAGCAAACCAAAGCACATTGCAGGTGAGTTTCCTGTTGTTTACAAGATTGGTAGTAATCGGATGCCTGGAAATAACTGGTACATTTTTCATAACCTCCATCCACAACAGACAATGGTAATCAGCTTTTGACAGGTTAGTGAACCTGTTGGTAAATACCAATTTAAGCTCATTAACTGGGAAAAGGATCCAATTAAAGCAGATTACACTGGAATTTCAAAGTACCTAAAAGGCCTGAAAATCTGTTGGCAATAACTACAGTTCAGAAGTGGTCCTGATGGGATGAAGTAATTGCCAAATGCAGCAATTGCACACCAACCAAGCATTTTGCACGGTTAGTGACTGCTGTCATTCTTTCGGACAAGGAATGATACAAATGGGAAGTGATTCTCATGCAAAGACAGTATCCCAGATAGAAGGTTTACTGGTACAGTGCCTTACCTTGGATTAACATAGCATCAGTGTTAGAGGATCTACTGAAGCTCGACACCATCCAGGACAAAGCAGCCCACTTGATTGGCACCCCATCCACCACCTTAAACATTCACTCCCTCCATCACCGGCGTACCGTGGCTGCAGTGTGTACCATCTACAAGATGCATTGCAGCAACTCGCCAAGGCTTCTTCGGCAGCACCTCCCAAACCCGCGACTTCTACCACCTAGAAGGACAAGGACAGCAGGCGCATGGGAACACCACCACCTCCAAGTTCCCCTCCAAGTCACACACCATCCTGACTTGGAAGTATATCGGCCGTTCCTTCATTGTCACTGGGTCAAAATCCTGGAACTACCCCCCCTAACAGTACTGTGGGAGTACCTTCACCACACGGACTGCAGCGGTTCAAGAAGGCGGCTCACCACCACCTTCTCAAGGGCAATTAGGGATGGGCAATAAATGCTGGCCTTGCCAGCGACGCCCACATCCCATGAACGAATTTAAAAAAAAAACCAATTATTGCCCTTTACCAAATGCCAGCAGAAGAATTAAGAATCTCCTCTATGACTAGAAATGTCCTGTCGGTGGCTGTAAAGGGCACACCTGCCTTGGATTATTTTTGCAACAGATTCCTTCCAATCACATTGGGGAGATATCTACAGTATTCGCTGGTGAATATTGTCTAGCTGAATTCAAAACAGGAGAGGTACACTGTTCCAAAGGGGTTGGAGGCTCATCCATTTCCATAGAGGTATGAGTCAACAATTACAATGGTAGCAACAGTTTAATACCCTTGATAGCTTTTACATTAAATTTGGTTGTTGAATGTACAAACTTGAAGATAAGGATATCAGTCAATCCAATGGCCTGCATCAACCAGAAAGAAGACTTCCATTCAGTCAGTCTCCAGGTGGTCTGTGATACACAAAGGAGGAATTTATATGTTCCTGGAATCAACATGATGTTTTTGTCCTCACCCAGTCGATTGGCTGTAGCATTTCACTGTGATATTCAGCTACAAGTTTCTCTGTCATTGAGTAGGCCTATGTTATGTTGAAACTTCTTTGTATTTCTATGTTCATTGAGTGGGAGGTAAATAGATTTCCATTGGCTAAGTTGGCTCCAAGGTGACAGACCTGGTGATGGGAAATTGGAACGAATTTGATCCTCTTCAACAGACTTGATAATCCAACATCTGAACCATGCAGATCAGCAATGCTCCAGAGTGCTGTTGCTAATTGACCAGCAGCTTGGCTCATTGACGGAACCTGACGTAGTAGACCTGTCACTGAAGGTTAGGATTGTTTTCACTCAGCTCGGGATAACCCTGCAAATTAATGCTGTAAAAGGCAAGAGGATCATAGCGAGATAGCAACAGGAATCTTGCCATTTCTCTGAGCTGGTAAGCCCCACAGTTTTAAATGGTTAAACTCCAGCCGTCCTGTACACACTTGGAGGTCACTAAGCCTTAGCTTTTGCTAATCTGAGGCCAGATTCTCCAGCCTTAAGCAAAGTGATGTGTGCTTCTATGTAGAGAGAATGTGCGCTCCATATCAGAAGACGGAATGTCTATTAATGTTATACTGTAACTGATAAAGTCATCATGAGAGCAGTATGGTGTGATGCTATCCATATTAGTCCAGTATAATCATAACTTTTTTGTTAAATATTCAGATTATATGATGCAAGCAACTTTTAAATATCAATGGCACCTTAACATTCAACTATCATGTTTAAACTTGTGAGTTGAAGTTCTTTCAGTTGTCCACTGTAATTTCAGTGGAAGATTTGTGGAAACCCCAGAGAAATTACTCTGGGGTTTCCGTGGAACTTCCGCCAAAGTTAGATCAGATAATCGGGCTAGCTATTTTACACCACAAAATATTTGAGATAATGTAACTGTTGGTACAAAAGTATACTAAATTATCGGTGCATAGTATGATGCTCAAGGCTTTGTTTTTTCTTCTTTTTCCACCAATTTTTCTTCCTTTCTCTGTTGCATTCTGAATGCATTGACTCTTTGGAGCTATGTTATGGTGCCTTACCCAAGTGGTCATTTGTGATAGCGGCAGTTAGGCCCTGAATTTCCTGGGGTCCACTTAATTGGGGCAAGTGTGGCTAGGTGGAGCCCCATTCATCCTAGCCACAAGCTGGAGATGGGAATGGGTTCAATTGCATACTAGCATGGGCGCTTGAGTGGTGCTTGCCAAGAGGTGGAGTTGCCCAAGGCAAGAAGATCCGCCCATAGCTCCCCCTACCAGATTTAAAGAGTTACAGTAAATGGGACGGATTCCTGGCAGAACCGGGTTCTGCCCCAAATTCCAGTCCCCAGGCTGAAATCAGGCTTTCCGCCTTCTCTGGCCCCAGAATTTTGGGGCTTTAGTATCCGGCATATTTTACCCAGCATCTACATACATGGCCCAAACGCACACGCACACTGCCTCTTGGGGCACGACTGGCGACACCAGCATGCCGGTCGTGTCCTGATGATGCAAGACAATAATTTCACGTGATCCTCTCACTCCTCAATTTTGGGGCTACAGTTTGCGTTTGTCACTAGGTTCATGCTGGAAGTCGGGTTCAAGCCACTCTCTGGGCCAGTGTCTCTAAAACAGAATATTTATATCATTCAAGAGTTTCTAGAATTTCTATAAATTCAGAATTTCGGGTCAGGAGCTCAGAATTTATTTTAAAACAGGTTTTGGTTAAAGTAAAACCATGAAGTTCATTTAAAACAAGTGCTGGGAGGAAGCCGAATAAAGGTAAGTGAATTTTTTTAATATTTGTAAAATAGTAAAAATGAATGCAATAAAAAAATAAAGTATTAATACTGCATACCAATCAGAAAAAGAAAAACAAAACTTAAATTTTAAAAAGACAGAAGAGGAGAGAGTACAAGTTTTTTAAAAAAGGCAATAAGCTGAGTCAAGGTAAAGTATTTAATTTTATTTATGCTACGTAAAATTTTGTTTTAAGTGTTTAATTTATTTGTTTAGGGTTAGTATTCCAATAAAAATATTTCTGATCATTGAGTAGCTTATTACTGTAATGTTAGTGGTAGTCATTATGTCAGTGTCACAGTGTACAAGCTGCAAGCAAACAAAACCAGGTAGAGTTGTTAGCTGAATTTACTGGAATTCGGAGCATCAGTTCTTAGTTCTGCACCCGTTAACTGTAAACACATTCTATTCAGTTTAAATTCATATTTTGTTACTGTATTTTTCTACTGATCTAGATTATTCCTTGCTAAAGGAAAGGTCTGTCTACTTTTCATCACAGTGGGTCAATCTGCTTACAACCCTATTTTATGCTAAGTTAAAAATTTTATGTGGAACTTGGGCTACATTTACATTTTAAAGTAAACTCCCAACAAACCTTCTGTTTCAAGTGTATTGAAATGCTGGTTACTGCAAGAATTGCAGTCTTCAATTATAAAGTTCTGAGGCAAGCGCATGAGCATTCTTTTGCCTGATTATTTTTGTTTTGGGCTGCTCCGTATTCTGTCCAGAAAGTACCACGTGTGCTTCTAACTAGAAATAGCCATTAATAAGGTTATTTTCATGCAAGTTAGTAGTATATTTTTCTCCAACTATTTTGTTGGTCAAGAATGATACTTGAGGCAGTAGTGGAGACATCATTCAAGAGGTAGTTGGATTCTGCGACGGTGGGACCATAGGTTTCTATGGAAGGATGAACTAGCTGGGTCGAATGGCTTCCCTTGTCTCTAATTAGCTTTGTGATTTTTTTTATGACACCACATTCTCCGATATATATTTCTGATTCCTGATTTTTATGTCCTAATGTGGCTGTGCGTTTGTCATCTTAAATCATCCAGTTTTACCTGTGTTCTTCAAACAAGAGCTTCAGAGTAAAGAAGCTGAAGCGAATGGTACTGTTGCACTTTGCTGCGAGCTTACTAAGCCTGATGTTCCAGTTGAATGGAGACAGGGATCTGCAGTCCTTGTTCCTGGAGAGAAGTATGAAATGGCGCAGAAAGGTTCTACTGTTGAGTTATTAATCCACAGCCTGAAGGTTGAAGACACCGGAGATTACACTTGTTTTTGTGGTGATCAGCAGACCTCTGCCTTTCTGAGAGTTAATGGTAGGCAGGATGTACTTCACAGGTTTAGCTTCAACCATCATCATATTATCATTGCCTAATCTTTTAATCTGTGACTCATTCATTAAATATCTTCCTTCTTGGCTACATGACTTTTTTAAAAATAAAAAATACTTTGTTTCCTGTTTCTATATTGGAGAAAATTGAGTGAGTTCTTCAACTGTTTTGGAATTAATTCTGTTTGCTTCTTATATCTTCTATCTAAAGCCACAAATATTTTAAATCTTAATTTGTTTGAGTTTTCATATTTGAGTCTTTTCATGTATCTTTTCACCAGAAAGATAACAGCTTAATTGAAGACATGGAATTAATTCGTGCTTGTTTTGCTTTCCATTCAGTTCCTCTCTCTCCTGCTTCAAATAGTTGCAAACTACACATGTTCATTCTTGAGGCGTGTGTATTTTAGTGTTCATGTGCCTTGATTTGTGGATTTTCTTGTATGGCTGCAATAGAATGAAACAGACACAGATACTGGGTATAACTTCCACACTAATTAGAAATTAGTGTTTAATTATTTAGTGTGATACACTGTAGAGATTGAAAACTTGTGCCTTAAAGAGAGAGTTTCACCATCAGGACCTGTTTTAAATTAAAACAAATTGAAAAATTTATGATTAACTTATTCTTGTTTTCTAAAGTAATTATAAGTGCACATCGATGCAAAAGTGGCAGTATAACTCGGGAGTGAGATTTGCGATCTGACTCAGAGTACACCGATACTGGTTTCGATAAGACCATCTCCAAAGGGTAGTTTTATATTAGTTTGATTTTTGCATTAGGTGTAAAGTAACTTCTGCCCAGCATTTTGTAAGTGCCCCAGCAGGCCACTGGAACTCCAGGGAACTTTAATAATATACCTTAGGAGAAAACAGTCAGCCCAGTCCCATCTATCCTATCACTAAAATTAGCTGCCATGGGAGTGGAGCTCTACCCACATGTCCAAGAACATTTTATAGAGTCATAGAGTTATACAGCACAGAAAGAGGCCCATCGTGTCCGCACCGGCCATCAAGCCCTGTCTATTCTAATTCCATTTTCCAGCACTTGGTCCGTAGCCTTGTATGCTATGGCGTTTCAAGTGCTCATCTAAATGCTTCTTGAATGTTGTGAGGGTTCCTGCCTCTACCACCCTTTCAGGCAGTGAGTTCCAGATTCCAACCACCCTCTGGGTGAAAAAGTTTTTCCTCAAATCCCCTCTAAACCTCCTGCCCCTTACCTTGAAACTATGCCCACTGGTTATTGACCCCTCTACTAAGGGGAAAAGTTCCTTTCTATCTACCCTATCTATGCCCCTCATAATTTTGTACACCTCAATCAGGTCCCCCCTCAGCCTTCTCTGTTCTAAGGAAAACAACCCCAGCCTGTCCAGTCTCTCTTCATAGCTGAAGCGCTCCAACCCAGGTAACATCCTGGTGAATCTCCTCTGCACCCTCTCCAATGCAATCACATCCTTCCTATAGTGTGGCGACCAGAACTGCACACACTATTCCAGCTGTGGCCTAACTAGCGTTTTGTACAGCTCCATCATAACCTCCCTGCTCTTGCCTTCATTAGCCGAGGCATAGAATATAAGTATCCCATATGCCTTTTTAACCACCTTATCTACCTGTCCTGCTGCCTTCAGGGATCTATGTACATGCACACCAAGGTTCCTCTGTCCTTCCTAGGGTCCTACCATTCATTGTGTATTCCCTTGCCTTGTTAGTCCTCCCAAAATGCATCACCTCACACTTTTTATAACTTTATAACTCTGGTCTGCCTTCCCGAGGAATGCACTCAGCGGATATCATTCTGAAATGGTATCTGATCTGTGGTATAACAAAGCAGCTATAGAAAAATCAACACTTAAAATAATTTAACACAAACAAAACTTGGTGCTGTATTAAGAGTTCTTACATAATCATAACCGGCTCATGAAAGGTATATGAAGGAGTTTTCATGAATATTTTTAAACCCTGATTTTTTTTTAAATAATTGATTTTAAATACTTCATATTGCTGCCTTTTCGTGTACTCAAGTCCTAGCAATTTTTTCTTTGAGTTTAATTTGGACAGCCTATAATGAGAGGAATCCTATTATTACATTTTTGGAGTAATTCTGTGATCCTGCACGCCAGGGAGCAACATTGTAGCCCTGATTCTCCAGGCTGTACGCCATGTGAGTGCAGCTCCCCATTGGGAGTGTGGGGTTCACCCTTCTAGTGGAATAGGAGGGTATATTCCAAAGGAATAATAATAATGTAACCAGAATGTATTTTGTTTCCAATGAAAAAACTTGTAAATAAGGGTACTGTGAAGAGGAGATTAATTAGTGGTCTGATAAATTTGTAAATTAATATTTCTCAGCTTTACCAGTGCTTTTCAAACAAGAGCTTCAGAATGCGGAAGCAGAAGAGGGCGGCACAGCCAAACTGCGCTGTGAGCTTACTAAACCCGATGCTACAGTGGAGTGGCGAAAGGGATCAGTGGTACTTCTGCCATGTGGAAAATATGAAATGAAGCAACAAGGTTCCATTGTGGAATTGTTCGTCCGTGATGTGGAACCAGAAGATGCTGGTGAATACACGTGTGATTCTGGGGATAAACAAACCACTGCTTATCTAAAAGTGAAAGGTAAAGTGGAAGATATTTCACATTGGAATTTAACTGCTTCCATGTTTTGATTCTGCTTTTGGAAGTTACCATCATCATCCAGGCTTCATAGTTAATTGCATCAATCATTTTTATACCTCACATCTTCCATTTTCTTCTTTTTCTACATCAGTGGACTTTATCTCCTTTCTGATTAATGATAGTTTTGTTTACTGTTACGTTGGTTGGAATTGACTGTGTTTTTATTGGGTGTGGGAAAGTGAGAATGAGAGGGTATTGGAGTGTAGCCATCTGTGCCGTTTGGAGTTTGGGTTGGTGAGTTGACTTGGTTTGACCAAGATAAATACATTGAACCAGGAGCAGAGCTGAAGCAACGGAGATATGATTACTGGAAGATATGATTGCCATAATGGAAACCTGACACACCCCACAAGATGGGAGTGATTTTAATATGCAGAGGTAAAGTTTGTTGATCGAGCTGAAAGGGAGGTGATAGAGGTTTATATGTTCAAGATTACTTGAAAGTTAACAAAGTTGAAGTGATATCGCAAGAAGGCAAATCACGAAAGAGTCTGTCTGATGCTAACAAGCAAGTAGAGGATAGGATTAACAACAAGAGTCCATTACAGCCCCAGGACAGTCACAAGAAGATGACAACATTTAAACAACAACTTTTCCTTCTGATATATGTACAACCAGTGGCACAAAGCTTATTTTTAATATTTTAGCAGTTCTTTATTTAAGCAAAACCATTCAGCTGTGAATAACCTGAAGAATCTCTTAGAAGGTGTTGCCCATATTATTATTTGTTGTAGTACACAAAATGGATGTGTTGCAGTCAATTTCTTTCGAATTGATATTCTGATACTTCCTATAAATGTCTTTCTAAATTATGTAGCCTTACCTGTGCTGTTCAAACAAGAGCTGCAAAATGAGGAAGCTGAAGAGGGTAATGTGGTCACACTGCATTGTGAACTAACTAAACCTGGTGCCCCGGTAGAATGGAGAAAGGGATCTGTAATACTTCGTCCCAGTGACAAGTATGAAACAAAACAAGCTGGTGCCATTGTTGAGTTATTAATCCACAACGTGAACACGGAAGATACCGGGAAATACACCTGTGATTCTGGGGACCAACAAACTGATGCTTGCGTGAAAGTTAATGGTAGGAGAAAAGTTACTATTCAGTAGCGAATTGCTATAAATTGTGATCCTTGCTAATTTGAAAACTAATATGCCTCAACATTTGTCTACTGTTGCTCTTCTTCACTCTTCAACAACTGGATTCTTTTCATCACATGTTTGTCGTGCTGAAACGATTTTTATTTCATCCGTTTCTGCTAATTTCATGTGATTGTATTGAGGAATGGTCATTAGAAATAGAAAATAATTCTGCCATTTGAGTGTGATCCTGTACTGCTGTAAATAAATTAGTTGTGTTCTTCAGTCTTATCCATATTTTTAAATTTTATTTTACTTTATAACATTTTCTATCGTGCTACACTAGACTGTCATTATAGTTTATGTTTTCATTATAAACCATTAACAAACAAATCCTTCATTCCATTTGCAGTTAGATTTCATCTTTGCGCTGTTGTAGTTTCATGAAATTTGCTATCAGCAGTGAATATATTAGCACATTTGTATCAAATTGCTCTGTACTATTTTAATGCATTTTAACCCATCTTTAAAGTAAATTGATTAAGGAATGCATTAAAATAGCACAGAGAGGAATTTAATATGAACATTGGTGCCTACATCAATCTGGCATTGCTAAGATGTTAGTTCGCTAAGATGGATCTTAGAAATGAAATATAAAATCTCCAGGCATCCATCTTGAATTATGAGAACCAGATATCACTATTGTAGGACTGAAAAATGTGACTGTATTTGAAGATGAAGATGCTCTTTTAAGTGTAAAGTTTCACATGCAGTGGAAACTAGAATAAGCTACTCTTTAGAACAGCTCACTTAATCAAATTACAGTTAAACATGGGAAGATTAATTTGCTATTGTTCAGGAAAGTTGTACAGGAAGACTCTGGTACCGTGGCCTTCAGATTTGGACTGTATGTTTCATCAGAAGAGCTGACTGTAAAGGGTAACATACCTACTGAACCATTTGAAGACCTAGAGGGGTGGAAATTGATTATGGTCCGTTTATGGGTCCATAACTAGTGGCGCGCCACCCAGCTGGCCCGAGGCTGGCCCAAAATTTGTCCTCTGCCCCCCCCCCCGTTGGCAATTTATTGTGTGTACTGCCGGCGCCTGACGTGCCTCCACAGGCAGCGTGTACATTGCAAGAGGACAGCTTAGGCCACAGTGGCGACTGAAGAATCCTGTGGGGAGCAAGCCCAGCGCCTGCTCCACTCATCGGAAACAAATTTACCAGAGGGGTCCTTAAACAGGCATTAGGCCCCACAATAACATATGCAAGGTGCCTAAAAAATGGGCCTGACAAATTTAGCAGTGGCCCGAACGCGCATGCAGATTGAGTGCAGGCCGTCCCACTGCTAAATTTGCATTCTTTGTGACTAGCTTAAGGAATGCACACATTTGTCTGCAGTTGCATCGTGATTATTTGAAAGTGAGAATTACTGTTTTTCTTTCCTGTTGACATTCCTTGTAAATGATGGGTTGAAATTTCCAAAAATCCTATAAAATGAATTTATTTGGCTATATTTCAGCTGCACCGGTAATCTTGAAAAAAGAACTGCAGAGCATAGAAGTGGAGGAGTACGGCACAGCAACCCTGCATTGTGAGCTCTCAAAACCTAATGTACCAGTTACGTGGAGGAAAGGATTACTGTTGATCTCTCCGAATGAGAAGTACGAAATTAAACAGGAAGGTCCTGTACAAATATTGCAGATTCATGACTTGAAATCAGTCGACGCAGGAGAGTATACCTGTTCTTTTGGGGATCATCAAACTACAGCTTCCGTAACTGTGAAAGGTAGGTTAATAGATTAATAAAGTAAACAATTGGGCACATGTATGCATACCTTATTCAACAAAAGTCTCTTAAAACTAATTGTGTTTAGGTTTACCTATTATTATAAATTAGTAAGTAGTAAACAAAAGAGGTAATTGTTAGTGAAGTAAATTGCAGTACGCAAACAGGCACTAAAGCAGACCACTTACACACTCCAGTTGTTGCTAAAGCATATTCTGAACATGGTTTCATCTGAGGATAATGAAAATTCAGAAAGTTTCATGAGTTAAAGCTTCATTATGAGTTTGTGTTTGGTTCTAATCCTGGCATCTATAGGGTTAAAATTTGTCTGTTATAATTTACTTCTTGCCTGAATTCTTTATTAATACTAGCAGATATTCCGTGGTTTTGCTCACAGTTGAGTTGAAGGTTTTATAAGAAATGTAGGGGTCGATTTTAACTCGGGCAGAGCATTCTGGCCAGCCACCGAGATTGCCATCCATGCGATGAAGACACAAATTTAACCCACCTGTCTTCAGGGACAGGCTGGTATTGTCAAGAAAGTTTTTGGCATTAAAATTGATTAAATGACGGAGGCCATTTTTAGTATTGTGCCACCCCGACTTTTCCAGTATGGTTTATGTGGAGGCAGATGAGGAACAATAATCATAAGCCCGCTTGACAGCTGCTGATAGAATTTTCCTGTCCCTGTCCTAAACCAATAACAACTGTTTCCCTACCGCAGAGCAAGAATTCTCACTCCCCTGACCATGCAACTACTTAATCGCATCTTGAATAAAAAGAGAAGCCTCACAGTCAAACTGATACCCTCTTGCTAGTCTCATGCCATTATTCTCCAGACCCATACTTGTTTTCCCTGTTCCTCCACATTCAAAATGCTCAGATATAGTGACAGATCAGCAACAGGGCTTCATTGAAGCAACTGTGTCTGTGTGTCTACCACTTGTCACCAAGGTGCTTCCATTTTACTCATGCCTTCTAAGGTTCACTGCAGAGAAGCTCTGACTCTTGCTTGGGTTGCTGCAGCCAGCGCAGCCTTGTGAACTAGCAAGAACACCTTCTAATGAAAAAACATGTTACAAGCTACAATACAAGCTTATCAAAGTTTCAGCTATCTCAAAAATACAGGAACAGCTGCAATGATATCTCTCCTGGATCCCAAAGTATACAGAACATCCGATTGTATCTACAGCTCCTATTATAGGCCACTTCCTTCTCCTTTAATGTTGCAGCCCCAGAAACACCCAGGCTTCGAAATTCTGGCGCTGAGAAAAATGGGCACTGCGCGGCCGAACATCTAGGCCCCAGAGTTTCTCTTCCCTGTGTGTCTTCACCCAATAATGCGCTTATCCGTGCGTCTGCTGCATGCCCACTCCCTTTTGAAATGAGGCCTGAGAAGTAGTTCAGGAACTAAAGTCTTGGGGAAGGGCACCGCTGGTGTACTCCACCCAAATTGGACTGTGGAGTTCAGGGAAAGGAAAACCTCACCTGCCATGTCAGAATTTTACTCGTATGGTATTATTTCCCTGTTGAGTATCACTTACTACATTTCACCATCTTCAGTGCTTCAGTGAGGGCACCATGAGCAAGACAGAGTGTGGATGGCTGATTGTATTATCTTGTATCAATTAGATTGTGGTCAGGCTCCTATTGCTGCAGATGGGTTAATTAACCGTCGTACAGAAATCTTTATTGGGTTGTTGCATAAAAATCCATCAAGGTTACATAGAAACATAGAATCTAGGAGCAGGAGTAGGCCATTCGGCCCGTCGAGCCTGCTCCACCATTCAATACGATCATGGCTGATCATCCAAATCCAGTACCCTGTCCCTGCTTTCTCACACAGAATCCCCACATCGAGCCTGCACCTATCCCCACCACCCCACATATTTAATTCCCCCTAACATATCCCATCCTATCACCATAACCCCACATATTTAATCCCCCCCTAACACTAAGTGTCAATTTATCATAGCCAAATCAGGTTGACCTGGTTAAGGTGAACATGTCAATATTTTGATGTCTGATACTTGGTTAGATAGAATAACAGCCCTTGGAGCTGGTTTTCAGGCATTAAGATGCTAGATTTTCCAGTGTGGATCCCACCTCATAAATGGATAGTGAGATCTGGGAGGAAACAATAAAGTAAGCAAATAGAATAGTTAACAACAGGGTATATTAATTAGAGTGCTATTATATCAATGGTCCCAGTCTCCGACTGCAGACCTAAGTTACGTTGCCAGCAGTAGCTTGCATTCTGTCACCAGAGGGGGCTTTGGTTATAGATGTTTATATGCAGGTGCAGAGTTTTGATCACTGGACAATCAATGTTCAATGCCCTAATATTGAAATGATTCAAAAAATAATTTTATAAAGTGGGCAAGAGATCCAAATGTTGTTACAATGTTGTTTCACACCAAGTATGAAACCCAAGCAGTGTGAGACCGCCAAGCATCTTACACCTTCTGCCATTGTTATCCTCAGGAGTCACAGCACTGCTGCTTTTGTGTCCGTGTCTTCCAAAATTGTTTAGATTTGATGTGAAAGGATGGAGCCGTGGTACTGTTAGAAACTATGTTAAAATAACAATAAATAAAAGAAAAAGAGAATGGGAAAGAATATTGTGAGAAATGAAGAGACAGATGAGAAGTCAAGTGTTTAATTTTTTTTAATTATATTTTGTTGATCCTGTGGTGAGGTTACTAGTTGCGACTGCTATACACCAACCTGCTATCCAAATTTGTGGCATCACCGAAGCAAGAACGTGTGACTGAAGGGGAATTCAGCACTATTATCCTCTCTCGGGCTGCTCAGCAAAAAGCAAAATAAGATGGGAACATAGGAAGACTAGTTAATGTGCACAGAGCTGTCTGTACAATATTTAAAATTATGTAGCCATCCAGATATGTATAATTCCATTTAATGCTGCCTAGTAGGCACTCCTGTGTGTTTAGTGTTTTAAAGTACTCTACTTTCTGTGCTTTGACCAATAAATATTTCTTTCTGCCTTAGTATTGTCATAATATTGATAATTTTTTTCAGTCTTCCCTGCACTTTTCAAACGATGGCTTCAGAATGAGGAAGCAGAAGAAGGCCACACTGCCACACTGCATTGTGAGCTTACTAAATCTGATGCCTCCGTGGAATGGAGAAAGGGATCTGTGGTACTTCAACCAAATGACAAGTACGAAATGAAGCAGAAAGGCCCCATTGTTGAGTTGTTAATCCACAATCTGAAGCCGGAAGATGCTGGAGAATATACCTGTGATTCTGGCAATCAACAGACCACTGCCTCCTTAACTGTCACAGGTAAACAAAAAACTACTGCTTTCTTAATTGCCACAGGTCAGAAACAGATCACTGTTTCCTTAACTGTCACGCAGAAAGGATAGATCATTGTTTCTTTTGTTATTCCAGGTAAGAAATATTAAGTAAATATGATTACATTTTCTAAACTAAAATAACCTTATTTTAACAGAAGCTGACTTGTGCTTTGTCCTGGGAGGAACCAAAAGGAGACATGTGCCGGGAATTTCCTCAGCAGTTCTCCCAATCGGTCGCCGTAACTTCGGCGGAAGATTGGCGGAAACCTTGGATTGACGCGCAAACTAGCTTCCACTGAAGTTACGGTGGCCAATTGGGGGAATCCTCGAAGAAATTCCCGGCGATGATGTTTTGGCCAATGTTTGTTGGTGATTTTGGAGGTTGCAAACATATGATAGGCCTGAAACTTGGTGGGGCAGTGGGAGGGAAGCTGGAATCCTGGCGTAAGTGCTATGAGGCGCCCAGAGGGAGGTCCCTTAATTGAAATGCCATTAACACGTGCCCACACCACTAGTGACACAACTGGGGCACCCACCTGCCTCCCCCCGCCCCTCCCCCCCATATGTTGCAAATTGTGGAGCAGCTTGCTAGTTCTAAGAGGAGTGCTGCTCCACAGATAGATCTTTAAAGTGGCCCCAGTGGCCCTCTTTGTAAGGGGGCTGCATTTAAAAAGTAAAAAGAATATGTGATTTTTCTTTGGGGTATAGGCCACTATCTCAGTCTGGGAATCCACACGGAGCCCACATATGTCATTTGGGGCCTGGTATTATCTGGGTTCCATCCCAACTTCCAGCCTCTCTCCACCAGATACTATTCATTTTCTGTCATTTGGTATTTTTTTTTTTCTCTCAATATTTTTTCAGAGCCAGATGTAACAATTGTTGATGGTTTGAAAAACGTGGAAGTAGTCGAAGGTGGGGATGTTTTGTTTGAATGCAAAGTATCCCATGAGAACGTGCGAGGTGTTCAGTGGGTTCTGGGAGGAATTGAACTGCAGAGTAATGAAATGAATGAAATTTCAGTGAAGAATGGTAATATTCACACCTTGATGTTGAGGAAAGTCACACAGGATGACACTGGCACTGTGATCTTGAAGGTTGGAAAGTGTACGTCTTCAGCACAGCTTAACGTCAAAGGTAATGGTTAATTTTTAATGGAAAATTACTAGATTTCAAAGAAATTGAATGATGTATTTTCCAGATTTTAATTTTTTTTTCAGACTTTTGAAAAACTTAATGAATAATTCTCAAACCCCACAAGTGCCATTTTATACTTTAAATCATTTTAGGGTTCTTTCACTCCTAGCACTCTTAGAGTAGATTGTTTGTTTATATTTTTTGGTCACCATTTATTTTGCTGACTATAATAAATCACACTTTTGGACCAAGTAAAAATGCCAAATTTTATTGTGCACTTTTAATGCAGATGAAAGTTTGATTCATGCATAGTCAATTACAACAGAAATTTTAGAAATGGTCCTGCTGATTTATTGTCGTTTTATTTTTCAGCTACTCCAGCAACTTTCACTAAACTGCTTCAAAATATGGAAGTGGATGAGGTTGAAACAGCAACTTTCCTCTGTGAACTCTCTCAATCCAATGTTCCAGTTGTATGGAAGAAAGGATTAATAACAATCTCCCAAAGTGAAAAGCATGAAATCAAACAGGAAGGTTGCGTACATATGCTATGCGTACATGATCTAAAGTCAGAGGACTCGGGTGAATATACCTGTGTTTCTGGGGATCAGCAAACCACCACTTCCTTAACTGTTAAAGGTGAGTTAAGATTAGTAATATTTTTATCTTCATTCCTGTGAAGGTTCCATGTAATATGATATCCTTTCAGATGCTGATTGATCTGTTGTGTTTTGTTATGGCATATTCTGTTCATATTTCCAAGTTTGAGCATTCACTTTTTTTTAATTAATTAATTTAATTGTGGTTATCCTTTTACAAGAGCTAGTTGTTGCTGCAGACATTCTATACCACTCTAGCATTGTTATTGGTCATTAAGTATTATACCATGAATAAAATTTAACAGACATTTTGTAAACCTGCTTTTGGGGCTTATTGACCGCAGAAATTAAAAAGCCACAGTTTGTGCAAAGGTGCATTCTTGCAGGAGGGCCCATAGATAGCACTGGTGATGTGTAAATGCTCTTGTGCAGTTTTGAGTCACTGACAGGTCTGGAACAATGCAACAGCAACTTGCTCTGATCTAGCACCATTGATGTAGTGAAACATCCCAAGGTGCGTTACAAAGAGGGCCTGCATATCAAGCAGGAGGTTGGAGGAGGAGGATTTGGGAGGTGATGAGCTAAGTTTTGGAGAGGCTTCAAAATGTCCAGAGAGCTACGGCAAGACTGAGGAGTTTTAGAAGGGAGTTGCGGTGCCCGACCCCGGGGAGTGAGTCCGATCCCCGACCCGGGGTGGGGGGGTGGAGAAGTTTCGATCCCGGGGAGCGGGTCTGAACACTAGGCTGAGTTCCGACCCCAGGGAGGGGTAGGCTGCTGGTGGGTGAGCTTGGGGGGGCCGGGAGGAAGCACTCCTGCTCCTCGCGGCCCACAAGGCTTGCTCCCCATGGCTGTGCCCGCCTCGCTGCAGCTACCGGGAATCCTGAACCCCAGGATTCCCGGCAGGCTGCAGTTAAACCTGCAGAGCAGGTTAAAGCAGAGGCTTCAGGCCTCATTATCATATTTAAAATGCTGCCCGCCTGAGTAAAAGTTGAAAGTGGTGGGAAAAGTTGGGTTGGGATTTAGATTTTTAAAACTTTAACTTCCCCACTGCCTCCAACCCACCCGTTTTTTCAATTGAAAATTCCCCCCAATGTTGCAGAGGAGAAGCAAGTACTTTTGGTACTGAACCAGATGTGACGTTTGAAGCTCAGTTAATGATCAATCAGGTTTAGCCAAAGCAAGCAGCTGGTTTGGGGGGGGGGCGGGAGAAGGAATTAGGTCTAAGGTGCAAAGTTTATGATGAAGGCTGAAAGGAATTGGTTCTGTCTTGCCAATACTCAGGGGAAAATTTTAGTCGTACGGCACAGCAAAGTTGAGTAGGAAATACTGTCACTTTAAAAATGATACTAAGCTTGTAAGTTGATTTTTTTTTAAGTTAGGAAGCTTGAATTTGTGAGTTATAGTTTTTAAAGGGTACCAATGTATTATTACATGATGGTGAGATAGTGGGTCGTATTGCAGTTTCCATTTCGAAAAGTAATCCAGTATCTCAAGATCATTACACCAATGATATAATTGCTCCATAAACACCCACTTCAACAAAAGCCTTGAAAAATAACCTATCTCACTCGCATGGTAATGTTTGTGTGCTTTGTTGATATCATTGTCAGCTGCTAAACATCATTTTGTCCACAACATGGTCATAATCATTATATGTAAGTATTTTTTTCTAAATGCTTTTATAGCTTTAAACTTAAATTTCATTTGATATTTTGTTATGGTTAAAGTAGTTTTTAATTATAAAAAATTGAATTTGAACTTTACACTGAAACTTCTTGACCATCCATAGAGAGAGAGACAGAAGGTTTGGAAAGTACCTTTGCGCTTTTTCCTTTTATCTCCATATGAAGAGACAAACTAGCCGGAATTTTCCTGTTGCCGAGCATGCGGGTTTGGGGGCGGGTCGGCAGTAAAATCACGGAAATTACAAGCGCATCGGGAACCCGCCGCCTCGTGCATTTAACTCGGGCAGCTTTGAAGGTGCAACACTGACTTGATCGGCAGAGGCGGGCAACCTCATTCAAGTCATTAACTGCTTGTTGAGAGACCCTTAAGTGGGTTTTTAATGCCAGCTTTTGACTTTTACTGCAGGAGCAGGGGATCCACGCAGGTCGGTTACCTCGCCTGTGAAGGGGAGGTGGAAGCTCAGTGGCCGTTGGCGAGTCCATTCATTGAGAGCTGGGAAAAGCACATAAATACTGCAACATTACACCTCATTACTTGCAAGGCTCTTGCTCACTCCATTTTGTCCACAGATTTAGGTGTCAGCAGTTTGCAGGTCATTTCTGAAACCTCGGAAGCCACTCTATTGCTACTCAGTATCACAACATTGAGGGATTGGCCCTCTGATCTCCACTTTACCTGCCATCTGCTACATCAGCATGGGTGCCACTTATACTGTCTCACCTTGGTCCTCAGAATCGGACCAAGATGAGCCCCACCACCAATAACACCGGCCACACCAGCAGCAGCAGCAATCACAACAGCAGTCTTCTCTCAACGACCTAATGTTCCACAGGAGAGAGGGGGGGCACCATAGGGGCTGCAGCACGCCGGAGGCGATACCCCAAATACAGGGTATACAGGCACAGGATGAGCTTCCTCAACATGACTGAGCAGCAGTGCTTCAGGAGGCTCAGGCTATCGTGCCAGGTCGTCGCAGACATTTGTAACTTTCTGGAACAAGACCTGTTACCCAGAGATCCTGGTGGACACTCCTTACCAGTGGCTGTCAAAGTCACCACCGCCCTCAACTTCTTCACCTCGGACTCCTTCCAGGGATCTGCAGTAGACGTTTGCGGGATTTCGTAGTCGGCCGCCCACAGATGTATAACCCAGGTGACCGATGCCATGTTTCACAAGTCAGCCAATTATATCAACTTTGCCACTGATGAGGCCAGTATTATTGAGCGGACGCTCGGCTTTGTGCCTCTGGCTGACCTCCCACAGGTGCAGGGCGTCATCGACTGCACACATGTGGCCATGAAGGCACCCCATCATCACCCAGGAATGTTTGTGAACCGCAGTGGCTTCCACTCCCTCAATGTGCAGCTCGTCTGCAACCATAAAAAGATAATTATGCATGTGTGCTCCAGATTCCCTTGGCAGCTGTCATGACCCTCTCGTCCTGCACCAGTCCACCCTCCCTCAGCTCTTCGCACCTCCAAATAGACTTACCGGCTGGTTGCTTGGAGACCAGGGCTATCCACTGAAGAAGTGGCTCATGACATCTTTGAGGACGCCAAGTACTGAGGCCGAGGAGTGTTATAATGACAGCCACATGTCCACCAGATGTGTCATAGAGCAAGCAATAGGCATGCTGAAGATGTGCTTCAGATGCTTTGACAGATCTGGAGGAGCCCTTCATTACACACTAGCCAGGGTCTCCAGAATCATTGTTGTTTGCTGCACACTGCACAATATAGCGCTGCAGGAGGAGCAAGGTGCAGAGCATGCAGCCTCTTCAGAGGAGGAGGATACATAGATACATAGATACATAGAAGATAGGAGCAGGAGTAGGCCATCCGGCCCTTCGAGCCTGCTCCGCCATTTAATGAGATCATGGCTGATCCTCCAATTCAGTATCCCGTCCCCGCCTTCTCTCCGTAACCCTTAACCCCTTTTGCCTGTAGAAATACATCTAATTCCCTCTTAAATATATTTAATGAGCTGGCGTACACTGCCCTCTGTGGCAATGAGTTCCACAGGTTCACCACCCTCTGAGTGAAGAAATTCCCCCTCATTTCTGTCCTAAATGGTTTAGCCCTTATCCTTAAATTATGTCCTCTAGTTCTGTTCTCACCCGCCAAGGGAAACATTCCTTCTGCATCTAGTCTGTCTAGACCTTTCAGAATTTTATACACTTCTATGAGGTCCCCTCTCAATCTTCTAAACTCCAGTGTGTACATCCCTAAACTACATAGTCTCTCCTCATAGGTCAATCCCGCCATTCCTGGTATCAGCCTGGTGAATCGCCGCTGCACCCCCTCCATGGCAAGAACATCTTTCCTCAGATGAGGCGACCAAAACTGTACACAGTACTCGAGGTGTGGTCTCACCAGTGCCCTGTACAGCTGCAGCAAGGTATCCCTGTTCCTGTATTCCAACCCTTTTGCTATGAAGGCCAGCGTACCGTTTGCCTTCTTGATCGCCTGTTGCACCTGCATGCTCGCCTTCAGTGACTGGTGTACAAGAACACCCAGGTCTCTCTGTACTTCCCCCTCTCCCAATTTATTGCCATTTAAATAATAATTTGCCCTCCCGTTCCTGCACCCAAGGTGGATAACTTCGCACTTGTCCACATTATAGTGCATCTGCCATTTATCCGCCCAATCACCCAGTCTGTCCAAATCGCTCTGGAGCTTCCTGGTCTCCTCCTCTGAGCCCACCCCCCCTCCTAGTTTAGTGTCGTCTGCAAATTTGGAAATGCTGCATCCGACTCCCTGATCCAGGTCATTAATGTAAATTGTGAACAGCTGGGGACCCAGGACAGATCCCTGTGGTACCCCACTTGTTACTGCCTGCCATTCAGAAAATGAGCCGTTTATTCCAACTCTCTGTTTTCTATCTGACAGCCAGTTCTCTATCCACGTCAATACTTTCCCCTTTATCCCATGAGCTTCAATTTTCCCTGCTAATCTTTTATGTGGGACCTTATCGAAGGCCTTTTGGAAGTCCAGGTACACCACATCTACTGGCTCTCCCCCATCTATTTTACCAGTTACTCCCTCAAAAAATTCCAATAGATTAGTCAAGCACGATTTACCCTTTGTAAATCCATGTTGACTCTGTCCTATCCTGTCCCCATTTGCTAAGTGCTCCGCTATTTCATCCTTAATGATGGACTCCAGCATTTTGCCCACAACTGATGTAAGGCTTACAGGTCTGTAATTACCTGCTTTTTCCCTACCCCCCTTTTTGAATAGTGGGGTAACGTTAGCTACCCTCCAATCCATGGGCACTGTTCCCGAGTCTAATGAATTCTGAAAAATCATACTTAGTGCATCCGCTATCTCTAGGGCCACCTCCTTCAGCACCCTAGGATGCATGTTATCAGGCCCTGGGGATTTGTCCGCCTTCAATCCCTTTAGCTTCCTTAACACCATATCCTTAGAGATATTGACTTGCGTCAGTTCCTCCTTTGCAAATGTCCCTATTTTTCCCGATATCCCAGGGAGGTTTTTTGTGTCTTCCTTCGTAAAGACTGACCCAAAGTATGCATTTAGTTGGTCTGCCATTTCCTTATTTCCCGTTATATATTCCCCCGTATCTGACTGCAATGGGCCAACTTTGGTTTTCACCAGTCTTTTCCTCTTGATATACTTATAAAAGCTTTTGGAGTTAGTTTTTATATTTTCCGCCAGCTTGCTTTCGTAAGCTATTTTGCCCCTCTTGATTAAGCCCTTTGTCCTCCTTTGCTCTATCTTAAACTGTTCCCAATCTTCCGCTCTGGCGCTTTTTTTTGGCTATTTTATACGCCCTATCTTTGGATTTTATGCTGTCTCTAATTTCCCCTGTTATCCACGGTTGAGTCACCTTTTTAGATTTCCTTTTATGCCAGATTGGTATAAACAATTTTTGCAATTTTGTCATTCTATCTTTAAATGCTTGCCATTGTTTATCTACCTCCAGTCCTCCCAGGAACGTTGTCCAATCAGACCTACTCAGTTCCCGTCTAATGGCATCATAATTCCCCTTGTTTAAATTCAGGACCTTAGTATCTGAGTCAATTTCTTCGCTCTCCATTTCGAGTGAGAAATCGATCATGTTATGATCGCTCTGACCCAAGGGTCCCCGTACAACAAGATTACTAATTAGGAGGAGGAACCTGAGGTGGAGATGGCACCAGCAGCGGCGCACATTGCGGCCCGGGATGGCCTCATCATGGCCAGATTTACTTAACTTGCTCCAGTCCAGCCTCGTGGCTGCCACATGCTGTACTAAGTCTCCCCCCGCCTCCCCCAACCAACAACACCATAAAGCATCCCTACAATGACCAAGCCATCCCTCTCACCCAAACCCCCAGTGCGCGAGGTTAAGTAATGTCTCACCATTCACTCCAAGTGACAAAGCCACTTCCAAGGTAGCAGGTAAAAATGGACAAGAGCAGAAAGTGGTGCAAAGAAATACATTTATGTGTGTCATCAAAATAACTGAAACTTAACACTAACATTTTTTCATACACCCATGTGCATACCTGTGTGATTTTTTTTTCTTTTCCGAGTGCTTTTACGAGGTGCAACCCCTGTGGCTTCAGCTGAGGCAGGCAGGCTGCTCACTTACCTGCTGCGACTCATTAGTCACTTTTGGCAGGCGCCCTCTGGGTTTTGGAGCCTGTGATGGCCCCGCCAAAGTCTGCTCCTCTTGCAACTGTGCAGGGGCAGACTCGGCCATCGGGGTCTGAGGAAGTATGTGGGGCTTTGACTAAGGGAGAGGCAACGGAGGAGAAGTGTGAGCGCTTTGAGAAGAGACCCTTGCACTCCCCTTTCCTGACCTCATGAGATCATTGAATCGTTTCCTGCACTATTTCCAGGTCCTCCTGACCACACCTCTGCTGCTGACATCTGCTCTATCCAGCCAGGCTCTTTTGGTGTCTTTTGGAGGTCTCCTGTGCCTATCAGCAGGGAACAGGACCTCCCTGCGTGCTCTTACTGTCTCCACCAGTGTGTGCAGGGATGAGTCAGAAAATCGTGGTGCAGCCCTCTGCCTTTGACTATCCACCATTGCAGGTTTAGAACAGTACTCAGCCCTTTTGTATTTCAGCTTTCACACTCCTTGCAAGCTTCAAATGAGTTGAGTGCAAGGCTGCTTTAAATATTGGCACTGGAAGCGAGTCATCGATGATGTCATCAGACCCGCTCCATTTAATTGGGCTGGGAAATGCGCGTGACTGTTTTAAGTGGGGCCATTACGTTAAAGTCACCCTGAAGAACGTGCTGAGCAGAACATCGTGTTCCCGATCTGCTACGCAGCCCGCACGCACCTGACCCGACTGCACGGTAAAAAGTCTGGCCTGACTGTCTGCAATGAATACTCTCACATTTACCAATAAATTACTGTAACTGGGGTGCATTTAACTGAGCCTGCATAAGTAGATTCATTATCATTTCTAAGGTGGTGTCACAGATAGTTGATAACTAATGAGAACCTATAATTTTGTGTTTTTTATATAGTATCGGAAGTAAAAATTGTTGCATGCCTAAAGAATGTAACAGTTTTTGCCAATGAAAACGCCGTGTTTGAGTGCGAAGTTCATCCTGAAAATTTTGCCGATGTGCAGTGGTGGTTGGGAGACATTCCTTTGCAGCACAATGAAATGAATGAAATATCTGTTGAACGTGGAAAGATTCACACTCTGAAATTAAAGAATGTCACTCAGGAAGACTGTGGCACTGTAACCATTAAAGTTGGAAAACACACTTCCTCTGCAAAACTTCTCGTGAAAGGTAAAAAGATAAAAGAATGATGGGCAACATCTGCCAGAGCTTGTTGCGATGGGAGTCTTGTGTTTTGCTTCTTCTGCACTGGAACAGTGTTGGAGTAGTATTATACTCAAATATCCAACAGATAAATATTATTTCAATTAGGCAGACTGAAACAATCACAAGATAGGTTTGGACAAAGAAAGCTTTTCAGGCCTTTCATCCTTCTGGAATATAAATCATATCAACATCCCATTACAGCTTTTAGCTGTTTCTTGAATGAAACCAGTGTCCTGGCTTTGACCATCCTTTTGCCAACCTGTTCCAACTCTTGATCAACCTCTGTATGAAGAAATAGGTATATAAACGATGTTTCTGCTGCACTTCCGGCAAAGTTACGGTGACACAGCAGCAGAAAGTTTGAGGAAATTCAGGGCCTTTGCTTTTGACATTTTTGTAAGTGTAGATGTGCCGTTTGCTAACCCAGTTTGTTTTTTGTTTTGTTTTGTTTGTCTTTTGATTGCTTTATTTTCTGTATAACGAAAGAATAACGAACTAGAAAGAATAGTAACAGTGAATTAATTTTATTATATTGTGTACTGTTCAAGTTTTTTGTGTGTTTTGCAGCTGTTTTTGGCATTTTTTGTTGAGCGTGTGATCGAGTGCTGAGTACTGTCTGAGTTGAAGGAGCAGTAGTGGACGGTTGTGAGATCAGTGTTTGAGCCAGTGCCTGCTTCATGTGTGCAGGGTTAGGTAACAGCACAGAAATGCTACTGATATGTGTACCTACTGACTGCACATGCTAACCCATGCATAGCAGTAGTGCTGGGCATCAGGCTACCTCCTCAACTCTAGAGCACAGATTAGTGTGTATTTAGGATCTATTGGAATCTCTCTGACATGGTTGCCTATAACCATTTTCCAAGTGAGTTGAAGCTGCCCACGACTGCACTATACAAAAGACGGAAGAATTGTCCAATCATGACTATTTTATTCAATCACTTTAGGTGCCCCACCTACTTTCACACAAGAGCTTCAAAACATAGAAGCAGTGGAAAATAGCACAGCGACCCTACTTTGTGAACTGTCACAGCCCAATGTTCCAGTCACATGGAAGATGGGCTCACTGGCAATTTCTCCAAGTGGGAAATACGAAATCAAACAAGAAGAATATGTACACATGTTACTGATTCATAACCTGAAGCTAGAAGACTCTGAAGAATACACATGTGATGCAGGAATCAGACAGAGCACTGCCATACTGCAGGTGAAAGGTAACCAATTATCTTTGGAAGAATAATTGGTTTGCTATCTTAAAGGATATTGTAAATTAAGTGCAGTGTCTCCTTTCAAATATCTTAAACTGGCATCATTGGTCGATGCAAGTTAATGTAGAGTAGCATGAGTAAGAAATTACTTCGGAATTCAGGTTTAAGCCTAACCCTTGTGAAAGATGTACCTTTACCTGACGAAGGGGCAACAGCTCCGAAAGCTCGTAATTTTAAATAAAACTGTTGGACTATAACCTGGTGTTGTGCGACTTCTCATCCTTGTGAAAGAGATAAAGATCCCTGCTATATGTAGATTATATTGTAAAATCTAATGGTGTGGATTGTGTCTCTGATTTAAATTTATAAAAATATTGATGGTTTACATGCTACTTTTAATAAATATCTCCCATTGTTTGCAGTTGGACCATCGTTTGAATTAGTATATTTTTTTTGCTTGATTAGTTTTGCTTTTTTCTAAAGTTCTGTTACTCTTTTTCAACTGTAGCTGCACCCGTGTATTTTATAAAGAAACTGCAAAGCCAGGAGGGTGATGAAGGTAGCGTACTAACGCTGCACTGTGAACTCACTAAGGCTGGTGCACCAGTCACATGGAGAAGAGGATCCCAAAAACTTAGTCATAGTGACAAGTGTGAACTGATACAAAAAGGCTCTGTTGTTGAATTGTTGGTCCATAATCTGAAGCCAGAGGATGCTGGAGAATACACTTGTGATTCTGGTGATGACCAGACGACAGCTAACCTGACTGTCAAAGGTAAACGTTATTTAACAGTTATGCTGCCTATGTCATTAACGGATTTGGCTGGCATAATTCCACATATATTTAGATTTTTAAAATGTTATTCTTTCAGTTCTTCCATTTTAGTTCTCCCTTTAGCAGGTAGGTACAGGTTTCTACGCTATTTATAGGAAAATATTGATTGGCTCACTTGATAACTTTTGATCGGAGTGTATGGGTTAAATCCCCACTTTGAGCTTCTGTTTCTAGCTAGCCTCTTGTGCATCCCGCCGCTTGCCTCACGGCCCATTCCTTCAGCTGCCTATGCCCACGCTCGGGAATTCCATCCCTAAGCCTTTGACCTACCAACCTCACTCTCCTCCTTTATGACCCTCCTTAAACCCATCACATAGATAAGCTTTTGTCCACCCTTACTAATATCTCCTTCTTTGGCTTGGTGACCATTTTTTGTCTGATTACACCTTTCTGCAGCACCTTGGGATGTTTTTCTGCATTAAAGGTGCTATATAAATGCAAGTTGTTGTTTTAGATATTTGTAATATAGGGAAACATGCCAGCCAGTTTGTGAACAGCAAAGTTCCACAAACAATGAGATAAATGTCCAGATAATCGATTTTAGTGATGTCGGTTGAGGGATAAATGCTAGCCAGGACATTGAGAGAACTTCCCCTGATCTTCTTTGAATAGTGCAGTCCCATCCAAAAATTAAGAACGTAGAACATAAGAAATAGGAGCAGGTGCATAATCTTATATGTTTCAATAAGATCACCTCTGATTATTCTAAACTCCAGAGAGTATAGGCTCAACCTTTCCTCATAAGACAACCCTTCCATCCCAGGAATCAACCTAGTGAACCTTCTCTGAACTGCCTCCAATGCAAAAATATCCCTCTTAAATAAGGGGGCCCAAAACTGTACGCAGTACTCTAGGTGAGGTCTCACCAGCGTCCTATACAGTTGTAGCAAGACTTCCCTACTTTTATACTCTATCCCCCTTGAAATAAAGGCCAACATTCCATTTGCCTTCCTAATTACTAATTAATATCAATAACTAAAAGTTTTTCAAAAAATGCAGGAGATTTTAGAATATACCAACAGTTGTCCTGTTTCTCCACTAGTACTTGGAGGAACTGAAGAAGGAGACTTCTGTGTTCTATAATATATATGTTTGTCTTAACTCAAAGGTACTCTCATCTCAACATTGTTTTACAGAACACGCAAAAATTATTCGTGGGCTTGAAGATACTAGTATACTTGCAGAAAATAGTGCGAGATTTGTATGTGAGGTTTCTCATGAGGATGCTAAAAATGCTCAGTGGTGGTTGGATGGAACACTACTTCAAAGTAATGAACTCAATGAAGTTAAAGCTACTGATAAGATACACACCTTGACACTTAAAAATCTCACGCCAGAAGATTCAGGAACAGTTGTCTTCAAAATCGGCTCTGAAAGTTCAACAGCTAAGTTGGTAGTACAAGAAAAACCTAAAGGTATCTTCCTGGCATTTTTGTACCTCAGAAGAGTTGTCATTCCCTGGAGTGTTCCTAATAAATATTTCAGTACATGTATAACACAATTAAAGTGGTTTAATCTGGTTTTCCAACAGTTTTTCACAAAGACAGTTCTTCTTAAACGTGCAACCTTTGTGTGAAATATTAGTGATCAAAGAAATCAATAACCTACCCCTGCATTTACATCTCCTAAAAGTGTTAAATCCAACTGCGATATTGTTCAAACAGCAACAGCAACCCTTAGTTAAATGGCCAGTTATTTGCATATGAGCCTAGAGTAGGCATGCTGTTTGACCATCAGGGAGAAGGCTCTTCCTCGACATCCACGCACAGGCTCTTTCCAGCAAAGGTCACTGGTATGTGGTCGTGTGAAAGAACCTAGGGGTCGATTTTTAACCCTACCCACTCGGCAGATAAGTGGTTGATAATTAAAAAATGAGCAGATCAACCTGATGCAGCTTTTCCGCTAGGAAGCAGCCCGTCTGCAGCTCGTCTGAAGACAGAAGAATCCCAGTAAGTCTAGAACTTTCCTTTGTGGGGCCACCACCGGCGTACCATGGCTGCAGTGTGTACCATCTACAGCACCTCCCAAACCCGCGACCTATTCCACCTAGAAGGACAAGGGCAGCAGGCACATGGGAACACTTCCACCTCCAAGTTCCCCTCCAAGTCACACACCATCCTGACTTAGAAGTATATCGCCAATCCTTCATCGTCGCTGGGTCAAAATCCTGGAACTCCCTCCCTAACAGCACTGTGGGAGTACCTTCACCACATGGACTGCAGCGGTTCAAGAAGGCAGCTCACCACCACCTTCTCAAGGGCAATTAGGGATGGGCAATAAATGCTGGCCTTGCCAGCGGAGCCCACATCCCATAAACGAATAAAAAAATAAGCAGGAGTTCATTTAAAAAAAACTATCCATAGAAATGCACAGAAGGTACAACACAGAAACAGACCCTTTGGCCCAATCAGTCCATGTCCGTGTTTGACCTCCACATGAGATATTAGTTCTAGTCACATCTTCCTATCCTGTTCTCATGCCCCTTCAACCCCATTTTTTTCATCCACCTATCCAACCTAATTCTGAATGCTGACATAGTTTCTGCCTTAAGTCTATGACAGTATTGTGCTTTACAGAGAACTAAGGTGTGGAAGGGAAATTAAATGTTTGGCACAAAAGAAGAAACCAAATTTCATGAGGCAACTTAAGCAATGGAAAAATATGGGAGTTCCATTTGAGATGAGAGATAGTGATGTTCATATCAATAGATAAAGCAATGCTAAAGATGGAGCCATCAAAAGCAAGAGGTGGTAGCTGTTAACTGAAATTATGGGAATCATGAAGGAACTATGTCTTGGAAGATTTGAAAAAGGAAATAATTGCCCATTAAAAGGCATGGAGACTGTATTCACCAAGGGTACTCTTGAAACACAGTTGCAATTGCACATAACTGACTGTCATCCAGCTCTGTTGGATATTTGAATATGTCTAATTTGCCATATAGAGCTAGCTACCTTGTATCAGGTGGTCTGGACTAATTTTGGTTGCCTAAGTGGGGTCAGAGAGGAATTTTCCAGATTTTGTTTCCTCTCATTGACCTGGGTTTTTATCTGGTTTTTCACCTCTCCCAAGAAATTACATGGCTTCAGGTGGAGTGTATGTATTGTGATACATAAGGGATCACAACTGTATGGGACGGGCTAGATGGACCAGTAGGTCTTTTCCTGCCTTGTTTTCATATGTTCGTATATGTGTAACTCATTGTAGCCCTTATTATTTGCATTTCTAGTTCTTTTCAAACAAAATCTCCAGGACATACAAGCACAGGAAGAAGGTACAGCTATTCTTCATTGTGAACTTTCTGAATATGAAGTGCCTGTAACATGGAAGAAAGGCTCAGAAACAATCAAACCTAGCGGCAAATATGAAGTGAGGCAAAAGGGTCCAGTGGCTGAGTTGGTAATTTCTGACTTAACACTAGAAGATGCTGGAGAATATACCTGTGATTCTGGAGATCAGCGGACCACTGCTTCCCTAAAAGTGGAGGGTAGGAAGGGGACAAATTTATTTAATTGAGAATCTTAATGGTCATCCAAGAATAACAAAATCCTTCCATCTTTGTTATCTACCTTCTGTTGATTAACGTCTTTATCTTCCCTTGTTTGTTCCTATCTTCATGCAGTTGTCAGTTCCCTTTTTTTTGGGCTTGATCCGCTGTTTTTTAATTATTTGTAGAGGTAGACCTCTTTCATATACCCGGTTAGCTGATACCAGTTGTAGTTTGTCGGTGCCTGGTGTCACACTTTAAACTTTAAGATACCATGACTGAGATTTATATAAAACTTTGAAGAAATTATTACTAACGCCTCAAAGAGGAAAATCCAGCCCTATACCTCTAGTCAAGTGAACAACGACGTGTTTTTAGATAGTACTTCTCACATAAAGAAAAATGTTGCCAAGTGCTTAAAAGGCAGAAAGCTGGAAACTGAGCAAGAAAAGTAGGAAAATTTAGGGAGGGGAGAGATCAAAGCATGATCAGAGAAGGTTTTTAGGCAGTTGGTGAAGGCAGAGAGGGAGATAACAAGGTAAAGTGGTTTGGCAATTTACAGAGGGCAGGAACATAGTGACTGAAATATCATCTTCCCAATGGTGAAACAAGGGATTTGGGCAACGAGCAGTAATTTAGGTTTCAGAGGGTGCAGGCAGGGACCTATGGTAGAAAGGTATTTCAAATAGGTTGAAGAGATTTGAAGATGAGGTCAAGGATCTTGAAGTCAATTTGCTGGGGTACAGAGAACCAATGGCACTTGGCTCACTAGCAAGCGGGTAAGTCGGAAGGAGATGGTTTCGGGAGGGTCTTGTGGGAGGGACACAGTCCGGGGCAGGAGAGGCCACGACTTTCCTTTTGGGGCCTGGAGTTCTCCTGCTCCTCCTGGCCTCTCAAAAGATAGCAGGGTCCCATTGAGATAATAGGCCTCTGATTTTGCATTAATTCATGAGGCTCCCACCTGCTTCCAGTGGATGCCTCAGTCACCTAACTGCAGTGAGCAGTTAAAATGGTGACCAGTGAGATTCCAGCATGATCGGGACAGTAAGACATAACACTCCATTTTAAGGGCCTCCTTGCCCCCTTCCTGCTGGGCGGGTGAGTTAAAATGGACTCCAGAGTTTCAGCAGCTGTGGGGAAGAGATAAGAACGTAAATGTGCAGTTTCAGAGGTAGAAGGTGTGATCTTGGCAACAGACCACATGTGGAACAAAAGGCTCAGCTTAGAATTGAATAGTCCCGAAGTTGCACACCACTTGATTTGGCCTAAAAAAGTTTGAGTATTTAGAATGTGGGCAGAGGCAGCTATGTCCTGGCAGGAGCCAAGAAGTGTAGCTTCTTGCCAATGTTGACCTGAAAGAATTTTGACTTATGTAAGACAGGCATTCAGAAAATATAGCAACAGCTTTGGTAGAAGTAGAAAGGTAGGGTTGGGTTTGGTGTTATTGTTGTGCATGTGGAAACTGATCTGGTGCTGTGGATGAGTGCAAAAAGAAATGAAGCTGTCCAGGTCTGATTTAACAATAACAAGTGTACTTATAAGTCATAATGGTTATTAAATTCATTTTTTTTAAACTTATATTTTTTATATTTATGTAAACCTCAGCTTTACCTGCCTATTTCAAACAAGAGCTTCAGAACGAGGAAGTTGAAGAAGGTCAGACAGTCACACTGCGCTGTGAACTTTCTAAGCCCTGATACTCCTGTGGAATGGAGAAAGAGACTTGCAGTGCTTCAACCAAGCGACAAGTACGAAATGAAACAAAATGGTGCCATTGTTGAGTTGTTAATCCACAATGTGAAACCAGGAGATGCCGGCAAATATACTTGTTATTCTGGGAACCTACAGACAACAGCTTCCTTAACTGTTAGAGGTGATAATTCAACTACTTTTAAAAATTTACTGCAAATGTCTTTTCCATGGGAAAACTTTTTAGATGATGAATTTGAGCAGCGCAACAGCTGTTTACTGATCAGCTGCTTAAATCCTTGATGCCTTACTCAAACTGCTGCTACAACAGGCAAGAAACTTTCCCATGGAAAAGATCATCTTTATTTAATTAAAGGCCACTGAAGGAATATTAAAAGAATGCCTAAAAGTTTGTTTCAAATGTAGCAGGATTGTCTGTCTCAGTGCTGCTCAGCTGTTTAAAGGTGCCAGTGTGTAGGAATGAGAGTAAGCAATACCAATACATTCGTATTTAACTTGTAGGCATTCTTCTTTATTCCCAGCACAAACTGAGTAGTACAAATATTCTTTATTGATTCGTATACCGAATCTTGGAAGAAAGATGTGCTAAATGGAATGACTAATGGGATTTGATCCATATATTCAACTGATTATATTATAATGTATTAGCGGTGTTTGTTAAAAGCAAATTCCACTGTATATATTTAACAAAGCAGCTTTGATAATTAATGAAGGAACAGTTGATTTTGTATACTAGACACATAGGAGGATTAAACACCCAGTATATTCAGAAGATTTCACAGCCATAACTTTCAATGGCTTTATCAAATCTAATTTTCGAAGTTCTTTGTCTTCTGGAAATCTTACCAGGGCCTTATAGGAATTTATATTGATCCATGGATCTTATTGAATCCTATAAGTAAAATGTAAAATTTCTCCCCTTTATGATCTTGTGAATCTACTTTTCACGATTTTGACTGTTTTATCCTGTAATATACTTTTGTATGGGATGTTGCTTACCAAACATCTGATTGCTTCACAAACTGGATAGTTAAATAAGTTTTGTATTTATTGATTAAAAAGAGCCTTGAGTATATACATATTTTAACTCTTTTATTACATGCAGTTGAAAATAAAATTACTGATAAATGATGTTTCATTTTCCAGAATGTGAAATAAAAATAGTTTCTGGTTTGAAGAACACTGATGTCTTTGCTGGTGAGTCAGCCACATTTGATTGTGAGCTCTCACACAAGGACGTGGAGAATGTGCAGTGGTGGTTGGATGGTTCACCCCTTCAGAACAATGATCTGAACGAAATATCCGTTCGAGATGGAAATATCCACACATTGACGTTACAGAGCCTGGCAACTGATGACTCGGGAACAGTGACATTTAAGGCTGGAACGCTTATTTCTTCAGCAAAATTATTAGTTAAAGGTATTTCTTGAGACGAGAGCTGTTTTAACCATTTTTCTGTAAATGTTGTTGGTTTCACCTGAGCTTCTTTGCAACCGGATAGTAAGAGGTGGGATGGATCACATTCTGGACTTAAAAAGGCGGTGGGCTGTTGAATCATACCAATGTATGACTGTGCAGAGTTGTAGCCTACATGTTAGCGGCTAATTATTCCTCATGGGTTGATCTGGGCCAGGCAAGCTCAGGTTTTTACAGCTTGTCATGGGAGGCGGGGTGGGGGGGAAGGCCGGAAATCAGGGCTTGGGGGTGGTGGGGAGAGAGAGACCATCGCAGGAGGGGTGAAGGCTAGAGAGCGGTGCTTGAGGTCGGCCGCAATAGCGGCATAGAGAGGACATTGGCGCTTGGGGGGCGGGGGAGAGGTCTGCGATCATGGCGGGGAGTTGAGAGAGGCTGTGATCGGCAGGGGAAGACCGGGAGAGCACTCCCGGGATTGCATTCCCCGTTTTTTCTTTTTTAACCCTGCTGACCCTCTCCCACCCGTCGTGGGGGGGCTTAATATCGAGGCATAAGGTTTTCTAGACAAGAAGTAAAAATGAGATTGCCAAACAACTACACGTAAATAAACCTTTTGTGGCATTTTGAGTGGAGGGGCTATTGATGAAATTATAAATCTTATGTAGCATTAAATGCATTCCAAGTGTTATGTCGGAGGACAAGTTATTATCTGTTACATTAGTGAGCACAGATAATGATAAACTGGAAAGTTATATCTTGCTGCAGTGATTTCAAAAATAGTCCTAATATGTTAAGACATTAAAGATGTCACAAAATAAACAAACCCAGATTTTGTTGCATTGTACAATGTATTAAACGGCAAATTAACAAGTCATTGTAAATGTATATTTTACATCTGGTGCAGATCATAAATTTTTAATTTGTTGTTTGAATACATCTGCATATTGGCACCAAATTAACCACTTAAGCTTGCTTGGTCTTAGCCATCATTCAGGCTTAAATGTCGAATCATTTCACTTCCCTTGCTTGCATTAGATTCAGCAGTAGTGTAGTTCAGTTTGCTATTAGTACTGAAGTGAATATTGTTCAGCACCCTTATTGATAGTAGTGCCACTATGTGCAGAGTGTTCTTTTATTTTGCAATATCTAATTTAGACATGGATACCAAGTAGTCTATTCCAGAGGTGAGATGTAACTCGAGGATTACATTTCTGTAAAGGTCAGATCTCATCTGGAGTACTGTGTTCAGTTTTGGGTACCGAGCCTCAGCAAAGATATATTGGCCTTGGAAGGGGTACAGTGCAGATTCACCAGAATGATACCAGAGCTTAAAGAATGAAATTATGAAGACAACTTGGCTTGTATTCCCTTGAGTTTAGAAGGTGAGGGGTGATATAATCGCAGTAAATTGATAAAGATATTAGATACAGACAGAGAAACTATTTCCTCTGGTGGATTCCAGAGCAAGGGGGCACAATTTTAAAATTAAAGCTAGGCTATTTAGAAGTGAAATCAGGAAGCACTTTTTCCACACAAAAGGTAGGGGAAATGTGGAACCCGCTCTCCCAAAAAAAGGCTGTTGATTCTGGATCAATTGAAATTTTCAAGACTGAGATGGATAGATTTTTGTTAGGTAAGGGTATCAAGGATATGGAACATAGGTGGGTAATTGAAATTGAGGCACAGATCAGCTATGATCTAATTTTCAAGGGGAGACTGGATAGGTACTTGAGGGAAATAAACTTGCAGGGCTAGGGGATAGAGCGGGGGAATGGGACTGACTCGATTGCTCTGCAGAGAGCTGGCACGGACTCGATGGGCCGAATGGCCTCCTTCTGTGCCGTTATGACTCTATGGGGGAAAAATTCAGTTGCTTTGCGCCTCCCGTTAGCGCCCAAAGAGGGCATTAATGGGGCACAAAGCCACTAGCGCCCGGGCGTGGCGATGTTTGCGCCGCTCGCGAAATTGACCAGACATTTTGCGGCAGGCGCTAAACACTACCGCCACGATCTCCTGCGCTCGCAGATCGTGACGTCAGTCGAGCGTGCAATGCCCCGGTTGCGCTCCGGACCGGATATTGAGTGGCGCCCCCTGCCTTACCGCCTGCCGCTAGCAACGACAGGTTGAGGGAAACGTTTTGCAGTCGGGAAGGGACTCGGGGCCGCTTCCTGACTTTTGCTGTTGGTGACATTTTTGCACCACGCATTGAGTGAGAGAGAGAGAGAGAGCGAGACTTCTGGAGAGAGTCAATGCTGTGTGAAGGAGTTTTGGGTACTGAGCAGCACTTTGCAGGTTCATTTTGATTTGACCTTCCTTGCATCGATTTAGAAGAGACTATGGGGTCTGCACACTCAGCTCTTTCCCTGAGCCTCTCCATTGTTCTTTCCAGCAGAATTGATGTACAGGTCTCTCCAGACCGAAATTCAAGGCTGCAATGAGCAGGGTGTGGATGGAGAGCAAGATCGACCCTCCCCTTTAAGAACTGGCCAGCGCCAGTGTGTCTGTGTTCCATTGCTGACTGACATCACATGAGCTTCGCCAGCACTCTGAGTTAGCGCCTCGCTCCTCGGCGTTAGCGCCTTAAGAGAGGTGTGTAGCGCCTGATTTAGCGCTCCAATCACCTCCAGGGACGATAGAAGCCAAGTTTGCAGTCAGAGGCGATAATTAGCGCCAGGCGCTAAACTTTGCGCCCGGCTGATAATTGCGCCCCAAACGGGGCGATACCGAATATCTCCCCCTTGACTCTAATTGAATGGCAGAACAGGCTCAAGGGGCTGAATGGTCTCCTATTCCTATGTTCCTATGCACTTATATTCAACTCTTTAAATGTTGTTAAAATTGCATCATGAACATTAACTAAAGGACATTTATCTTAAAGGGCTAAAATGCATCCTTGGTATAAATGAACAGTACGGGTGGGGGGTTTGCACTGCATTTCCGTCTACCCCCTCTTTAACTTACCTGAAACCATGCGTGGGAAGGCTGCCCGCCCCAGAGGAGCGGGGACCTAATTTAAATAGCTAAGTTGCGTTCCAATGATGTCTTCGGGACGCTCATGACATAACTGCGAGCCGACTGGGCCGCACAGTCTCGGACAGCCAGAATCGTGACCACTGGAGGCCCAGGTAAGTTTATTTTTGCATTAACTGTTGTTACCCTTAGATCCCAAAGTACAGTTTAGTCTGTAGCTAAAGATCAGTGCAGTACTGAGTGTGTATTCTATTGTCAGAGATGCTGACATTCAGGTCAGATGTTAAACCAAGGCCTCATCTGCTTAGTTAGGTGAACATGAAAGATCCAATGCAATATTCAGATTAGAGTTCTCCCAGCATCATTGCCAACATTTCTCTCGTGCCATCATCGAAAAAGCAGACCAACTGGTCAGTCATCTCATTTGCTGCCTGTGGGATCTTGCTGTGTGCAGATTGCTTGCCACATTTACCTACATACCAACACTAACTAAACTTGAAAAGCAATTCATCAGATCTGATGAGTTTTGGGACGTATGAGGACACAATGAGGTGCTATCTAAATTTTTGTGTTCGTTCTTTTTTTGATTCTTTTCTTTCCCACAGGCTTGCAAGGATGACTTGGTCCATGGAAATTCCTTCCTGCATTGCATTCTTTTCCATCATGGCATAAACCTGCTATTGTTCCTTGTATCTTTCTTGCTGCATCCTTGCTAACATTTTGCAGTATATAGGGCATTTGTTGGCATAAACCTCTAACTTCCTTTCACATCCATTAAATGACCCATGAAGCTACTTTAAAGTAATGCTCATGCCCTAACTTTGTGGCCTTTTTAAATTGTGTAACTTCTTTTGGATCTTCTACCAGATCTTGAGATTGGTTGACTCTACATTAGCCGTAGCCGTATGTCACACTTACTGCCTCCTTTGCATTGTTGGAAGCTGCCCTTTCCTTCGGAAGTCTGGTCACATCTGTCCATTATGGTAGTAACCAGTGTGTTCAGGACCTGGTCTGACAAATGGGCTTTACGAGTTTGCTGTTGACCAGTTTGACAACAGTTGTGCTCACTAGAGTTAGATGAGTAAACATTTGACTTGCATAGCTCAAGTGGCTAATTAGCTGCTTCAAAGTTGATCTCAAGTGGAACTGAGTGCATACAAATGAGAACTTCATAATTGCTGAAGAAAGCAGGTTTTAACCTGTCTAAATCCAGCTTTACTCAAAGGTTTACAGAGCAGAATTAATCTTGAAATTGCATGGGTTTTACATACTTCAGTGCCTTCGTTAAAATAACATTTCATAATGAACATGTTATCATCTTTGTATGCTAAAATTGCGAAGTGCTAGTTCCCCCATAAGTGTGTTCTGTATAATAGAGGGTTCATAAAATTGCTAAGAAATTAAAATTAGGAAGCTAGGAGCAAACGAAAACTCAGGAGAACCCTTTTAAGCAAAGAGTAATATAATTTGGGAAATAAGTTACTGGAGAATACCATTAAAGCAGGCAGTTGAGAATGCTTCATGAGACAATTAGATACATTTCTGGAAAGAGAAGCATTGAGGGATACGGTAAGAATGTGGCAAGATACGGTTGAGATCAGTCAAAAAAGTGGGACAGGACTTGTTGAATGTCATAGCCTTTTCCTGTTCCTAACAATTCTTGAGTTCTTGTGAAGTAGATAATTCTGATGGACATAAGAACATAAGAAATAGGAGCAGGAGTCGGCCATTTGGCCCCTCGAGCCTGCTCCGCCATTCAATAAGATCATGGCTGATCTTCTACCTCATCTGCACTATCCCCATATCCCTTGATTACCTTAATATCCAAAAATCTATCGATCTCTGTCTGGAATGTACTCAACGACTGAGCCTCCACAGCCCTCTGGGGTAGAGAATTCCAAAGATTCACCACCCTCTGAGTGAAGAAATTTCTCCTCATCTCAGTCCTAAATGGCTGACCCCTTATTCTGAGACTGACACCCCTGGTTCTAGACTCCCCAGCCAGGGGAAACATCCTCCCTGCATCTACCCTGTCAAGCCCTGTAAGAATTTTCTATGTTTCATTGAGATCACCCCTCATTCTTCTAAACTCTAGAGAATATAGGCCTAGTCTGCTCAATCTGTCCTCACAGGACAATCCCCCCATCCCAGGAACCAGTCTGGTGAACCTTCGTTGCACTCCCTCTATGGCAAGTATATCCTTCCTTAGGTAAGGAGACCAAAACTGTACACAATACTCCAGGTGTGGTCTCACCAGGGCCCTATATAATTGCAGTAAGACGTCTTTACTCTTATACTCAAATCCTTTTGTAATAAAGGCCATTATTGCTTGCTGTACCTGCATGTTAACTTTCAGTGATTCGTGTACAAGGACACCCAGGTCCCTCTGAACACCAACATTTCCCAATCTCTCACCGTTTAAAAAATACTCTGCTTTTCTATTTTTCCGATCAAAGTGGATAACTTCACATTTCTCCACATTATATTCCATTTGCCATGTTCTTGCCCACTCACTTAGCCTGTCTATATCCCCCTTGAAGCCTCTTTGCATCCTCCTCACAACTTACATTCCCATCCGGCTTTGTATCATCAGCAAACTTGGATTTATTACATTTGGTCCCCTCATCCAAATCATTAATATAGATGGTGAATAGCTGAGGCCCAAGCACTGATCCTTGCGGTACCCCACTAGTTACAGCCTGCCAACCCGAAAATGACCCGTTTATTCCTGCTCTCTGGTTTTTTGTCCGTTAACCAATCCTCAATCCATGCTAGTATATTTCCCCCAATCCCATGAGCCCTAATTTTGTTTAATAACCTCTTGTGGGGCACCTTATCAAATGCCTTCTGAAAATCCAAATACACTACATCCACTGGTTTCCCCTTATCTATTCTGTTAGTTACAACCTCAAAAAACTCTAACAGATTTGTCAAACACAATTTCCCTTTCATAAATCTGTGCTGACTCTGCCTAATCCTATTATTATTTTCTAAGTGCCCTGTTACCACATCCTTAATAATAGATTCTAGCATTTTCCCTACTACTGATGTCAGGCTAACTGGTCTGTAATTCCCCGTTTTCTCTTTCCCTCCTTTCTTAAATAGTAGGGTTACATTTGCTACCTTCCAATCCGCGGGAAGCATTCTAGAATCTATGGAATTTTGGAAAATGACAACCAATGCATCCACTATCTCTATAGCCACCTCTTTCAAAACCCTAGGATGTGGGCCATTAGGTCCAGGGGATTTATCGGCTTTCAGTCCCATTAAATTCTCCAGTTCTATTTTTTTAGTAATACTAATTTCTTTCAGTTCCTCATTCTCCACTATTTCTGGGAAGATTTTTGCGTCTTCCATGAAGACAGACACAGAGTATTTGTTTAATTTCTCTGCCATTTCCTTATTCCCCATTATAATTTCTCCTGTCTCAGCCTGTAAGGGACCCAGATTTACTTTCACTAATCTCTTCCTTTTTACATACCTATAGAAGTTTTTATGTCTCTCGCTAGTTTACTCTCATATTCTATTTTCCCTTTCTTTATCAAATTTCTTGGTCCTCCTTTGCTGAATTCTAAAATCCTCCCAATCCTCAGGCTTACTACTCTTTTTGCCAGTATTATAAGCCTCTTTCTTTGATCTAATACTATCTTTAACTTCTCTTAGCCACGGTTGGACCACTTTTCCTATGGGGTTTTTATGCCTTAAAGGAATGTATATTTGTTGTAAATTATGTACTAATTCTTTAAATGCTAGCCATTGCTTGTCTACCGTCATACCTTTTAATGTAGTTTCCCAATCTACCTTAGCCAACTCGCCCCTCATACCTACGTAGTTTGCTTTGTTTAGATTTAGGACCCTAGTTTTGGATTTAACTAAATCACTTTCAAACTCAATATAAAATTCTATCATATTATGGTCACTCTTCCCTAAAGGCCCCTTTACTACAAGGTTATTAATTAACCCTTTCTCATTGCACAATACTAGATCTAAAATAGCCTGTTCCCTAGTTGGTTCCTCAACATACTGATCCAGAAAACTATCTTGTATACATTCCATAAATTCGTCCTCCACATTATTACTGCAAATTTTGTTTGCCCAGTCTATATGTCGATTAAAGTCCCCCATGATTACAGTATTACCCTTGTTACATGTGCCTCTAATTTCCTGATGTATACTCTGCCCTACATTACAACTACTGTTTGGGGGCCTATAAACATCTCCCACCAATGTTTTCTGCCCCTTGCTGTTTCTTAGCTCCACTCAAACTGATTCTACGTCTTGATTTTCGGAGCTAAGATCCTTTCTCTCTACTGTCTTTATCCCATCCTTTATTATCAGGGCTACCCCTCCTCCTTTTCCATTTAGCCTATCTCTTCTAAAAGTTAAGTATCGTGGAATATTTAATTCCCAACCTTGGCCACATTGCAACCACGTCTCTGTAATGGCTATTAGATAAAACCAATTAATTTCTAGCTGCGCTATTAATTTATCTATTTTGTTGCGAATGCTTCGCACATTCAGATATAGTGCCTTTAGCTTTGACTTATTTCTATTTTTCCCTGATGTCACCTTAGTCACTGATGCCTTATTTTCTTTGTTACTCTCTCTGTCCCTTCCTGACCCACTCTGCTTATTTTTACCCAAAACTCTACTCTGCTCTAGAGCCTTGACATTTCTCTCGCTGCTTTTAAATTTACTCTTTCCTGAATCCTCCCACGCCCCCCCCCCCCCTTCATTTGTTTAAAGCCCTGTCTACTAAGCAGTTTAATCAGCGAGGCTGATTCTAAATTTCAGCTTTGAATAATGTTCAAAGTCTCATCAGATGAGTTTTGCTGGTTCTCAATCTAGATTCCAGGTAGCCTTTTGTTAATATATAGAACACATAACATACAGTACGACAAACATATTCTCCGAAGATTTGGGATTAAAGCTGTCTCATCAATGTTAGTTGTGACCTTATTGGCAAGCTTAAAAAAATGCTACAAATGACACTTTCCACTCCAGCACTATGATGTGAATCCTCATCATTTAACCAGGAAATAATCAAAAACACTAATATTGGTTGTGACACCTCCTTGAATCCATGTTGCAATCTGTTAAAATAAGGATAAATGAACTTTCAAAATATTGGGCTTTCTTTCAGTGCTACTAATAAATCTCCTGTGGCATATTGATTGACAGATCCAACGGTTGAGGTAGTAAGCGAAATGGAAGATATTACTAGAGAGGAACATGGCACAGCAGAGTTTATCTGTCAGTACTCCAGACCAGTCAAGGCTCTGTGGAGAAGAAATGACAAAGAGATTCAGCCTGATGGTCATCACGTGATTATTGACCAGGACTGGAATGTAGCAAAACTGAAAATCTGTGATGTCACCCCTGCGGACAGTGGGACGTATACTTGTGAGGCAGCTGGAACAAAGGTTGCTGCAGTGCTCAGTGTTCCAGGTGAGCCCTGGAGAAATATAATGCTGCCCCAAAACATAGTGCATATTATGCTAAATCTTAAATGTCAATTTAACCTAACAAGAAGATGAACGAAATACAGAAGGATATATTTGTTAATGGCATATTTACAATGCTTTTAAACCTAGGCTTGAAATCATTAAACCGCCATTTATTAATTAATCTCATCCTCTCACTAACTCTTTTCAACCATTGTGGTGATTTGCATTCTTGGTTCTAACCCTTCACCTCGGTTTCTTAATACATTAAAATACTGATGATCATAATCATCTCATCCAGTCAGGGAACACATTTATTGTTTGTTCCTTTTCCAAAGCTTTCTGCTGTATCTATTAAAAGTCCCTTTTCACACTGGGCCGTACAAATTTATCTGCCAATTCTCAGATAATCAACCTTTAAAATTTTAGTTTCTAAAATAGAAGAACATTCAAAATGACTTTCTTAAATGGGATTCACATAGCAATGAAAAATGAAATGCAAAGAATGCAGAGGTGAGTCAGGTTAGTCATGACACATTTTACAAGGCAAGTGACAGATGAATTCCTGAAGCAGATATATTCTGAAGGAGAGAAGATCAGAAGGTGTTATTGATTTCCATTAGTTATACGTACCTACTACAGGTAGTTTTGGCAGTGGCTCAGGAAATTGTTGCCCAGCTGTAAGAATTGGATACACAACAGTGGGTTTCAATAGGGGGGAGGGGAAATGTTTGGAAAAAATAATTAGTGATTACAAGCTCTGAGTTAAAAAGAAACTTTTTAGGGCCTTTCTACAATTTAAAAAATCAAACCCGGAAGAACCTTTTGCAATTCCATTAGTCTTATCTGTCAGAGTTTAGCTGTTAATAGTAAAGCAGCCTGTTCGTCACACAGACTACTATCTTTGTAAATTTCTATCAGTGCCACTCACTTTGTTCATATTTTCACTAATGGTGTGAAATTCTTCATGCCAGTAATCTTAAAGTTGCCCAAAGCCTCAATGTACTAGCTGCAGGGACTCTTGATTCAGAATAGAACCATACCTCCTGTTCTCATATAGATCACATCAGGTGCTATTTATGGGAATAAAGACATGATATGTAACACATATCAGCTTTAGAAAAAAAGCATTATCGTTTAGGGTCAGCAGACTCCTCATGACTGCATCTTTCCTGATTATGGTAACAAAGGATTGGCTCATTGCCAACATATAACTCTAAAATACTGAGATTGAGCGAGTACTTTTAATTGCAGACTCGGTGGTTGTGCTTTAGGTTCTATCTAAGAATGGGAACCCACCATGTAGAAGACGAATCCTAATACTTCCGACTGAGAATTTTTTAATTTGTTTGTGGGATGTGGGCGTCGCTGGCAAGGCCAGCATTTATTGCCCATCCCTAGTTGCCCTTGAGAAGTGCTTTGAGGCATTCAACTGCCAATTTTACCAATGAGCCCAATAGGAACAGGATTTGTTTACCAAAGCGTCATGCAGCTCCAGATAGCTATGACAGATGGGGAGATGGGGGCCTTTTCCAAATTTGCTACCCCTGTTTGAAAACCAATTGCAGGATGTTGTGCTGCAGCAGAAAACAGTTGCCCATTCTTTTGCCTCAAACAATGAGGTCTATGACATTTGGTGTATTGTTTCAGCAACTGACATGGCTATGTTTAGAATTGTCCCCGTGGAAAATGAAGTCATAACTATTACAAGTAACTTTTGCCTGGAAAGGATTTTTTGGAGGACAGAGTTTATTAACTTTGGAATATTTTAAGAAAGGTCAACAGAACAGTATGACAGGTTGCCTGTGTAAAGTAGAATCTTTTTGCAAATCCCAGATCAGCTGCAATCTGAGTCAGCACCTGATGGTGCCTTAACCCAGGCAAGCTAATTTAGAAATTGTGCCTAGTTATATCTGCACTGATCTTATGATTGGTCTCACTGCCCCCATTTTCTGCCACAATCGCACCTGCAATTATGTGGGTTCATGGAGGAGAATTTCCCCCTCCCCTAACCTATAGCACCAGTTGCCTTGTAGTGTCATGACAGCATTTTCACATGCATGCTCAGAATATGAATATTCATAACCAATTAAGCTGCTGATAGTTGTAGGGTATATATAGCATGCACACAATTCTAGAGCTCTATAGGTTGGTAATCTATCATGCTTGGCTTTCTTGCGTAGCTTGGAAAGGAAAATAAAATGTTTTAATTTGAATTAACATTTGAGTTGCTTGTTTGAGTTGATAGTGTGTTTACGGTTAGGAGCTCAATAGCATGCATTGTTGCAACAAATATTAGTAAAAGTGTAACATATAGAATGTAAGATGTAATATTGCTAGGTGTTAGCTGTGGCTCTGAGTCAGAATTTTTTTTTTCTCATTTTTATGGGATGTGGGCTTCGCTGGCAAGGCCAGCATTTATTGCCCATCCTTAATTGCCCTTGAGAAGGTGGTGGTGAGCCGCCTTCTTGAACCGCTGCAGTCTGTGTGGTGAAGGTACTCCCACAGTGCTGTTAGGTAGGGAGTTCCAGGATTTTGACCCAGCGATGATGAAGGATCGGCGATATACTTCTAAGTCAGGATGGTGTGTGACTTGGAGGTGGTGATGTTCCCATGCGCCTGCTGCCCTTGTCCTTCTAGGTGGAAGCGGTCGCAGGTTTGGGAGGTGCTGCCGAAGAAGCCTTGGCGAGTTGCTGCAGGGCATCTTGTAGATGGTACACACTGCAGCCACGGTACGCTGGTGGTGGAGGGAGTGAATGTTTAAGGTGGTAGATGGGGTGTCAATCAAGCGGGCTGCTTTGTCCTGTATGGTGTCAAGCTTCTTGAGTGTTGTTGGTGCTGCACTCATCCAGGCAAGTAGAGAGTATTCCATCACACTCCTTACTTGTGCCTTGTAGATGGTAGAAAGGCTTTGGGGAGTCAGGAGGTGAGACACTCGCTGCAGAATACCTAGCCTCTGATCTGCTCTTGTTGCCACAGTATTTATGTGGCTGGTCCAGTTAAGTTTCTGATCAATGGTGACCCCCCAGGATGTTGATGGTGGGGGATTCAGTGATGGTAATGCCATTAAATGTCAAGGGGCGATGGTTAGACTCTCGCTTGTTGGAGATGGTCATTGCCTGGCACTTCTGTGGCGCGAATGCTACCTGCCACTTACCAGCCCAAGCCTGAATGTCGTCCAGGTCTTGTTGCATGCGGGCATGGACTGCTTCATTATCTGAGAAGTTGTGAATGACACTGAACACTGTGCAGTCATCAGTGAACATCACCATTTCTGACCTTATGTTGGAAGGAAGGTCATTGATGAAGCAGTTGAAGATGTTTGGGCCTAGGAGACTACCCTGAGGAACTCCTGCAGCGATGTCCTAGGGCTGTGATGATTGACCTTCAATCACCACAACCATCTTCCTTTGTGCTAGGTATGACTCCAGCCCGTGGAGAGTTTTCCCCCCCGATTCCCATTTGACTTCAATTTTACTAGGGGTCCTTTATGCCGCACTCGGTCAAATGCTGCCTTGATGTCAAGGGCAGTCACTCTCACCTCACCTCTGGAATTCAGCTCCTTTGTTCATGTTTGGACTAAGGCTGTAATGAGATCTAGAGCCGAGTGATCTTGGCGGAACCCAAACTGGGCATCAGTGAGCAGGTTATTGGTGAGTAAGTGCCGCTTGATAGCACTGTCGATGACACCTTCATCACTTTGCTGATGATTGAGAGTCGACTGATGGGGCTGTAATTGGCCGGATTGGATTTGTCCTGCTTTTTGTGGACAGGACATACCTGGGCAGTTTTCCAGATTATCGGATAGATGCCAGTGTTGTAGCTGTACTGGAACAGCTTGACTAAAGGCCCATAGCCTTTGCTGTATACAGTGCGCTCAGCCGTTTCTTGATATCACATGGAGTAAATCGAATTGGCTGAAGACTGGCTTCTGTGATGGTGGGGACCTCAGGAGGAGGCCGATATGGATCATCCACTCGGCACTTCTGGCTGAAAATGGTTGCAAACGCTTCAGCCTTGTCTTTTGCACTCACATGCTGGACTCCACCATCATTGAGGATGGGGATATTCATGGAGCCTCCTCCTCCCGTTAGTCGTTTAATGGTCCACCACCATTCACGACTGGATGTGGCAGGACTGCAGAGCTTTGATTTGATCCGTTGATTGTGGGATCGCTTAGCCCTGTCTATAGAATGCTGCTTCCGCTTTTTAGCATGCATATGTAGTCCTGTGTTGCAGCTTCCCCAGGTTGGCACCTCATTTTTAGGTACGCCTGTTGCTGCTCCTGGCATGCTCTTCTACACTCCTTATTGAACCAGGGTTGGTCCCCTGGCTTGATGGTAATGGTAGAGTGAGGGATATGCCGGGCCATGAGGTTACAGATTGCGGTGGAATATAATTCTGCTGCTGATGGCCCACAGCACCTCATGGATGCCCAGTTTTAAGCTGCTAGATCTGTTAATATTGTGTGTTCAAGTCCTACTCTAGACACTTCAGTGTAGTACTGAGGGAATACTGCACCGTCTGAGTTGCTGTCTTCCGGATGAGACGTTAAACCGAGGCCCCATCTGCCCTTTATTGTATAACTGTACTGAGTCCTGTTCTCTAAATTGAATTTTGTGGTCCACAATTTCAATTTAAATAATGCTGCAGGCTGAAGAGCAGTGAGGCCTATCATGCCTCAGCACCCCAATGTAAAAGATCCCATGGCACTATTTTGAAGAAGAGGAGGGGCGTTCTCCCCGGTGTCCTGGCCAATATTTATCCCTCAACCAACATCACTAAAACAAATTATCTGGTCATTATCACATTGCTGTTTGTGGGGTCTTGCTATGCGCAAATTGGCGGCTATGTTTCCTAGATTACAACACTGGTTACACTACAGAAGTACTTATTTGGCTGTAAAGCAGTTTGGAACATCCTGAGGTCATGAAAAGGTGCAAGTCTTTCTTTTATGTAACTGTACTGAAGCCCTGTTCTCTAAATGAAATTTTGTGGTCCACAATTTCAATTTAAAATAATACTGCAAGGTGAAGTGGTTTTATTCTTGCGTATTGTTGAGAAAAATATTTCTTCCCTTCACCTTTTTTAAATCTTTTTTTTCTTTCGCATCAAATGTGGTTGAGCTGCCCACAATCTTTCTGAAACTCAGGTGCTGAAGAAAAAGTTCTCACTTGGTGCCCCTCCCTGTTACAGGTAGCTTTAAGTAGCACAGCATAGAGTTTGGGAGCCGAGGAGGCGTGAAGCATGTTTTAGTGCCCTCAGTCTCAGACTATCAGTGTGACTTTTTAAAAAAAAAAACAATTTAAACTTAAAATTGATGGGGGGAGAAATTGGGCTGTGTAGCGCCCATCTTTTAGCTGTTACACAGCCTCCTAAGTGCGGCAGATGCCATCTTGGTAAAGAGGTTTGTGTGCGTGCACTAACGACCACTGGCAGCATGCAGAACAGGCAGATTATGACGTCAATCAGTATGCAATGCTGATCTGACGCCAGCCCTGCCATTTTCGATCGCCACGCTCCAGCCTGCGCACAGCTGAACACACGTTAAACGAAATGAAGGACGCCCCCACCAGTGCTATTTAAAGGGATCATGAACTACTTACAGGTTAGATGCTGGATTATTTCTTCTGGCTGCTGGCGCAATTATATGTGGTTCTGGAGCTTTTCTTTTGGATACATTTTAAATAGTCCATAGGGAGTGATCTGGCTGGTGCTGAAGTACTGTTTTGTTGATTTAAAAGCTTGTGCTGAAACAAGTTGCTTCTAGACATGAATGACCCGGTAGGGCTTCCTCTGGGAATTGAGCATCACTGGGAGAATGAAGAGAGGCCAAGCAGAGCTGGACAAGATGCTAGAAGAGGGGGGAGGAGGAGGAGGAGGGGGAGAAGGACTCTCATCAGGAGGCCATATCCACTGAGGGTCTTTAGGGTGCAATTCTCTTGCCTCAACTCAAATTCTCAGCGAGGTCCAATGCTAGGGAAATCTTTGCTTCACAAAAGAGGTCGTGACTGAAATCTGCTAACTGCTGCAGCCACAACTGCAACCTCAAAGCAGGGCAAGGACGGTATTGCCTCTGGCTGTCGATGCAATCGTGACTCTTCACTTTTACGCGTCTGACTCCTTCCAGGCTGCTCCTGGAGATGTGATCAACATCTCGCAGTTTGCAGTACACTGCTACATAAAGGAGGTCACTGAGCCTCTCTATACAAAGAGGGTTGTGTCTATTTGCAACACCAAATTTCTGATTGGTCCCCTTGGAGGACAAGACACACCCAACAGTTTGTCTGGAATTTGTAATTTGATCCTGCCTGCTGGAGAGTAATCAAGTTCATTACAATGTGTCATTTTTGATCCATTCATTGTGACAGCCAGGCTCCAGAGTTCACAGTGCTAACCCTACTGCTTTCAGAGAACACAGGGCTCACCTCACCCTCTGTTCTCACCGTGCTCTCCCCCCCCACTCCAAACACGTTCTTGACCTTCTCCCCAATTTCCTGACCTCCTTCCCACTCTCCAAGCTCCTCTCTCTGACCTCCTCCCTTTCCGTGCTCTCCCCGCCCCCCCAGCAATCTCCTCTCTTCCCGCCTTCGATCCTCTCTTTCCCCCTTCGATCCCCTCTCCTCTCCCTCCTTCGATGCTTTCTCCCCCTTTAATCCCCCCTCTCCCCCGTCCATCCCCCTCTCCCCTTCCATCCCCTCTCTTTCCCCCGCTTCGATCCACTCTCTCCCCCTTTCGATCCCCTCTCTCTCTCCCCCCGCTTCGATTCCCCCCTTCGATTCCCCTCTCTTCTGTCTCCCCCCTTCGATTCCCTCCCTCCATTCCTTCGATCCCCCTCTCCCCCTCCACTTCGATCCCCTCTCTCCCCCCTTCGATCCCCCTCTCCTCTCTCTCCCCCCTTCGATCCCCCTCTCCTCTCTCTCCCCCCTTCGATCCTCCTCTCTTCCCCACCCCCCCCCCCCCCCCCCCCCGCCCCGCATCCGATCCTCTGACCATCTCCACATAGCTGAGGGAAGTGTGGAGGTTGGAGCCAGCCACAGCCGCCGCACCGTTTGGTAGTGAGCATGTGCAGTACTAAACGGGCGCACATGCGCAGGGGGAGTAAAAAGCGCCGTGCAAATAATCACTCCATACAAAGAGAGATCGCTTCATCTCATTCCCTCTTGCCAGAGACAAGCAGGCGAAGCAAGCACGAGGGTTTGCACGGATTGCAGGCTTTCCCATTGTGCAGGGTGCCATTGACTGCACGCACATTGCCTTGTGTGCGCCTCGTGATCTCAGCCATTTTCCTGAACTGAAAGGGAGTCTACTCTGTTATTGTGCAGCTGGTGTGCGACCACAGGCAGCGCATCGTGCAGGTGAATGCCCGTTATCCTGGCAGTCACGATTCCTTCATTCTGCGGCAGTCCTCTGTGCCACCTATATTTGACCCACCGCGGAAAGTCACAGGCTGGCTACTGGGTGACAAGGGTTATCCGCTCATGACATAGCTTATGACTCCAGTTCAGAACCTACGTATGCGTACACAGCAGGCCAACAATGAGAGCAATGTTGCCACAAAGAGCATTATAGAGCTTCTACTGCCTGGACTGCTCTGGAGGAGCCCTCCAATACTCAGCTGGGTGGGTATCAAGATTTGTGGTTGCATGCTGCACAACCTGGCCTTTGAGGAAACAGCCCTTACCAATAACAACAAGAAATTGCATTTATATCGCATTTTTAACATAGTAAAACATTCCAAGGCACTTCACAGGAACGTTAACAAACAAAATTTGACACTGAGTCTCCCAAGGAGATAATAGGGCAGAGGTTTCAAGGAACGTCTTAAAGGAGGAAGAAGAGAGGCGAAGAGGTTTAGGGAGGGAATTCTAGAGCTTAGGGCCTAGGCAGCTGAAGGCACGTAGCCAATGGTGGATTGATTAAAATTGGGGATGCGCAAGAGCCACCTATCGGGCGAAAAGCTGAGGAGGAGGAAGTGCAACAGGAAGTGGAGGAAGAGGAAGGGAGGCTACAATGTAGACAACCCCTTTATGCCCAGGCTCTACGTAATCAAATAATTCATGAGCGATACCAGTAATCGCAACCAATCTCCCAATTCACCAACAGTTACACGCTCCTTACCTTTCCTCTATCACTGACCATCACGTCGTCCTCTTTCCAACAACACAAAAATAAAAACCATCAGAAAATGCACATTCTAATCCAATATTATAAATTCAATCATGACATAACGCATACCCTTGTGCATTCCCTTAGTGCCTGTCTCCTGTGTACCTTTGCCTATCTTAGTGCTCCTACGAGGTGCTTCCCCAGTGGCTGCAGCATGGGTGATGGAAGGCAGCTGACTTTCAGTTGAGGAGACTGCACGATCTCGATCTGGGCTGACAGGCAAGCAAGGGCACTGGCACAGTGGCAGAATTGGGAGCAGAAATGCTGTCATCCTGAGAGATGACAGCAGGTTCGTGCTGCATGGAGCCACTGCCACTCTCCCAGAGCGGCGCCTCAGCAATCCTACTGATCTGTTGGAGAACAGATTGATGGACTGCTGTTACACCCTGGAAGACTCTTGGTGGCGTCCAGAGCCATGATGGCAGCAGTCTGAACATCCACAGCAGCACTCAGACCTTGAATGGAAGCTGTTTGTTCTGCAGTGGAAGCTGTGACATCGGCCATCAGACGCTGCATCATGGTGGGTTCCACAGGTGTGCTGATGGAGGTGATCACCCTTTCCATGTTGGAAAGGATGGGCTCCAAGGTCTGAGCAAAGCCCTGTGTCAAGTTAGTGCTAGACTCCTCCATGCTCCTTGACATTGAGCACAGGCTTTCCAGTACACCAATATTTGGTTATGTGCATCCATCAGCCTCCTTCTGTAGCCTGGCCCACTGAAGTCCTCATCTGACTCCTCTGCAGCAGTGTGCGACCTCGCCCTCCGGCGAGCTGGCAGCTGCGTAATCCTTTGGCTCTTGCACACTTGTGCCCAGTGTCTCACCGTGTGCAGATCCCTCCTCTATCCTAGCCTCTAAAATACACGCAGTGTCAGTCTCTGAGCTGGTGGCTGCGAGTGTAAAATTGAGTGACGTCGTCTCTTCATCTTTCTCTTCCTCTATTGGAAGGTTCCAGTTCTTGGATATCTGAAATGAAAAAGAGACAAGGGCTGGGGTGTGGTGTGGTGAGGGGAGAAGAGAAAGTAAGATCTGCGTGCTTACACCACCTGCATCTTGTGAGTCAAGAGATTGTGGAATGAAGGAGAAGTGGGATGAGAGAAGGAAGATTAGGTATGCAGATACCCTCATCATCAATCCTTCCAGCTCCAGCAGTGGCCACGGCCTCTGACGCCGCTTCCATGAGGGTTAAAACTGGTAGGCGCGCTTGTCCTCCAATTCTTTCCTGCTGCCTGCTTTTATGAGCCACTTTCTCCTGCAAGAGAGAAGCTTGTCAGTGAGTATCCTGCAATATGTTTGGGTGACATGGCTGTCATTGAATAGCTGCCAGTGTGTGCGAGTTGTGGGTGCGAGGCTTGAAACAGTCCCAAGTGTGTGAGGGTGAGGTAAAGCATATGAATTGAACGGTTGAGTACTGATTGGTAGAGATTGTTAGTGGGTGGGTGATGGGGGTGTAGATAATTGAGCAGTGGATGAGGCTAGTGGTGCAGTTGGTAGAATATGCCATTTGAAGATGAACTCACTCAATTTAAACAACTCGCTGTCAGATTGTTAAACTTCTTCCTGCACTGCATCAATATTCTTGGAACAACACTCCTGGCATTGACCTCCTCCGCTACTTGTTCCCAGTGCCTCCTGAGCATATGTTTGGAGGGCTCCTGCCCCACTGCAGATACAGTACGTCTTTCCTTCTTTCCGCCTCTTCCACCAAGAACACCTTGGTGCTCGCTCTCTCGCATGCTCAGCCATTGCTCAGTGTATCACAGCCCAGATTGACTTTTGAAAAAACTCCCACAAGGCAGTGAAAGCTTTTTAATCAGTTATTTTCAATTGATTAATACAACCTGATTGCCTACCACCTATACTGTAAATGTTCATATATGTATATAGTTGCCAACATAACAGTTTAGATGATACCTGCTGATTTTCAAGAAACTCTTCCTGCTTTCTACTGCATTGGCTTTCTGACGGCAGCCACTGTTGGGAATTTGAGTACAGGAGTGGTTGTGTCACTGGATGACTCATTGAATTCACTGCACCCTAACTTAACAGGTACATCAGGAAGTCATAAGCACCTCAGAATGGGCATTAGAGGAAAGCATATCTGTTGGCTTCTTCCCTCCAGACGTACTGATTTTTCCTTGCCTGACTTCATTATTTTTGGCAAAGAAATTAGAACTGAACATTTGGAACAATTACTCCAGTTAAATTGTTTGAGTATCTAAAATTTGCATTAATAAATTTATAAAGATCTGGGGGGAGAAATTCGTGTTAGCCAGTAAAGTTGCGGAGTTAACGGCCACTGAAAATGGCCGCATTGCTAATGGGGCAAAATTCGTCTGGGGGGCAGGAGATTGTTGGTGCAGCGCTTACCTTCCATACAAAAGGGGCCATGAACACTGAAGCAATACAAATTAAAATGAAATGAGACAATGCAGTTTTCAGTCCTTTATGCCTTTAAAAAAATATTTAACATTAAAAAGAAGTCTCAAATGTGAATATTTGCTCTTAAAGCTGAATTCCCTTCCTAACCTCAAAAAATTGGAAAAATGCCTCTGCACTAACAAAAATGGCTCAGCAATCCAGGGAAGGGGCACACAGGGTCTCGCACGCAGCACTCCAGCTTCGTGCAGGGGGTCAACACTGCAAGACTGGCCTTCTACCCACAGGGGCCAGGAGGCCCTCCAAAAAGAACGATACGGGAGTATATCACCGAGGCCTGTCACTGTCAGCAGTGCCGCCCCTACCACCTGGCTCCAGTGCCCAAAGAAGCTTCATGACCTCAGACCACTGGTCAAGGTCAATAAATGCATCTTCAAAAGCCGTCTCCTACCAACTGCACCACTAGCCTCACACCCTGCTCAATGCACGACCCCCACCCCCAATCACTTACCTACCAACAATATGCACCAATCACGAGGCACATTTCCCATTCCTAGCCTCACCTCACCCCCTTGGAGGAGATGGTGCAGGCCATTCTTGGCAAGGGCATGGATGAGCCCTTGGCCAGCGGCGGGGCTGAAAGGATAAAAGATGCTGGTATCCTCATACGTTATCCTCCTTCTGGCATGCACCTCATGTTTTCCCGCCCTCCCATCACCACAACTCCACCCTTGTGCCTTCCTCATTTCACACACCCAAGCAATGCAGCCTGCCCAACCACTGGGTGACCAGGAAGAGGGAGAGGAGAGTGAAGAAGAACAAGAAGACGAAGATTGATTTGACACTCCCAGCCACCAGATCCTCAAGGTCAACCAGCAAGGACACTTGCAGTGTCCCCCGCTAAAGTCAGCTGCCTACCACCAGCCATGCTGCAGCCACTGTGGTAGTACTGCATGACATCAGTAGGATAGGCAAAAGCACACACAAGACAGTCACTAAGAGAATGTATACGGGTGATGAGTTGATTCCTTGATGTCATATTGGATGGATAGACGTATATAGGTGGATTGGAAAGTTTGCTTTGTGGTGACTTTTATTTCAGCATCATGGCCAAGAGCACGCTGTGATGATCAGTAACAGATGGAAGGTAAGGCATGGGACTAATGCTGAAAGGGGAATTGGGGTTGTGGTCACTGGGACCAGAGGCGGATGGTTCCATCCCGGATATCCCGGCCACAAAGGGGCTGTCTGGGATGCATCCTTCCTTCTGATTCCTCCTCTTCTGCTTCCTCCTCTTCTGTGTCTTCCTCTGTAAGCAAATGCTGTTATGTGAAATGACAGCATAAAATGCTGGAAATACTCAGCTGGTCAGGCAGCATCTCGACATGAGACGTGAACTCTCTCCACGGATGTTGCGTGACCGGCTGCGTATTCGCAGTATGCTCTGTCTTCTCAAAGGCCTTCATTTACCATCCAAGCCCTTGCAAGTGTCCAGCAGCAATCCCTATACACTTAAAAAAAAACTTTTCACATCTATTGCAGCAAGCCACCACTTCAGTAAAATTTAAAAAAGTATAAAACCTTAAATTCAAACTTGCATGAACGATGTGTGCGACCCTTTAAGAGGTGCAGACATCGCCACTGTCAGCCTGCTTGCCCTGGCGAACTTAGGACCCAGCGCTGAATTCAGCCATAGGGTTGAAGTTCGCACTTGTGACGTAAAGTCGGCGTTGGACGCCGATTTATGTCACAACGCCGCCATTTTGTTGGGGATGGCGCTTCCAGTTAGCGGCAGTGCAAAGGTAAGCATGAAAACCGCCACCGCCGGGGGAGCCACCAGCAGCAGACAAAAGAGCGGCGGCCGCTGTTTTAGCGCTATTTAATGGCGCTACGGAGTGGCACTAAGGCCACGAATTTCTAGCCCCTAGTTCTTTGCACACATGTGCAGTGTCCATTAATCTTCTGGCATAACACTGTTAAACTTTTAACTCCCCAAGATGTCCAACATCCATTTCTCCACTTGGGGAGTTAAAAGTTTAACAAAACACTTGTACTGTTTTTCTGGAAATACTCAGCAGGTCAGGCAGCATCTGTGGAGAGAGAAACAGATTCAACGTTTCAGGTCGAACTGACGAAGGGTCATCGACCTGAAACGTTGACTCTGTTTCTCTCTCCACAGATGCTGCCTGACCTGCAGAGTATTTCCAGCATTTTCTGTTTTTATTTCAGATTTCCAGCATCCGCAGTATTTTGTTTTTGTACTGTTTTTCTTCCTTTTTACTGCCTTTATAATTTAGCAAGTGTCCGATAATTAACAAGGAAATACTCATTCCCAGATTTACAATGAATGCATTCTGATCCGATGCAAAGCCTTTTGTTAAAAAAATTGAAAAGAGCCATTTTCTTATTGCACAGCATAAAGGTGCCCCTAATGCAGCATAAATTGGAAATCTCAGTCACAGAAATCACAAGATGACTGATGCGTGAAGTAGAAAATGTCATACTTGTGTAGTAGCAACATTTTTGAGGTTGAGACTGAGGCACATTGTTGGGCAGAGTAGAGGAAGCTATTCATGCTATACCTAACCTTGGGAGTGCTTCATGGTGGCACTGGGTGTCTGAAATGGCACTATATTCTATTTCCAAGCGTGAATATCCCTCATTTTGAGAAGCACAAGATGGAACTAAAAGGTATAGGGGTAAAATTATGTTGCTTTGCACCTCCTGTTAGTTGCCCGAGGGGGCGCATAGTGCCCGGGCGCTGCACCACTAACTCCTCCCGCGAAATTCAGCGGGAGGTTAGCGCCGGCGGTAGTCGGTAGTGCCCCACGCTGCTGTGCCTCCGCCGATGACGACATTGCTGTGCGCAGTGCCCCGCTCACGCCCCGGCTGCAAACTTCGCTCGCGACCCCTGACCTACCGCCGGACGCTATGTCCGACAGGGTCAGGGTGCTGTGTTTGCAGCCACGGCGCCGCAAATTAGAGGGCAGGTGCATTGTCCAATTTTTTGGGCCGCCTGCCAGCACTTGCCCCCTTCACCTCCTCCTGCGGGGTGCCGGCCGCGATCGGTCAGCTCTGCTCTCCTCTTGAGTGCCGGGCTCTTTTGCAGGCACCCCGCTCCCCGGTGGTCCAGCAGGGCCCCCGTGCGCGCTGCGCTAGGCCCCTCCCCTTTGATGAGGGGAGGGAGGCCTGCAATACCGCAGTGCTATGTGCCGACATTGCACGTAGCGCCGTGATATTGAATGGTAGTGCCCCAAGAGGGAGGGGGAGCGCTTCCAGTAGCTCCCCGCCTCCTGCTTGGGGTGCTACCATTCAGTATCCAGCATAGGGGCACTAACTTCTTCGAGGCGCTAAAAGTAGCGCCCCAAAGGGGGCGTGACCCAATTTTTCCCCCATAGTATTAAAATATGCACAGATCATAATTTTTAAAGGTCAAGCCATTGCCATGCTAACATATTTCAAAAAATTAGTGCGAGTCACTGTGGTATCTGTATTTTCTTTAATCAGCAAAGCAACCTGATATTCTTGAAGGGCTGGAGAATGTAGATACAGCGGAAGGTGGTGAAGCTTTGTTTGAATGTCGCTTGTCCAGACCAGAATTACATGATTACAAGTGGCAGATGGATGGTATTGCCATTACACAGTCTGAAAACGTAGAAGCGGCAATCCTTGAAGCTGGAGGAAGACATCTGTTACTCTTAAAGAACCTAATTCCCTCGGACAGCTGTCGAGTGACCTTTGTATCTGGAAATGCCATGTCATCAGCGTATCTAAATGTTAAAGGTAAAAAATATTAGTGACATCCATGTTGTAAAATTTTCTTTTGGGAAGCAAGAGGAAACTAGTCCACTCCAATTTAGCTTTAATTATTACAGCAATAGAGAGGGAAAAAATTGGTTCCTTCTAAATATAGTTGCCAAAGCATTGGACTGAGGAATTTTTATGAGCCTTAAGAATCGCTTTCCTATTATTGGTTCTTGAGTCATAGAGTCATAGTCATAACGGCACAGAAGGAGGCCATTCGGCCCATCGAGTCCATGCCGGCTCTCTGTAGAGCAATCCCGTCAGTCCCATTCCCCCGCTCTATCCCCGTAGCCCTGCAAGTTTATTTCCCTCAAGTGCCTATCCAGTTTCCCCTTGAAAACATTGAGTGTCTCCGCTTCCACCACTTCCGTCGGCAAAGAATTCCAGGTCATCACCACTCGCTGTGTAAAAAAGTTTTTCCTCACATCCCCCCTGTATCTCTTGCCCAAAACCTTAAATCTGTGTCCCCTAGTCCTTGTACCATCAACTAGTGGGAACAGCCTTTCCCCGTCCAGCCTATCCAAACCCGTCATAATCTTGTACACCTCTATCAAATCACCCCTCAACCTCCTTTGCTCTAATGAAAACAAATCCAGCTTCTCCAACCTGTCCTTGTAGCTAAGATCCCCCATCCCCGGAACCATTCTGGTAAATCTCCTCTGCACCCTCTCAAGGGCCTTCACATCCTGAATTCACATACTAATTTGACATTTGTCACAATGATAGTAAAGGACACTGCTTATTTGATGTGTGTGTGTGTGTGAGTATATACATATATATATTTCTTCTATGTAGGATGGCATGTTAACATTTTGAAGTCAATGAGCGATACTGAAGTGGTCCAAGGCAATCATGCTGAATTTGAATGTGTATTGAGTGAAGTGGTCCCTATTACTGAAGTAAGCTGGTATCTGAATGAAACTGATATCCAACCAGATGAACATTGGGAAACAAAGGCAGAGAAAAACACTTACAAACTCATACTGAAAAATGCCCAATGTAATCATTCCGGAGAAATAACTTTTGCTTCAAGGGATGCCATTACGTCAGCAAAAGTAACTGTTATTGGTAAGATACTAGAGTTTGACATCAATGAAATCATGTGAGATTGATTTATTGCACTCCTTAAAAGTTTTTAAAAGATTGCATGAGCAGCCTGATAATGGAAAGTTGAAACTCCTTTCAATCCACAGGTGGCTGGTTTGCGTTCTTGGACTGCCTAACACTCTAATCGATTGACCTCAGATCAGTTTTTAGTGGGTTGTTCAGTGGAGCATCCTATGTTACTATAGTTTTGTATCATCATATGAGAGTAGAACTGAATCTGTTTTTTCTTGCCCGATCTCTACTGATCAAACAGTTAAAAGTGCACTTAAAGGAAAAGGGCTCTAACCTGGTTTTCCTTTGTTGCATAGAGTCAAGTGTCTGAGAAAAGATGAAAAATCAAAACATCAATTTAAATAAAAGTGATAACTGATTTAAAAAAATGTAATTGTATTTAAAATAATGGCAACATATTACACTTCCAAATATAAGGAGTTGCCAAAATGAGGTCATCTCGACACGGGTTTAATATTGTGCTTGTTAGTAAGTCTGTGTGGTGATTATTGACCCTGATATAATATCAACAGGGAAATAGGATCTCGGAGAGGAGGAATATTGCTGTTTGTTAATGATAGATTTCCCTCCCTCCACTTACGCAGTTACAAATATTGGCACAGAAATTCCGATCGCAGGCCTCCCGCGGGCGGAGGGCTGCGATCTGGAAAAATCTGCACCAAGACCGGAGGGCTCCCAGGAGGCGCAGAGTTCCGCTGCTGGGCCTCTCCAAACTGCGCAGGGCCCACGTATCCCAGAGGCGCAGGCAGTTTCGCAGTGTCCCTGGGATCACAGCCATGGGGAGCCAATCAGAGAAGGGAATCTCCCTTCATACATTTGACAGGAAGACCTGTCAAATATATGAATAGAGATCACCCCCAAAACATAGTAAAACTTTAAATAATTTTTTTTTTAAAAATCACATTTTTAAAATGACTTTAAATTACAATAAATTAAGTATTTTAAACAAAAATTCTATTTTTTGAAAAAAATAAACTTACCTTTCTTTAAAGTATTTTTAAATGATAAATCAGTGGAAATTTTTTTTTAACTTTTTTCAACTCTTATCCTGATAAAAGCAGGCCTTACGCCTGCTTTTACCAGGCACAAGAATTGTAAGTGTTTTCTGCGGGCGGAGGGTCTGCAAAAAATGGAACTCTTCCCCCGCAGAGGCGCTGCTCCACGGCAGCAAGAGGATCTGTCAAGAGCTTTCTTGACAGATCGGAAATGCCGGTTTCCAGCGCATGCGCAGTGCATGCCTGAAACCGGCATTTCCGATGTCCCTACGGGTGAGTACACAGCGCGTACACACCCGTAGGGATCGGAATTTCTGCACCATAATGGTTAGACGAATAACTGAATCAAAGAAGAAAAGGAAAGAAATGAAATTGCACTACACAGTATTAGTAACAAAAGCATGAACCAGTTCCTATTAAATTCTTTTGTCCACTGTTTTATTAAAAGTGTTAACCCATTTATAAATGGCTTTGTTAAAATTCAAATACAGGACCTTCATAACTAGCAGTGCACACTGTGTTTTCAGCCCTGAAGTTAATTTTTAGACTTGATCAGCATTCAGTGAAATGATAGATAGACCAGTGATTTTTGTTTTACCGTTAAGATAAATCTATTAAAATCAATCTATTGAGGTAACTCTAAAAATGCAACTCTTTGCATGAGGCATTGAACACATCTTTAAGTGAGACATACTTTTTTGTAGGAGGATTTACTAATTCTGGTTTATTTGCAATTCATAAGTCTTGAAATCATATCTGTATTTATGGCAAATTATTTTGAAATAGTTTATATGCATGACAAAATAAGTGACTTTGTCAATAGATCTGTAAATGAACAAATAGTGCAGGTGGATTTAATCTAGCTGAGGATAAATGCAATTTATCCATATAGGTGGTCAAAAAATGTATAATACAATTTACACAAATTAATAGTATGTTCGAATTTTATTTGTGTGATCATCATCTCAGGAACTTACGGTAATAATGATTCTAACTCTGCACCTCTAGGCCTTCCTGACCCTCCTGAAGATCCAGAGGTTGTTAGAAAAAACCACCAGTCTGTCACCCTGTCTTGGTTCACACCACTGAACATCGGTGGTAGTGTTATACTAGGCTACCATATTGAGATGAAACCTGCAGACAGCGACCGCTGGTTGCCATGTAACACAAAAGTCATTGAAGAGACGGAGTTCACTATTGATAATCTCATACCGGGCACTGGTTATAGATTCCGTGTTTCAGCTCTGAACCGGGCTGGTGCCGGAGAACCTGTTCATTTACCGCAACGGTTCTGCTGGGTGAGAATTGTGAATGCAGATCCACTTTAAGCACTGCACGCAGTTGCATGTACTTTACGCTTTTACAACTAATCAGAGCTGCAACAGGACCTTGGTTCTTTTGCAAATCAAAATTGGGAAACTCACTCACTTAAATGAGAAATTTAATTTTAAAGCACATATTAGCTTCCCTTGTCACACTTTCTTTCCCATTGCACTATTATACAACGCATATGCACCTCCTGATACTTTAAAATCAAAGGACTTGAGTCTTAAAAGTTGTTATCAATGATTAGTAGGTTTAGATTTGTAAAGAAAATTATGAGATATTACATTTGTAAATGTTTTCACTTTTTTCAACAAACTGGAAGTATTTCTGCCAAGCCATCACTATATTCTAAGATACTTTCTGATGTAAGAAAACTACTAGGCACTTGGTCTAAGCGTTAAACAAAGCTTTAATCAACTGTTTTACAACATGGAGATCTAGTTGTGTCCTTTACTAGTTCCTGTTAAGAATGTCCCGCGCAAGCTGGGTCCGTGCCCGAGTATTTATACTCTCCCTGGACAGCGCCACCCGCAGGCCACTCAGTATTATTTCATAAGTCATGAATGACAGATTCATGTCACTTTCTATAAAAATTTTAATCTAAAGCAGGTAACAGTGTGAGCACACACACATTACATTGGCTTGTTGAGCTGAAAAAACTGCTTAGTTTTACCTCTACCATTTCATCTCATAAAAATACCTTTAAGTTTTACTTTCTGCTTCTTGCTTAAAATAGGAGAAAATCACACAACTTTTCCAATTTTGATAGATATTGCTAAACTTTATAGTTTGGCTACTTTGCTTAAACTGCAGTATCCTTATTCTTAGCCCTGTTTAGGGTATTTTATACTTCATAAAGAATTAGGCTAATGGCTCATCACTAACTATATAGCAGATTAATCATTTAGGATCTTTCATTGTTACTTTTATGATGATGTCAGTGTCATTTGATCTTTAAATGCCATAATTTTCATAGAGATTGTGAAAAATACTCATTTTTACTACTTTTTCCCATCAATTTTTCTTGAAGAATATTGACTTGGTGCAAAGGTACAGTTTCATGGGTCCTGAGCTCCTATTAGCCATTTATGCATGAGCCTAGGTAGTAAGCTGAGGTAAGCAACATGGAGTACTGCTTCTACAGAGTACTAAACTCGGGAATTTGGTGAGTGAGGGAATTTGGTGAGGTGGGGGTAAGAGGTGCTGCTTGATACATAACAAAAAATATAAACAACTAGGGTTAAATTAGGACTGTGGGCTAAGTTACAGTAAAGACCTAAAGCATATAACTAAATTTAATAAATTAAACAAGGTTATTACCTAGGTTAAAAACTATTAATAGACAATTGAGTATTTCAAAACTTGAAAACCTAATTAGTTAAATAAAATACAATAGAGATGTCAGGGCAGGTGATGTGTTGCAGCTGTAGCGTGTGGGAGCTGGTGGACCCCAGTGTGATCCACAGCGACCACACCTGCATTAAGTGTCAGCAGCTTGAGGAACTTCGGCTCAGAGTTGATGAACTGGAGTCCGAGCTTCGGACACTGCGATACATCAGGGAGGGAGAAAGTTACCTGGACACTGTGTTCCAGGAGGCAGTCACACCCCTTAGGTTAAATACTTCAGATTTGGTCCGTGGTCAGGGACAGGAGGGTGTGACTACGAGTGAGGTAAGTATGGGGATCCAGAAGGTAGCACTGGAGGAGCCTCAGCTCTTGCACTTGTACAACAGGTATGAGGTTCTTGCAGCCTGTGTGGATGAGAGCAGGGACTGCAGGGAGGATGAGCAAACTGACCACAGCACCGTGGTACAGGGGGCCATTCAAGTTGGGGGAGTAAAAAGGAATGTAGTAGTGGTAGGGGACAGTATAGTTAGGGGGATAGATACTGTTCTCTGCCGCCGAGAGCGTGAGTCCCTAAGGCTGTGTTGCCTGCCTGGTGCCAGGGTTAAGGACAACTCCTCGGGGCTGGAGAGAACTTGGAGTGGGAGGGGAAGGATCCAGTTGTCGTGGTCCACGTAGGTACCAACGACATAGGTAGGACTAAGAAAGAGGTTCTGCTGAGAGAGTATGAGCAGCTAGGGGCTAAATTAAAAAACAGAACCACAAAGGTAATAATCTCTGGATTACTACCTGAGCCACGAGCAAATTTGCATAGGGTCAACAAGATCAGAGAGTTGAATGCGTGGCTCAAGGATTGGTGTGGGAGAAATGGGTTTCGATTCATGGGGCACTGGCACCAGTACTGGGAAAAGAGGGAGCTGTTCCTTTGGGACGGGCTTCACTTGAAACGTGCTGGGACCAGTGTCCTGGCGAATCAAATAACTAGGGCTGTGGATAGGGCTTTTTAAACTAAATAGTGGGGGGAGGGTTCAGGTGAGGGGAAACTTAGAAAGTTAAAGAGAAAGGACAAGGCAATAGTGCAGGGTAGCTATAGGGGTAATGATAACCAGAGTGTGACAGGAAGGGACAGAGCGTACAAGCATAAGAGTGCACCAGCAAATAGGGTCAGAGTAGGGAAAAATGGTAAAAAGACAAAATTAAAGGCTCTTTCTCTGAATGCACGCAGCATTCGTAACAAGATAGATGAATTGACGGCACAAATAGAAATAAATGGGTATGATCTGATAGCCATTACAGAGACGTGGCTGCAAGGTGACCAAGGCTGGGAACTGAATATTCGGGGATATTTGACATTTCGGAAGGATAGGCAGAAAGGAAAAGGAGGTGGGGTAGCTCTGTTAATAAAGGATGAGATCAGTACAGCAGTGAGAAATGATCTTGGCTTGGAAGATCAAGATCTAGAATCAGTTTGGGTGGAGATAATAAATAATAAGGGAAAGAAGTCACTGGTGGGAGTAGTCTATAGGCCCCCTAACAGTAGCTACACTGTGGGGCAGAGTATAAATCAAGAAATAATGGGGGCTTCTAAGAAAGGTACTGCAATAATCGTGGGCGATTTTAATCTTCCTATAGATTGAACAAATCAAATTGGCAAAGGTAGCCTTGAGGATGAGTTCATAGAGTGTATTCAGGACAGTTTCTTAGAACAATATGTTGTGGACCAACCAGAGAACAGGCTATTTTAGATCTGGTAATGTGTAATGAGACAGGATTAATTAATGATCTCATAGTAAAGGATCCTCTAGGGAAGATAACATGATAGAATTTCACATTCAGTTTGAGGGTGAGAAACTTGGGTCTGAAACTAGTGTCTTAAACTTAAATAAAGGCAATTACAAGGGTATGAAGACAGAGTTGGCTAAAGTGGACTGGGAAAATAGATTAAAAGGTAAGACGGTAGATAAGCAGTGGCAGACTTTTAAGGAGATATTTCATAACTCTCAACAAAGATATATTCCAGTGAGAAAGAAAGACACTATGAGATGGATGAACCATCCGTGGCTAACGAAGGAAGTTAAGGAGGGTATCAAATTGAAAGAAAAGGCATACAATGTTGCGAAGATTAGTGGTAGGCCAGAAGATTGGGAAATTTTTAGAAACTTGCAAAGGATGACTAAAAAAATAATAGAGGGAGAAAATAGATTGAGGGTAAACTAGAAAGAAATATAAAAACGGACAGTAAGAGCTTCTACAAGTATATAAAAAGGAAGAGAATAGCTAAAGTAAACATTGGTCCCTTAGAGGATGAGACTGGGGAATTAATAATGGGAAACAATGAAATGACAGAGACTTTGAACAAATATTTTGTATCTGTCTTCATGGTAGACACTAAAAGCATCCCAATAATAGTGGAAAATCAAGGGGCAAAAGGGAGGGAGGAACTTAAAACAATCACTATCACTAGAGAAAAAGTACGAGGCAAACTAATGGGACTAAAGGCTGACGAGTCCCCTGAACCTGATGGCCTGCATCCTAGGGTCTTAAAAGAAGTGGCTGCAGAGATAGTGGATGCGTTGGTTGTGATCTTCCAAAATTCCCTAGACTCTGGAAAGGCCCCAGCGGATTGGAAAACCGCAGATGTAACGCACATATTCAAGAAAGGAGGGAGACAGAAAGCAGGAAACTATAGGCCATTTAGCCTAACCTCTGTCATTGGGAAAATGCTGGAATCCATTATTAAGAACGTAATAGCAGGACATTTAGAAAATCATAAAACAATCAAGCAGAGTCAACATGGTTTTATGAAAGGGAAATCGTGTTTGACAAATTTATTAGAGTTCTTTGAGGATGTAATGAGCAGGGTGGATAAAGGGGAACGAGTAGATGTAGTGTATTTGGATTTCCAAAAGGCATTCGATAAGGTGCCACATAAAAGGTTACTGCACAAGATAAGAGCTCATGGTGTTGGGGGTAATATATTAGCATGGATAGAGAATTGGCTAACTAACAGAAAAGAGAGAGTCAGATAAATGGGTCATTTTCAGGTTGGCAAACTGTAACTAGTGGGGTGCCACAGGGATCAGTGCTGGGGCCTCAACTATTTACAATCTATATTAATGACTTGGATAAAGGAACCGAATGTACTGTAGCCAAATTTGCTGACGATACAAAGATAGGTGGGAAAGCAAGTTGTGAGGAGGACACAGAGTCTGCAAAGGGATATAGATAGGTTAAGTGAGTGGGCAAGAATTTGGCAGATGGCGTATAATGTGGGAAAATGAGAGGTTATCCACTTTGGTAGGAAGAATAGAAAAGCAAAATATTATTTAAATGGAGAGAGACTATAGAATGCTGCGGTACAGAGGGTTCTGGGTGTCCTCATACATGAAACACAAAAAATTAGCATGCAGGTACAGCAAGTAATTTGGAAGGCAAATGGAATGTTGGCCTTTATTGCAAGGGGGATGGAGTATAAAAGTAGGAAAGTCTTGCTACAACTGTACAGGGCGTTGGTGAGACCATGCCTGGAGTACTGTGTCCAGTTTTGGTCTCCTTATTTAAGGAGGGATATGCTTGCATTGGAGGCAGTTCAGAGAATGTTCACTAGGTTGATTCCTGGGATGAAGGGGTTGTCTTATGAGGAAAGGTTGAGCAGGTTGGGCCTAATCTCATTGGAGTTTAGAAGAATGAGAGGTGATCTTATTGAAACATATAAGATTCTGAAGGGGATTGACAGGGTAGATACTGAGAGAATGTTTCCCCTCGTGGGGGAATCTAGAACTAGGGGTCATAGTTTCAGAATAAGATGTCGTCCATTTAAGACGGAGATGAGGAGGAATTTCTTCTCTCAGAGGGTCGTGAATCTTTGGAATTCTGTACCCCAGAGAGCTGAGGAGGCTGAGTCATTGAATATATTCAAAGCTGAGATAAACAGATTTTTGAACTACAGGGACTCGAGGGTTATGGGGAACAGGCAGAAAAGTGGAGTTGAGGCCAAGATCAGATCAGCCATGATCTTGAATGGCGGAGCAGGCTCGAGGGGCCGAATGGCCTGCTCCTGTTTCTTATGTTCTCATGTGTCAGTAGGCTACTCAATTGCAGAGGCCACCAAACCAGTCCAATCCTGTCATCACTTGATGTCCAGACATGCATATTTCAAGAACCTAAGAAATAGGAGCAGGTTTGGCCATACGGCCCATCATTCAATAAGATCATGGCTGAACTTCTGCATCAACTTCACTTTCCCACCCTATCTACATATCCCTTGATTCCCCTAGTGCCCAGAAGTCTATCAGTCTCAGTCTTGAATATACTCATCGACTGAGTATCCACAGCTCTCTGGCGTAGAGAAATCCAAAAATTCACAACCCTCTGACTGAAGAAATTTCTCCTCATCTCAGTCCTAAATGGCGGACCACTTATCCTGAGACTTGACCCCTGGTTCTTGACTATCCAGCCAGGGGAAACAGCCTCTCAGCATCTACCCTGTAAGGCCCTCTACGAATCTTACACATTTCAATGAGATCACCTCTCATTCTTCTAAACGCCAGAGAATATAGGGCCATTCTACTCAATCTCTCCTCATAGGACAGCCCACTCATCCCAGGAATCAAGCGGGGGTTGCTGGACAGCTATCATAAATGGAAACCTGAGCTACCTCTCCCCTCCCTAACTTACTGAGCTAGCTAATTGTAACACCCTCCCATTGCCTCCTGGCTGATATCAGCTAACTCAGCACAGGATCAAACCTGGGACCTTCCTGCTTATACTCAAAAAACCAACTGAGCTGTCAGAGGAGCAAAAGTACTCCTTTTTAATATCAGTAATTTTTATTATAAAGTTGCTGGAGTTGTTTTTAACTATTGGTAGAGAACAGGCAGGCGGCGGGTGGAGCGTTCTTGCCGGTGGGAAGCCTGAATCATTTAGCAATCCATTTCCATTTTGCTGGCAAGCTGCGGGTGCCAAATGGGCAGCCCGCTGCAAGCATAGAGTCTGCCATTCGGCCCAACTGGTCTATGCTGCTATGCTGGCATTTATGCTCCACACAAGCATCCTCCCACACCTCTTCATCTAACCCTATCAGCATATCCTTCTATTCCTTTCTCCCTCGCTACCCTGCACTATTGCCTTGTCCTTTCTCTTTAACTTTCTAAGTTTCCTCTCTCCTGAACCCTCCCCCCCACTCCTGCTGCTCCTGGCCTACAAGCAATTCTATAAAAAGCACTTAGCTGCTGGATCCGGGTGCTCGCTTCCCTTTAGTTGCCAGGTTTCCTGAACTCTGGGGAACCCGGCCGGCCAGCGTTAAATTCAAACGGTTGCCAACGTATTATAATCACGGACCCGCTTCTCCAGAGCGGGTTACTCAGACACTCCTAGACCTGCCGCGTTTCAAATGGAAATAGGCGTGATTGTGCCGGGTTGGGGTCGGGTTTTGCAGATTTGCTGATTTAACCCCTCCCACCCGTTGCGGGGGTAGTTAAAAAAAAAATCACCCCCTAGATAATTCCTGGGCCATTTTGTGACCAGCCTCCAGCGGTCCCTTTAAGGAGCACTGGTTAGGCCACTCACCACCCGGTACAAATGTGTGAAGCCTGTGCAGCGCATGCTTTACTCATTTGTACCTCAAAATTGCAGTCAGGATCCTATGTACATCATTAGCGTAATTTAATGAGGCTCCCGCCTGATTAAGATGGGCACCTTGGGACACCCTTGTATAAAACCTGGGCATGATTGGAGCAGGAATGAGGCAGTAAGTGTGGCACTCCAATTAAAATCTGTCTGTTAAATGTCTTTTTGAGTTCTGTGATCTATAAGTTTTTTGAGAAACTAAGAGGGATGATTGGTTTCGAATGATACAGAATTCTTTGATAACACATTTCCTTTAATAAGAATGTAAAAAAAAGACTACAGTTTATAGATGTTTCAATGGAAACTTCAATCTGGAAATGGAACGCTGCATTTTATTAAGGCTGTTCAGCACTGCTTTTCACTTGCAAGGCATGAGATGTTCAAAAAAGTCAAGGTTACATTAAATTGTCATTCATTTTAATGCCATTTTGCTTAAATGGATGACATAGACAGGACAGTGAAATGGGTACAAGCATGGCAGATGAAGTTCAATGCGGAGAAGTGTGAAGTAATGCACTTTGGGAGGACTAATATGGAAAGACAGCATACTATAAATGCCAAGATTTTGAAAAGTGTAGATGAACAGAGAGACCTCGGTGTCCATTTACACAAATCCTTAAAGGTAGCAGGGCAAGTTGATAAAATGGTTAAAAAAGCACTTGGGTTACTTGGGTTTATGAATAGAGGCATAGAATATAAGAGCAAAGTAATCATGCTAGAACTTTATAAATCACTGGTTAGGCCTTAACTGGAGATTCTGGACAATTCTGGGCACCACACTTCAGGAAAGATGAACTTCAGAAACCTCATTTACGTTGTCCTGACAACGGCCACTGAAGAGAAACATTTATTAAAGTTGAAGGGTACAGAGGAGGTTTACCGGATGTTACCAAGGATGAGGGACTTCAGTTATGAGGAGAGGTTAGAAAAGTTAGGACTGTTCTCCTTGGAACAGAGAAGGTTAAGAGGTAACCTAATAGAGGTTTTCAAGAACATAAGAAATAGGAGCAGAAGTAGGCCATATGGTCCCTCGAGCCTGCTCCGCCATTCAATAAAATCATGGCTGATCATCGACTTCAACTCCACTTTCCCGCCCGATCTCCATATCCCTTGATTCCCCTAGAGTCCAAAAATCTATCCATCTCAGCCTTGAATACACTCAAATAACTCAACATTCACAGCCCTCTGGGGCAGAGAATTCCAAAGATTCACAACCCTCTGAGTGAAGAAATTCCTCCTCATCTCATTCTTAAATGACCTACCCCTTATCCTGAGACTATGCCCCCTAGTTCTCGACCCAGCCAGGGGAAACAACCTCTCAGCATCTACCCTGTCAATCCCCTTCAGAATCTTGTATGTTTCAATGAGATCACCTCTCATTCTTCTAAACTCCAGAGATTATAGGCCCATTCTACACAATCTCTCATCATAGGACAGCCCTCTCATCCCAGGAATCAATCTAGTGAACCTTTGTTGCACCGCCTCCAAGACAAGTATATCCTTCCTTAGATAAGGAGACCAAAACTGTGCACAGTACCCCAGGTGTGGTCTCACCAAGATGATGAGAGGTTTTGATAGAGTAGATAGAGAAAAACTATTTCCTCTGGCGAGTGGGTCAATAACCAGAGGTCATAGATTTAAAATCATTGGCAAAAGGTCTAGAGGGAAGCTGAGGAGAATTTTTTTCACTCAGAGTTGTTGGGATCTGGAACGCTCTACCTGAAAAGATGGTGCAAGCTGAATCCATAAATAATATTAAAAGGGAGTTGGACAGGTACTGGAGGATGAGGAATTTACAGGGTTATGGACAAAAAGCGAGGGTGTGGGACTAAGCACGACTGCTCTTTCAAAGAGCCAGCACAGGCACGATGGGCTGAATGACCTCCTTTTGTGCTGTAAGTTTTTCTATGATTCTATATGCCAATCAGCAAAAAAATAAGAACATAGAAATTAACTAAAGTAATAACGATAAGTCTGTATAACCTTTTGATTTTTATAGGGACCTTATGGTGAAACTTCCTTTTACTGTCATTTTGGGAAAATATAAACATTTACAATTTAACTTGATACTTTTAATAGAATGTTTCTGTGTTTCCTCTGATCTATGGAGTACAGATATAAATACATAAGCAAATTTAAAAAAAAAAGTTTGAAAATAACAGATGAAGCTACATAAAATGAGTTGGGATGGAGTATCTAGATTTTTTTTTTAAATGCCTTTCATATTTCAAATATTTTTATGTACGAAGGCTGAATCTGTATTGCTGTAAAGCAGTCAAATATGGAGTAAAGCCTTTATGCAATAGAAATTTGCTGGTCCGGGTTGTGCTTCAAAATAATTATATCCGTATGGAACAACAACTTGTATTTATATAGCGCCTTTAACGTAGTAAAACATCCCAAGGCGCTGCAAGGAGTATTTTAAGATAAAAAATTTGACACCGATCCACATAAGGATAAATTAGGGCAGGTGACCAAAAGCTTGGTCAAAGAGGTAGGTTTTAAGGAGTGTCTTAAAGAAGGAAAGAGAGGTAGCAAGGCGGACAGGTTTAGGCAGGGAATTCCAGAGCTTAGGGTCTAGACAACAGAAGGCACGGCCACCAAAGGTTGAGCGATTATAATCAGGGATGTTCAAGAGGGCAGAATTAGAGGAGCGCAGATATCTCGGAGGGGGGGTGGGGGTGTTGTGGGTCTAAAGGAGCTTACAGAGATAGGAAGGGTCGAGGCCATGGAGGGATTTGAAAACAAGGATGAGAATTTTGAAATCGAGGCGCTGCTTAACTGGGAGCCAATGTAGGTCAGCGAGCACAGGGGGTGATGGGCGAACGGGACTTGGTGTGAGTTAGGTCACGGGCAGCCGAGTTTTGGATGATCTCAAGTTTACATAGGGTGGAATGTGGGAGGCCAGCCAGGAGTGTGTTGGAATAGTCAAGTCTAGAGGTAACAAAGGCATGGATGAGGGTTTCAGCAGCGGATGAGCTGAGGCAAGGGCGGATACGGGCGATGTTATGGAGGTGGAAGTAGGCGGTATTTGTTATGCTGCAGCTATGTGGTCGGAAGCTCATTTCAGGGTCAAATATGACACCAAGGTTGCAAACACTGACCTTTATTTTCTTGGAATAGAAACAGAAAATGTTGGAAGTACTCAGCAGGGTCAGGTAGCATTACCACTAGCGCCTGTACAATAAATTGCTATTATTCAGTAAAGATGCTGCAAAATAGTGAGGGTTACATCTTTATTAGACTAATATCCATTCCTTTTTAAAGCTATTATGGATTCTGCTTCCATCACTGTTCCTGCAGGACATGTCCTAATAACCCTCTGCATAAAAAAATTCTCCTGACCTCTCCCTTCATTCTTATGATAATCTTAAATTTCTGCTCTTGAGTTACTGACTCACTGACCAGTGGAAATAGTTTTCCGCAACTTACCTTACCAAAACCTCATAATTGTGAACACCTCCATCTTAAACTTCTTTGTTCTAACAAGAATGCCAGTTTCTTTAGTCTCTCCTTATCACTAAAGCTTCTGATCCCTGGTGTTATCTTAGTGAATTTCTTCTACATTCTCTCCATTGCCTGGACATCCTTCCTAAAATAGGGTTCCCAAAACTGGACACATTCTAACTGCGGCTTAATGCTAATATACGTCTCCACCCCATCTGCTGCTGAATCTCTTATCCATGCCTTTGTTACCTCTAGACTCGACTATCCCAATGCTCTCCTAGCCGACCTCCCGTCTTGCACCCTCCGTAAACTTGAGCTCATCCAAGACTCTGCTGCCCATATCCTAACTCACATCAAGTCCCGTCCACCCATCGCAAAATATCTCAAAGTATTTACAGCACAGAAACAGGCCATTCGGCCTAACACCATGCCGGTGTTTATGCTCTACACGAGCCTTCTCCCACCCCTCTTCATCTAATCCCATCAACATATCCTTCTCTTCCTTTCTCCTTCATGTGCTTATCTAGCTTCATCTTGAATGCATCAATGCTATTCACCTCAACTACTCCGTGATAGCAAGTTCCACATTCTAACCACTCTCTGGGTAAAGAATTCCCTATTGGATTTATTAGTGACTATCTTATATTTATGGCCCCTAGTTCTGGTCTCGCCCACAAGTGAAAATATCTTCTCTACGTCTACCCTATCAAACCCTTTCATAATCTTGAAGACCTCTATCAGGTCATCCCTCAGTCTTCTCTTTTCTAGACAAAATAGCCCCAGCATGTTCAATCTTTCCTGATAGATATAACCTTTCCATTCTGGTATCATTCTATTAAATCTTTTTTGCACCTTCAACCGCACCTCGATATCCTTTTTATAATATGGAGACAAGAACTGTTTACAGTACTCTTAAGTGTTGTTTAACCAAAGTTCTATACACGTTTAACATAACTTTCTCTTTTTTAATTCTATCCCTCTAGAAATGAACCCCAGTGCTTTGTTGCCTTTTTTTATGGCCTTATTAAGCTGCATCACTACTTTTAATGATCTGTGCATCTGTACCCCAGATCCCTCTGTTCCTCTACTGCATTTAGACTTATTTTCCAAGGAGTATGTGGCCTCCTTATTCTTCCTACCAAAATGTATAATCTTGCACATATCATTCATTTATCAATTACACGCCCATTCTGCAAGTTTATTAATGTATTCGCTGTATTTTGTCACAATCCTCCTCTCTGCACCCCCTAATTTGGTGTCATCCGTAAATTTTGAAATTGTATTTCTGATTCCCGAGTCGAAATCATTTATGTAAATTGTGAACAACATTGGTCCCAGCACCGATCCTTGTGGAACACGACTTCCCACCATTTGCCAATGTGAATAACTACCTTTAACACCTACTCTCTTTTTTCTGTTTTGTAGTCAGCTTGCTATCCATTCTGCTACTTGTCCCCTGACTCCATGGGGGAGAAATTCGGTATCGCCCCGTTTGGGGCACAAATATCGGCCGGGCGCAAAGTTTAGCGCCTGGCGCTAATTATCGCCTCCGACTGCAAACTTGACTCTTATCGCTCCTGGAGGTGATTGCAGCACTAAATCAGGCGTTACACACCTCTCTTGAGGCGTTCACGCCGAGGAGCGAGGCGCTACCTCAGAGCGCTGGCGAAGCTCGTGATGTCAGTCAGCAATGGAACACAGACACAATGGCGCCGGCCAGTTCTTAAAGGGGAGGGTCGATCTTGATCTCCATCCACACCCTGCTCATTGCAGCCTTGAATCTTGGCCTGGAGAGACCTGTACATCAATTCTGCTGGAAAGAACAATGGAGAGGCCCAGGGAAAGAGCTCAGAGTGCAGCCCCCAAGTCTCTTCTAAATCGATGCAAGGAAGGTCAAATCAAAATGAACCTGCAAAGTGCTGCTCAGTACCCAGATCTCCTTCACACAGCGTTGAATCTCTCCAGAAGTCCCTCTCTCTCTCAGAATGCATGGTGCAAAAATGTCGCCAACAAAAAAAGGCAAGACGTGGTCGCCTTTAAATAGCGCTCCCCCAGTCCCTTCCCGACTGCAAAACGCTCCCCTCAACCTGTCGTTGCTAGCGGCAGGTGGTAAGGCAGGGGGCACCACTCAATATCCGGTCTGGGGCGTTGCACGCTCGACTGACATCACGATCTGCGGGCGCAGGAGATCATGGCGATAGTGTTTAGCGCCGCCGCAAAATGTCTGGTCAATTTCGCGAGCAGCGCAAACATCGCCGCGCCCGGGTGCTAGTTGATTAGCGCCCTCTTAGGGCGCTAACAGGAGGCGCAAAGTAACCGAATTTTTCCCCCCCCATATGTTCTGACCTTAGTCGTGAGTCTACTATGCAGTACCTTATTGCAGGCTTTTCCAAATCCAAATATATTACATCTACATTACCCTGATCTACTCTTTTCAATAAGGTTGGTCAAGCATGACCTTCGCTTTTGGAATCCGCGCTGACTACTCTTTATTATATTTTCAGTTTCTAGATATTTTTCTATTAAATCTTTGGTTAAGGATTCCATGATAAGAACATTAGAAATAGGAGCAGGAGTAGGCCATTCGGCCCTTTGAGCCTGTTCCGCCATTCAATAAGATCATGGCTGAACTTTTACATCAACTCCACTTTCCCGCTCTATCCCCATAGCCCTTGATTCCCTTAGTACCCAAAAATCTATCGATCTCAGTCTTGAATATACTCAACGACTTAGCATCCACAACCCTCTGGGGTAGAGAATTCCAAAGATTCACAACCCTCTGAGTGAAGACATTTCTCCTCATCTCAGTCCTAAATGGCCAACTCCTTATTCTGAGACAGTGACCCCTAGTTCTACATTCCATAGCCAGGGGAAACATCCTCCCAGCCTCAACCCTGTCAAGCCCCTTAAGAATTTTATCTTTTAATGAGATCACCTCTCATTCTTCGAAACTCCAGGGAATATAGTCTACTCAATCTCTCCTCAGAGGACAATCCCCCTCCATCCCAGGAATCAGTCGAGTGAACCTTTGTTGCACTCCCTCTAAGACAAATATATCCTTCCTGAGGTAAGGAGACCAAAACTGTACACAGTACTCCAGGTGTTGTCTCACCAAAGCCCTATATAATTGCAATAAGACTTCTTTACTCTTATACTCCAATCCTTTTGTAATAAAGGCTAACATACCATTTGTTTTACCTGCATGTTCACTTATGTGATTCGTGTACAAGGACACCCAGGCCCCTCTGAATATCAACATTTCTCAATCTCTCACCATTTAAAAAATATTCTGCTTTTCTATTTCTACCAAAGTGGATAACTTCACATTTCTCCACATTATATTCTATCTGCCATGTTTTTGCCCATGTTCTTCCTACCACTGACTTTAAGCTGATTGATCTATAATTCCCTGGGCTTGTTCTATCTCCCTTTTTATATATAGGAATCAGGTTAGCTGTCCGCCAGTCCTTTGGCACTAAGTGTAGTATTCCCTTTTCTAATTAATTTTTATATATATATATGTAATAAATCACCCCTGTGCTTGCTAACCTACTTTGGCTCCCGGTCTGGCAACATCTCGATTTTTAAAAATTCTCATCCTTGTTTATAAATCCCTCCATGGCCTCAACCCTCCCTACAACCCTCCAAGATCTCTGCGCTCCTCCAATTTTGGCCTCTTGCGCATCCCCGATTTCCTTCGCTCCACCATTGGCAGCCGTGCCTTCAGCGGCCTAGAACCTAAGCTTTGGAATGCCCTCCCTAGACCTCTCCACCTCTCTATTTAAGACGCTCCTAAAAACCTACCTCTTTGACTAAGCTTTTGGTCACCTGTCCTAATATCTCTGTGGCTCGGTTTGATAACACTCCTGTGAAGCACCTTGCGATGCTTTACTACATTAAAGGCGCTATATAAATGCAAGTTGTTGTTATACTACAGCACATACAAGTCTTCAAAAGCATAGAAGCTGGTTTCTTCAAGTTCTTGTAGATTTTACTACATATGGGAGTCTAGTAAGTATACCTCTTGTTGATGCTGTGTTCAGTATTCTGACCCAAACTACACTAAGTGGCACTTAATTATGAGTCTATCTTTTATTCGGATTTACAATGTTATTTGCATGGTACAAGAGATTATTTACATAGTTCATCTGTAATTCTTTTCTTTAATCTATTTTGCAGAGGTTCCTGTGACTGTCACCATTCCTCTGTCTAATGTTACTGTAACTAATGGGGAATCTGGCAAACTAGAATGTGAATTTTCCACTGAATGCATTAATGCAACATGGCTAAAGAATGATCAGCATATTGAAACAAGCAGCAAGTATGAGATAATTTCTGACAGAAAGAAACACTATCTGATTATTCAGAATTGCAGTGCTGAGGATGAAGGGCGATACACCTGTATGGTGTCCCCAGACACGAAAACATCTGCTGAAGTCTGTTTGGATGGTAAATCACAATTTTACTCTGCTTTTTGCCACATACTAACATTTTTCAATCAGTTTCACAGTGAAACATTTCCAAGTCTTAGGGAAATCCTTTGAACGGAAACCTTCATATATACCGGGTTTAATAGTGCTGGACTACCAACTCGTGAAGTTGAGAGTTCAAATATCACCATGGCAAGTTATGAAATTTAATTCAATAAATCTGGCTATTTGTGAGCTGGCACCAGAAACAAAATGACAATGAAAGCAGCTGAATTGTTGTAAAAACCCAATTGGTTCACTAATGTCCTTCAGGGAAGGAAACTGCCACCCTTAAGTGGTTTGGCCTGCATGTGACTAGTCCAAAATATGTGGTTGGCTCTGCCCTTTGAAGTGGCTTAGCAAGCCACTGGGTTGTACAACAATTACTAAAATAATCCGCTACCTTAACACCATTACTGTAACACACAGTCTCACCAGTGTCACCCACATCATGAGAACAAATAAAAACCATTTTAGATTTTCCCATTTTTATAATATATTTTTCTGTTTTCATCAAGTCGCAAAAAAGACATAATTATAATACAGATGAGATCTTCGTACCCCGGGTTTAAATGAAGCCCAAACCTGATGGCATGAAAGTTTCCTTACTTTAGCGGCAGTAAGGCTTAAAATGAGATGAATCTACTTGGTCTTGACCCAGCTCATAGAAGTCCTACAGCACAAGGTTGAAAATAATTCAGAATAAGAACATAAGAAATAGGAGCAGGAATAGGCCACTTGGCCCCTCGAGCCTGCTCCGCCATTCAATAAGATCATGGCTGATCTTGGGCTCAAAGCCACTTCCCTGCCCGCTCCCCATAACCCTTCACTCCCTTATCTTGCAAAAATCTGTTTATCTCCACCTTAAATGTATTTAATGACCCAGCCTCCACAGCTCTCTGGGGCAGAGAATTCCACAGATTTACGACCCTCTGAGAAGAAATTCCTCCTCATCTCAGTTCTAAAAGGGCGACCCTTTATTCTGAAACTATGCCCCCGAGTTCTAGATTTCCCCACGAGGGGAAACATCCTCTCTGCATCCACCTTGTCGAGCCCCCTCAGTATCTTATATGTTTCAATAAGATCACCTCTCATTCTTCTAAATTCCAATGAGTATAGGCCCAGCCTGCTCAACCTTTCCTCATAAGTCAACCCCCTCATCTCTGGAATTAACCTAGTGAATCGTCTCTGAACTGCCTCCAATGCAAGTATATCCTTCCTTAAATAAGGAGATCAAAACTGTATGCAGTCCTCAAGGTGTGGTCTCACCAATACCCTGTACAGTTGTAGCAGGACTTCCCTGCTTCTATACTCCAACCTCCTTGAAATAAAGGCCAACATTCCATTTGCCTTTTTGATTACTTGCTGTTACCTGCGTGCTAACTTTTTGTGTTTCATGCATAAGGACCCCCAGGTCCCTCTGAACTGTAACATTTTGTAATCTCTCCCCA